>OZ012609.1:15882746-16114520 GCA_963942555.1 Aleiodes leptofemur
TATTGAATTTCATAAGATAAATTCACAGTGTAATGGAGTAATTTTATCCTGATTCTAAATTAGAACTACCGATTTATCTAGAAAATTTTAATAACTATGTTGGAGTTTACCTCATAACTAAAAGCATGAAAGTTAATGACATTTTGTCTGTCTAATTATCATATTTTAGGAATCACGAAAAATTAAAAATCAAAAAGTCAGTAGATGCATTCACGCCTGAGTGCTGAGGAAAAACAAATCCTAGGGAGTCTCACAATCTCACCATATCAAGCTACCATAATTCTCATTTTTCAAGTACAGTAAAAGAGTGTACGCGAGACGAACTAATTGCATCCTTCAAACTCATTGAGACACACACGTGATTTTCACCATGTCTTCAATCTCCCCCTCATCCCATCGACTATGAAATGTAGACAATCATTAATTAGACTCGAGTAATTGGATTCGTTAGAATTCTGCAATTATCTAGAAAATGCACTCACTTCATGCCATTAGTAAAATAGAATTTCTCTTTTTTCCCCAGTTTGAAATTAATATGAGTTTTTTTTTTTTTTCACTGGTTAAGTACAATTTTGTTCACCGAGGTCGGGTTTATGGTGGAATGACTGGTGAATTCTGTTCATGGCAGCGTCATTTCCTTGAGCTTGCGTGACAGTCACGACTGGATCAATGTTTCTGTGGGGTGCTTTCAAAATGGACCTACGTAGCGATAAGAGCCCAGATATAAATTGCCCTACGAGGAGGAAGAAAAAGAGGGAAATACATTTGTGTATTAGAGTGTTTTATACACAAGTCCCCGTGACACCGTCCCTTTAGTTGCATCGTCTGTTCCCTTGACTTTCATCCATCTCACTCCTCCCTTTGGGAGAAAGCTAACGTACCAGACAATGCCAATGTTCAATGCGGATATGTGTGAAGAGCCAAGAGAGAGAGAGAGAGAAAGATAGACAGAGACTGAAAGAAGGAGAAAAGAAGAGTAGAGGGAGAAATTCACCCCCAACTGTCGGGCTCGAGCGAATCCTCTGCTTTCTCTCTTGCTTGGTAAAACCGAGATATGGAGGAGAGTAGAGCAGAGATGCATGTCTGTGTTGAGAATCACTTGAATCACTCTAACGTGGAGTTCAATCTGTGTGGGTGCAGACAGAGGGGAAGCTTACGCTTTCCATAGCTACCCCAACCCTTTTCGTCTGGGCGCATAGGCGTAGTTACGTCTAATGCCCCAGCGAGAAAATCTCGTAATCGGGTCAGCTGGATATATTCAAATGGTGATTGATGATATTTTTTTTCATCATTCCGCTGAAAGTCATTTTTTCATCATTCAGTCATCTACAATTGGGCTGGGAAGGGAATTTAATTTTTAATGATAGTATTCTGATACAATGATCATTAACTCAATTTGCATTTAAT
Organism: Aleiodes leptofemur; assembly: GCA_963942555.1. Taxonomy (NCBI): domain Eukaryota; kingdom Metazoa; phylum Arthropoda; class Insecta; order Hymenoptera; family Braconidae; genus Aleiodes; species Aleiodes leptofemur. Next base: position 15,884,154 of record OZ012609.1, read on the forward strand.
GCCCTTATTTTTATTACTGAGTTGGCTCAATTGATATTTTCCAATGATTTTGATATGCTGTTCATTTGGAAAATTCCTAGCCACTCTCATAAGATTTTTGAGGGAGGTTGCAAGAAGAAGTCAAGCTGTCGGTGGCATATGTGAACCACGCATTTCTGAAGTTTTTCGTACTGAGGTGTGTTCTGCTCAAGCCACATCAATTCATGAACGGAGCGTCTTTTCAAATGATTCCAACATTTTGAATATTGAAATTTGAAGAAAAGTGCCACTGGGTTTTTTCTGGAGAATCCCATGATTCATATTAATCGCGGTGGAATTTTCCGTATTCAATAAAATGGTCACTTCATATGGTAATGGAAAATTTAGTAATTTAATTTTTGAAAATATTTTTTTCCCGAAGAAAAGTTTGCTTGCACAGATTTTTAGAGGAGATTTCTAAAGAGAGATTTTTTCCGGGAAATTTTTTTAAGGGAGCTTATTTAAAAGGGAATTTTTTCCCGGAGATTATTCTAGGGGAGCAAGACACCTAGAAGCACACTCTACAAGAAAGGGTCTATATCTTTTCCTTCTATCTTTCGTGGTTTGACCAGAGAAAGTTGAAAAATGTGAGACACTTGACTTTTCAACTACTAAAATTTTTTAGAAACAATAAAAAAGATTCCTGAAAATTTCTCTTCATATGGTACAGCATTGAGCCAGGAGTTGAAATCGCTCCAGCCGGAGTTGAGCCAAAAAACTGTTCGAAATTTCTGCATGAGAGATACAAGTTATCGAGCTTCTTCAAATGTACGATGGAAAGAAACGCAAACAGGGTTGCCAGACGTACCATTCTCATGGGATTCGTACCATAAATTTGCCCGTGGTACCATGTACAATTGAAATGGATCATGGTACGCAAAAATACAAGGATTTGAAAATTTCGCTTCATTTTTTTTTACATCATTTGAAAAAAAATTTCATATCACATTCAATATTTTCGTCTCAGGACGTCACACGTATGACATAAGGCGAAAGGAGTTGAGTCAGGAGCAACCTCTGGAACAGCTCAAATCAGCGGAGAATCGGATGAATCCGCTGACGAAAGATTGTCTATCTAGCTCTTAATCTTATTCTGAATAGTACTCTTACAAAAATTTTACCGAAGATTATCGTTAAGGTTGACTTCATAAAATAAAATTTTGAATTAAGATTGAATTTTCATGCAATTTTCCACAAAATCTTTATTATCAAGTATTGATACCATAATTTTATTGTAAATACCATTTTTTTCTCGGGCTAGTACCAGGATCAGCTGTACAGAGTCTGGCAACCCTGAACGCATAGAAGCTTCAGTGACTGATAAAATGTCTCCGAAATATTGTCAGATAATGAGTATATCGAGATGATGAATTTCTTTTCATCATAAGCGCAATTTTATTGCAAATGAGAAGATTTTGAACACAATTTGTGAATATTAACATAGACAAAGAAGACTAATTTTAAAAATAAGGGCAGTTAATCTTAAGGACAACTCTCGCTATCAGCGATTTGATCTGGGCAAATCCATCGCAAAGATTAAAAGTTGATTTATTCTGTTCAACTCTTCATTACTGGAATTCACTGTTCATTACAAACCATTGAAGTAAAAAAAAAGTGAATAATTAATCAATCACAATGAAATGTTAACTGACAGTGAAATGTCTATTCATATTTTAGTTGCAATTTTTTTCTCTCATGTTTGTCGTATGCAATAAAAAATTGAAGCACCGCTGATCAATTCGAGTGAAAGCTCTGTCCCGACAGAGCTTTTGCATCATCCCCCGATGTTCAGGGATTGGCAGAAAAGGACAGAAAAGTGCGACAGGAGGATAGAGGGGCTGCCTTGCCGTCTCGTCTAGTGGGTGAAATTGTGGGTGGATATTGCGCGCGCAACACCCAGTGCAGTGGAGGTCATCCACCTGAAAGGTCGGGGTCACGCTCTTACCCGTAGCTAGAAACGTACCAACTCTACATTGTGGTGGAGGAGGTATACAACGACCGCCGAGTCGCCAGGGTCGGGGGCGGGCTTTGGTATATCACCATAGCAACCCCCACGCACAGTCAAGGCTAGACTGTTGGTTCTCAGTGCGGTTTATTCTCCTATCCCCCTATGTCTCAAACTGTAAAAATAGTCATTCTAAGAAATATCATTTTTTTTTTCGACGTCTCCGGTATCTTGTAACTTTTGCTCTATATAATTTATAATTATAGAACTCGATCATCATGATCGAGTTTCAATTCCAATATTCAATGAACTCAACAAATTATAGTCTGCATGTGAATATATATATTTTATTCATATTTGGCATGCATATTTTATTTGCATTGAATTCATGTGGTTTCACATTTTCTATACCTATATCTATAGTTTTATATTTTATATATTTTTGGTATACAGTATAAAGTACTTCTATGGAGGAATATCTTTTTGTTTTCTTTTTTATGCAATTTTTCCGGCTCATTCCGGGCATGAATCTATTTCGAGTCTATTGTCTCCATTTTTCCGCAATCAAATGCTTATTCTGCTGATACTTCATTCATTGTTGATACTGCTAAAATGTCATCATGATTCCGCAGGGATCATCAAGATTCATGCTTGGAACCTGATTGAACTGAGAAATTTTCTGCTGTTACTAACCCATTTTGACGAAGCCTCCTCTGAATATTTTGAATGGGTTTCTCCAGCTTCGAACTATTTAAGCAACTTCTGTGATTCTTTCGCTAGGAAAGAGAGGATATTCTTCGAAAAAAAAATATTCCTAAAATTCGGCGGAATACAGTATTTTTGTTTAGAGAGAAGAAGATGTGGTAATTTCCTAAATTCAGTACTTAACATTGAATTTCATAAGTTTTTGAATTTTGTCGTCTCCGAAAGTTCGTAAAAACGCTTCTGATATGTGAAATGAGAACCACGATAGAGAATACAGTCCATTCAACTTTTCTAAATATCGGTGCACCCCTCTAACATCTAACATCTATCTATAGATACGTAATGGTGGACGTTCATCCCTATGTCTGAATTGTCTTTGTATAAATTCGGGGCATTCATTCCTTCATATGAATCCTTTGTTCCCAATTTAATCTGCTCATTGCACAACGATGAATTTATCTCCAATGGGCATTTATTAATCAAATATTCTTTGATACAATGGGAAAAAAGAGTAGTACAAATTATGAAATGAATTGGTTCAGTAGTACTTAACAAATAGTTTTTTCCAACAATTAATTTATTTTTTATTCTAACGAAATTCACGTGATTCACCATTTGTTTCATTAGTCCGAACCGAATATTTGTATTCAACAATCAAAAAATTTATTGATACTAATGAATTTATCAAATTTAACACATTTTTAATCATTTGAAAAAAAAACTGTTAAGGACTATTCAATAAAAACAATTAATTTCATCATTTTTACTACTATTTTTTTCTCGCGGGATATATGTCGAGAATTTTTGAGGAATCTCAATTCGAAGTAACGAATTTTCGTTTCCATGGAATATTTGGAATTTCATACATTCAATTATCAAAGATAGAGGAGAGTAGACTCAAATGAACCGAGATTTTTTTGAGGGGTGAGACATATACGAAATGGATCGGAAGAATCATCCAACCATATAGATTAGTTGGAGTCTCTCTGTAATTTTTTTTGATTTTTTTCCGAGCAGTCTTCACTCTACAAAATAATCCTGGATCATTTTGTCACTTTGCTCCGATATCGACTGGGATTGATTTTAGCTGTAGAAGAGATTGAAAATTTCTTCATAAGCAAGTATATCATTTGCCATGCACTGAAAATCCCAACCTCATGGAAATACTATATATTTCTAATATTATAACCAGGACCCGGAACTCGATACAACTATAAGTTTCGGGTACCGTATCAGGTACGCCACAGAAACAAACGAAAATTGACCGATGTCATTTTGAACATCAATGTTGTTGATATTCGAATTGTTTTAATCGAAGTTTAAATGGAAAGAAACAATTCGGCGTAGGAAACCTGTGTTGGGGTAGGTTACCGATTAGGGCATGAGAAGGTACTACGGTATGGTTATTGTAATTTGATGTACATGTATTGTAATATGTGAATTTTGCAAATATCCATATCGTTGCCTCAGCAACAAAGTGGCGCAAGTGCCAAAAACGTCAAATTCTGGTGTGAAAGAGGCGTATCTCCAAGAATCATGCCAAAATGTTTTTTATGATGTCCTGGATAATTATCCAATTCTGGCCCCTATGAGGGAAATATAAAATATAAACTGATTTTTCTTTAAATAAAACAAATTATTTTATTAATAAATTATTATTCAAATAAATTATTTGAATAATATTTCACGTTACGTCTTCGACTAATGTCATTTTGTTTTTCAGATATATATTTCGAAAAACCCCAATCTGGTACTTACGCCTTTTTGTTTTTATAGTTTTTCTGTTGAATTATTCTTTTGGACTTACGCCTCTTTGTTATTATAAATTCAAAAAAAAAAGCAAGAAAACGTATGTTCTGGAGATATGCCACTTTGTTATCAGGAATTTTTGGGGAAAGAAACTGAAGTCAGTCAAATGCTAATTACAAAGGGGCGTATGTGCCGGATACGTACCTATTTGTTATTTGTTTTTTTTCAGTGATTAGGAAAAATTCAATAAAAAAAACTAAAAAGAAAAAGACGTAAGTGCTAGAGATGAGTCTCTTTGTTCGTAGTAGATGGTCCTTGCGCCCATATGTTATTATTCCCTCTCTTTTTTCCCGATATTGCATAGAATGCCCAGGAGAACATACTGGAGTAAAGAACAAAACATACACCACTTTATTATTTTGAGAAGAAAAATGACACTCACACCACTTAGTTACTAAGGCGACGATATATAGATGAACGAGAATTGTGCTTGTGGTGTATAAAATGAGACGGGGACTACATTTTGAAGGAACTCAAGTAATGAAAAGAGAGACAAAAAATGCAAAAAGAATACATGAAAAAGAGAAAAAACTAACTGAGATTGAACAAGGTTCACAAGAGACTTAGGAAAACTCAAAAAAATTGATGAAGATTCAACCCAGAAAATATATATTTTCTTCGCAGAGAAGATGGTTTTTTCTCTCCCAATGTCTTTTCTGGTTTTTTTTTTATTTAATTTTTTTCGTATACCTCTTGGTTTCAACGGTTACCCTCTTTTTTCTAGAATCTTTTCCATATTTATCACCCTTTTCTCTTTCCATTGCCCTACTTCCCTCATGTACCTCCATGGGTAGATTTTTATTACTGTACCACATTCGTCGAGGACCAAGGAGAACCATGGGGAGCCTTGATCTGTACAGGCGGTCAATTATTCAGGGCCCTATTATACCTTTCTGTCACACTAACGGGAGAGGCATACTAATTTCCTTGCATGCTTCCCTCCCGCTCAGTTTATTGTTCGAGTCCGCGAGCGAGCAAGCGATCGCCCATCTAAGTAGTGACCGACTACTCGATCACTTAACTTGGTGGATCCACTATAGTGCCACACGTAGACCTAACAGCCGGACTGCCAGTCTTTTTTTGTATGTTTCTGATTTCTTTGTTTTTTATTGTTGGAATCATTCTTCCATTCAATTTCTTACCCACTGTATTCATCACAAATATATTTCGAGATTACCTGCACTTAGCAAAAGAATTAACCCTAGACTGGTCAACTAACGACTTTGTTCCTGTCATGAAGAATTTACCGCCATGCTATTCCACCTGCGACGTTGTCAGATTCATTCTACACGGCACGGCTGCGTGCAGCGAGTTTTTGACAACATCGGTCATTAAATAATTCTATTTAGCACGTGAAACATCTCGCCGCCTACTAGAATTTTTTGTATTTCGCCATCACACTTGCAGGATATGTCATTGAAAAAATATATTAGTTTGTTGAATATTTCAATGAACAAGTTCAACTTCTCCAGAATTCAACGTTTAACCAAATGATCATGAAGAAATGAAAACGGCGAAATACGGTGCATCCCTCATAAGAGGATCAGTCTAGGGTTGAAAAAAGCAGAATTTTTTTTAATGTTCCCAGTGATTTTTCATTTCATATTTCGAAATCAAAACAAGCAGGAACCCCATTCTCTATGCGTTAATTCACGATCATACTACTATTCTCAGATTGAATATTCTGCCAATACAATTGGCAAAAAGCTTCCGAATGACATTTTCCTCCATGAAACTCTACTCAGCATTATGCTGCTTAGCATTATGTTGAGCTAGCTTGCATGTAAGCTAGCTTACACCCAATGCTATCAGCTGTGATGTTGGCGCGGAGTTCTTCGCTGTTCCAGGAGTTTCAACAGTGAAAACATCCTTCCTCGCCATGCGTGTGAAAGGCTAACGACGATGCATGGCCCCGTCCCAACAAGGATAGCCTAACCACTGTTTCTGGGTTTTCTCCTTTTTTGTTTTTGTAATCTCTTAGATAGCACGCGAGAAAATTGTCACGTTTTCGGAATAATAAAAAAAATATGAAACAATAAATAATTAGATAGAATTGGTGCAGCCGCCCTGGGTAAATCAAGTCCTTATTGTAAAGGAGACATTATTGTAAAAACTTTACAAATTGAACTTTGAAAATTCTCAATTCATGAAGCAACTAATTTGTTAATCAGCTGAGTTTTACTGTCCACAAATTTTCATATAAAATGGAGGAATGTTTCCTTATGGAAGGTTCCTTATCTCTTATTGATTGTGCATTTGATTGTTTGTTAATTAAGGGGAGGGGGGTGGTCTAGCGCTCGGAAATTTGAGGCATTTCTAGTATTTTTTCCAAAGGTCATTCAAAGGTTTTGTGGAACTTGAGATTCAAAAGTGTGTCATTCTATCAATTTTCAACTCTTAACATCCCGATAAGGAAATTATTGTATTTGCCCCGAAAATCGATTTTTCATCAGATCTCGATGTTTCAAGACGCTGACATGAATTTCTGACATTTTTACGGAAGTGTCTGTGTGTATGTGTGTATATGAGGAAATTTTGGCCAACGATTGCACTGCCATTACTCATCCGATCGTAATTTTTTTTTATTGGAATAGAATTATCTTTATGTAACTTAGCCCTGATTAGATCATGAGCCATGTCAGCTCATTAGTTTCAGAGTTTTTCAAGGAAAAGTGATGAAAAAACTACTAAATTCGTGAAAAATTTGCAAATTTCAATCAAAGATACGTCACTAGTAGCGGATGATGGGGCAAAAGGGACCACCTTGCGGTAAAATGAACCCGGGAGGGGGGGGGGCCTTGTGGCAAAACGAACGACCCTTTCACATTATAAAGAAAATTTGTAGCCAGTCTATGAATGAGCTAGGAAGTTCTATTTATGACCTCTGAAAGGTCAAATACATTATAGAACCAACAAGACGACGCTTCTCCATTCACGAACGATCGTAGCGAGCAAGCCAGAACGTATCCTAATTCGCGAGCGAGCAACAATGCACTCTAACTCGCGAGCGAGCGTAGTGGGCGAGCAATAAGGCACCCCTTGTTTTTTTAAAATTCTGGTACGGGCCATAACTGCACTCCTACTGATCAATAATTTTCTTGGTATTCATTTTTCTGATGAATAGAAGAGTCGAAATCAAACCCACCACCCAGGTTCACTTGAGGGAGTTTTGTATAGCACCATCTTTCAGATATTTAAATTTTTTTTTTAATTTCAAAAAAAATATTTTTGGATGCAGCTTGAGTGTTATAATATACCTGAAATGTTTGAATATCCTCAAAAATGATTTTGCCCTTTGAAAAGAATACTAAAAATACCTCAAATTTCCGAGCGCTAGACTACCGGCTCCCCTTAATTCATGTTCAATTGTTCATTTTTATTTGTGTTTCGATAACTGACCCATCAACATGCCGTACACATGCTGAAGGTAATTGAAAAGGTTTAATTATTATGTTGACATTTTATTGATATTTTTTTTCTTCCTCTTGCTTTTTTTTGCTTCAGAATAGAAGCTATGAAATCGTAATTTCTTCGAATCCAAGATTCCATCGAAATATGACTCCAAACAATGCAAAACATCGAGAAATGATTTTTTTGCCCGTTTGTACGTATTAGATTGTGCCAGAAAAAAAAATTCACGAATGGTCGCACAATTACAATTGAATATAACAACATATCGATTCAATTGAAATTTGAACTTTTAATATTACTTTTCCCGAGGTCACGTACTGTAATTTTCCATTCAAAAAGTATTGAAAAAAACTTGCACAAAGTTCTGAATTCTTTATCTCATGAATGACTTAACCAAAATGGAATTTCTTTTTGAATTCTTGTAGGAAATTTTGGGCTCTACAAAAAAGGTAGGAGGAAAAATTTATGTACAGTAGAGCGTCGATTATCCGAACGTCAATTATCCGAAAGGAAATAGAATTTATCCGAAAGTCAATTATCCGAATGTTGATCTGGTTATCCATAAATATTAATTTTTTTTTTTTTTTTTCATAAATATTAATGATCTAAAAAATAATTTCGTTCATTCGAACGATTACACCCTGAATAAGCTGCATTCGTTTTTGGCGCTTTTTGAATACATACTTAACTTTGTTCCATATCACTCAATAATACAATGGTTATACTGGCAATTCACCCAAAAATGTTCTTGTATTGTTAATAGTCTTTGTATTCTTAAATATAAATATATATCTTTAATATATATTTTATAATTTCAAAAGAATCGACTTATTTTCCCACGGAATATGAGTGTTCGGTTATCCGAAATTTCGATTATCCGGAAAGGGGTCGGTCCCAATTGATTCGGATAATCGACGCTCTACTGTATAACGTGTGCTTTTAATAATATTGAGCTTTGAATATTGACGTGTGTCAAATTACGTGCTTTTTTCACATTTATCGTGGTATCTCACTTCTCATCTAAACTAATCCGTCAAAAACTACTTTGGAGTGTGTCGAACGCTACTTCTGAGTTTTCATTTTTTTTATTGTGAAGCTTACCTCTTACTACGTCTTGCGGTAAATGAAGGCCTTCCTCGAGAGCATCCCAATCAATTTTAAATGATTCAAGTATTTATATTCTCTCATGACTCCGACGTACTTTCTTCGGAGAGTGGAATTCATGTAGAATTTCCACTCAATAGATATCAGCCTTTTTGCTGTTTTTATCCATTCATTGCAATGCCATTCATACATTGTATTTAAACGAGAGATGACATTTTTTTTTACTGAAAATAACTTTCGAATTGAGAAATTAATTTGCACCCGGGTGCATTTGATTCTGGAATCTTCCGCACACTAAGTCGACACGATAACAACTAAACCGCAACACAGTTGTCGTATCAGTTGGTCTGATAATCTACATTAGCTTCGTAAGGAAAGCATTGATAGATATTCGGCGGAGATAATTAAACTGCAGGGAACTAAGAATGATGGATTAGATGTTTATAACAAAATTAATATAAATGATCCTTTCCGGATCAGAATGAACGGATCGGACTTGAATTTTCTTCGCCTTGACCAAGATCATCATATTAAGTTTTTCCCGATAGAATAGGATCCAGCTTCGTACGGCGCATCGTACTAACACAGTCCAGAGGCCAAACTAATAAGTTTTTCATCAAGTGAGCCCGACTAAGATCACCTCACTTTGATTTCCCTCAGTACCTGTATATCAAGTTTCCCGAGTAAGAATGGGATCCATCTTCGATGAGCCTGTCCGTATTAAGGGAACCCTGATAAAAAAACTGGTAAGGTTTTAGTCATTGTTGCTTGCAATGGTTCGTCTTGTCGCTCACTAATCCTAAACTGATACTGAATCAGGGTAGCTCTAACCAATTTTTACTCACGATACTATAAAAATCGTATCATCAATAGAGCCGATATCGATCAAACACATTCTAAATGGTTAGTCATGTCAAACTGACATTGATAAACGTTTAACTGACTTCATGAACGTTAAACTGACTTTATGAACGTTAAAGAATACATGTTCCTCAATAATTTAGAGAATTGGTTCACATTTTGGATATTATTATGCATCGCGAGTTATAATCGTAATGAGTTCCCCTGCGTGTTCCCTCAAAACCCCCCCTGAGAGTACCGCAGAGAATTCCCCTAAGAGTTCCGCTAGAAGTTCTCCTAAGAGTTCCTCTGGAAATTGTCTTAAAAGTTTGTAAATCTCAGATCCGTTTTTAACTTCCCGATGAGGAGTTATTGCAGTTACTCCCCGGGATAAAATTTTTGAGTCTTCTGAGAGTCTTTTACGGTCTTCAAAGACTCCCAGAAAGACTTTTCGGTCTCTGGAGTGTCTCGCAAGTCCCGCAACTGTCTCTACAGTGTCCTTCGTGTCTCTCTCGTAAGGACTTTTATCTTTGCTGGTCTCTCCCATGAGGACTTCTATCTTCACTGGGCTCTCAGTAGATTCATAAAGATTTGCAAAGACATAAGTCCTTATGAGAGAGACCGAGAAATGAATCATTTTTTTCATTTTAACTCAATAATTTTCAAGTTCTCAATTTTTATAATTTTTGGAAAACGTGGAATCATTATTCTTTTCGTATTTGACTTTGATTAAAATTCTCAATATTAGCGGAAAGTGGAGTAAAACGGCTATAAGGGTAAAATGGATATATTTGAGTTTTATTAAAATCTAAGTGGCATTCAACAATCTATTATCATCTAAAATATTGATTAATGTATTTTTTAATAAAAAAAATATGTATAAAAATAAATGTTTTTTTGAAAAATAGAAAGACTGATGGCTCTCGGAGAAAAACCGGAAGAGTCCTTATTTGAGAGACTGTGAGTCTCTCAAGTAAGGACTTCGGTTCGTCGAGCAAGGATTGAGAGTCCCTGTAGAAGAGACACATGTCCCGTACGGGAGCTCAGCAAGATGTCTCTAGAAAGTCCCTGCCATGGCGCGAATAGGGACTCTGTCAGAGACAGGAGTCTTTCGACCACTGAAAGACTCGATTTTTTTCATCCCGGGTCCTGAAACCAAACTCCTTGGGGGAGGTGGGGGGATGGATTACATTATATGTGCTTCGGAGATTTCTAGAACTATTCCAGGTGGATAGGTGCGTGTGTGTGTTAATATGTATGTAATCATTATTGTCTGCGATTCTTCACAAAAAAAATGATCCGATTGAAATCTCCAAATTAACACTGATTGAATTTCGGATTAATTTTGTGGAGACTGGAAAACAGCGTCCAGAGTCATCACAATAGAGAAGACACAATGGGCCATCAAATCCTTTGCCAAATTCAAAAGTCTGGGACTCATTACCATGTTTCTTGTTCTCCTATCAGAGGGCATATATGACCATACTCCTCCGGATCTCCTTGGCCTTCCAATACATTGGAAAGACCCGCAATGTGAAAGAAGATCAAGAGAATGTTTATAGCTAAACTAGGAACATGCGCTTACAAAAGAGCCAAAGCATTCAGATCTGTCGCCTCACCTCATTCTGCCGGAGGCATTAGAAAATTTCACGGCTAGGCATTCGAGAGAGTATGTAATGGTCGATAAGCGAGTGCATCCATCACAATACGCATACCTAATTTACTGAGTAAGCCAACCACAATCCCGGGATAAAATTTTTGAGTCTTTGGAGAGTCTTTTACGGTCTTCAAAGACTCCCAGAAAGACTTTTCAGTCTCTAGAGTGTCTCGCAAGTCCCGCAACTGTCTCTACAGTGTCTCTCGGGTCTCTCCCATGAAGACTTTTATCTTTGCTGGTCTCTCCCGTAAAGACTTCTATCTTCGCGTGTCTCTCCCGTAAGGACTGCTATCTTTACTGGGCTCTTATTAGATTCATAAATCTTTGCAAAGACATAAGTCCTTATGAGAGAGATCGAGAAATGAATTTTTTTTTTTATTTCAACTTAATAATTTCTAAGTTTTCAATTTTTATAATTTTTGCAAAGCGTGGAGTTATCATTTTTTTCATATTTGACTTTAATGAAAATTCTCAATATTAGCGGAAAGTGTAGTGAAACGGACATAGGGGTAAAATGGATATATTTGAGTTTTGATGTTTATATTATCAAACTTTTTTATAGATGACGTGCAGAAAGTTATGAAAATTTAAAGAAAAACATGCAGTTGTGTTAATTAAAACTGGAATCGATCTATATTAAGGATTATTAAAAACTAAGTCGCATTCAACAATCTATTATCATCTAAAATATTGATTAATGTATTTTTTGACAAAAAAAAATATGGATAAAAATAAATATTTTTTTGAAAAATAGAAAGACTGATGGCTCCCGAAGGGAGACTGGAGGATTCCTTATCTGAGAGACTGATGGCTCTCGAAGAAAGACTGGAGGAGTTCTTATTTGAGAGACTGTGAGTCTCTCAAGTAAGGACTCTGGTTCGTAGAGCAGGGACTGAGAGTCCCTGTAAGAGAGACACGTGTCCCGTTCGGAGAGACAGCAAGGTGTCTCTAGAAAGTCCCTGCCATGGCGCGAATAGGGACTCTGTCAGAGACCGGGACAGGAGTCTTTCGACCACTGAAAGACTCGAATTTTTTCATCCCGGGATGTTGTAACAGAGAGAGTCTCTCTGGATATTGAAGGTGCGCTTGATAACACTTACTTCACCCCTGCTTTCGATACAATACGTGAAGCAGTGGTGAAATTCGGATTAAATCACACTACAGTTGACTGGATTCACTCAATGTTTTAACGAAGATCAATCACTTTAAGCTGTGGCGGAGCCTCTTGTAGAAGTCCAAGTATGGAACAACGTAGTTTTTTCATGGATTTTGGCTTTTCTCGAGCTCCATCTAGCAACGAGAAGAAGCACCGAAATAGTTTGAAACATGATTTTCAGTTTTCCGAATTCAGAGTTTCAGGATTGTTATAACTGCTCTGAAAAATTGTTTCCTTCATGAATGAACAGATTTTCTACATAGGTATCTAAGGGAAATACCGTTTGGAAGTTTCCTGCCGATTGTCATAGCAGAATATTAAATATCAAGGGATTTCAGAATAACGCGAATAGATTCAAACCACATGATACCCGACCAGAAATTTGGTCCGGCAGAAGTTTGGACATGATAAGGCATGCCACATTTGAGCTTCGGTCATGATCCGGCATGCCTTATGTGGTCCTGATAAGGTTTGTGACGCGATTTCCAATAAGGCACCGGATGAGGCATGCCAAATCTGGCCATGATGTGGCAGTCCATCTCAGGTCATGATGTGGCAGGTCATTTCAGTTCCTGATTTGGCGGTGTCCCGAATCAAAATTTTCAGTGGCTTTCAGCTTTTATGTCAACCTACTGAAATTGTAGATTGAGCAAGAGTGAATACACCCCGCGCCTCCCCCCCCCCCCCCTTCTCTAAATATTACTTCTTTATTTCTACAAACAGAAACTGAGTCGGTAAGAGAATAATCTCAGTTACCACTACCAAAATACTTTTTTTTTCAAAATAATGTGAGATTTCAGGTCATCACGCTTTTTTTGAGATCAATTACCCTTCTAAGACGCTTCCCTATCGCTTAATGACGTGAAATAGTGTTTATTCCGCATAAAAATTCTACCGCCCTAGAGAGGATTTGAACGCTCGACCCTACGATTCCTAAACCTACGCTTTGTACCACGGAGCTACGCACGCTTTTCTAATTTGGATTACTTGGACTGTCTACATGAACATATTTTTTCAGTAATTCATTATTCAATGATGATGAATTACAGAAGAGAGTTGTAATCATTTTGAATCAATTCATTAAAAGAAAAATAGATATTATTATTATTGTTTTGCAGTTGTCAAACAATTTTCATTATATAGCACTTGAATCCTGTCTATATTATACAGTATTTTCTTGCAATGAATGGGATTTCTTCTACATATTTTCCGTTGAGATAGAATGATTATACAGGGAAAAGAGGGGGAAATGAACGTTTATGCAAAATGAGCCATCATTAATTATCTAGCAAATTTTGTGGAGACTAAGTTATCATGATATTTTCGGCATTATATTTTGTTCATCAAGAAATTCTGAAGATGGTTTTTTTTCTTTTTGGGGGAATTCGGAAAGAAAAAATTTGTAAATTTTCAATTTTCTCGGAATTTACAATTTTTTTCAACTTTTAAAATCAAATTTTTTTTTCTAATTTTGTTTTTCTGTCCAGATTTTTTAATTTTTTTTTTTTTTTTAAATTTCTAATTTGGACTTGAAAATTCTTGGTCATCATATCCATCGTAGTACTGATTTTCTTCTCCTACTAATTGGAATTCAATTTAATAAAAAAAATCGAAGCAAAAATTATAATTAACGAAACAATTGATTGATGCATTAATAACCAAATAGGACAAAAATACGCATTTTCAATACTTCTCAGCAATTAAACGAGATAGAGAGATTTTCTCCGAATCATTTTCTGTAACTCCTCAAATTTTCTACATAGAAAGTTCAGGGTAAAATCATTCAATCTCACTTCGAAATATTCTTCTTTTGAGATATTGGCCAAAAATACAAAATAAAAAAAACAGGTGATTCAAGAAAGCCAATTTTTTCCATTAGTTTCTTTCAATATTTCTCAGAAACTGAGCAAGGTAGTGCGATTGCATTGTAAGTCTAGTCATGATCTGGACCTTCAACCTTCTGCCGTAAATGAACCGCAATTGTGGCTAATCCATGGCGAATATCAATTGGTCCAGATCAGGACGGGATCGGGCATGCTGTATGTGGCACAGCGAGTCCGGTCATGATCCGGACCCTTCTTTCTTGCCGAAGATGAGCCGAAATGTGGTTCATCTACGGCAGACACAGCCGGCCCAAATCAATGCTGGATTTGGCATGCCGTATCTGGTCTACCGTAGATCCGGCCCGGATTCGGCACAGGGAAACTTCGGCATGCCGGACCAAATTTCTGCTCGGGATTGACACAGTAGAATTTCTTCTTGAGTTTCCCGAAAATTAGATGTTATTAATTGAACATGAATGTGTCGGTATGCACACACAAGCATACTCTATCCTGCTGTATACCTATAGGTAATAATTAATGATTCAATATTGTCATCAATATCATCAACTGGAGGCATTTTCTCTGAACTTAGAAAACTTGATCATGTTTCGAATAGTTTTTTCAACACATGAATATTATAGAAGATTTTAAATTTGACATGTTAAAAACCAGATAACAGTTATTTATATATTAATCCTCCAATACTGTGATACTAGTCCTTTCTACAATTTTATTATAATTAGAATTTTCGAGAATATTTCAGTTAACCTTTCTGTACGTCGCAATAATTTTTTAATCCATGTTCTAAAAAATCGAGGTTCAAAGTGTTAACGACGAGATTACATGGAAGAAATAAAAGTACAAGGATTCTTTTTCCAATCTATAATTTCATCATTCTTTCACAATAATATTAATAACATGAATTCGCAATTGGAATGAAAGCAATTTCACATTTTGACCGAAATGCATGAATTGGAATTCAATGTTACCTGATAAACGAATCTCTCATTCAAACAAAAAAGCATGATAATGATGAAAAAATTAATTTTTCATTTGAACAGCCATATCCATTTTTTCTACCAAAATAACTTTGCAAATCTACACAATCGGATGATGAAAAAGGGTGTGGACTGTATAAAGAGTACGAGTATAATCCATCACTAACTGACTCTTTCGATATGTTTTCCTTCAATTATTTTGACGGTTTATCAACTGTATATAACAAGCGAGTGCATACAGGTTATTTGCATAATTTTTTTAATTATTCAGTTCCAAAGTACTCTGTTAATTGGACCTATAAATGAGATACCAGAAATAATCAACGTCTGACGTGGGAATGTTGTGAGCTGATCAGCGAAAGTATATGACAGCTTCAACTTTTGGGCGGATATGTTTTTGTGTGAAATAATCGCACGATAAGAAGTTCAATGTCAAGTGCATGATGATACAGGTATATCTCATACTACTATTCAGAGATGGTATGAACACTTTGTAAATTCGTCTTCATTGATCAGTTGTTTCATTTTTCTGACTATAACCGAATCAGTATAAGCTTATTGAAATGCTCTATTGTCCTAGTGAGATACAATGATTAGTATTCTATCAGTTGCACATTAGGGATTCCGAATGAGGTTGTCCCTATTCATTCAGCCTGATCCGATCTTCATAGAACGACAGACTAGCGTGACCAAATTTCTATGATTATTCCGAAATGAACGGCACAGATCAATTCCAAATGATTCAATTACCAAAGATATTGAAAGATTTGCACTATCACTTCGCCAAGAGCTATCAAGTGTCAAGAAAGATCCATATCTCCTTACACTATTTACATTAAATTAGATCCGAATGATTGTTTATTAAAAAATAGAATGATCCGCCAACAATTAAATATTTGATGGCTTGTTTGTGATTTCCAGATTAAACATGTTGACACCTCTCAGCATGATTGACGCAAATTTACTCAAAGCTTGAAGATAAAGACCACGCGATATCGTAATTACGACAGGTCATGGCTCAGCCTGACAGCAGTGCCAGTGCTAATAAATTTTTATATTGTTATTATGGACAGAGTTTTTCCACTTTTTTTTTTCGTTTGCTTCATGAACTGTGTTCAGCAAGCGAGCCCAGACAATGAGTATTATATTTTGTGACCAGTTCAACAGGTGTGAAGAATAATTTCAAATTCTTTGTGCTTTTGTAGATTCACTGGGGGGGACTCACGACGTCTTTTACCACTTTGCGAATATAAATAAGGAAGGTGCTAGAGAATGAAATCATGACCCAGACAATAGTAAATTTGTTCGTTTTTCTTTCAGGGGAGTACTTCTTTCCGGTGATTTTTTTCCACATTGAAATATATTTAGTACTACTTTTAAGATGCGAAAAAAATTGAAAATTAGCAAAGTAACAATCAGCTTATATGTAGATAATGCTTTTATTGGTGCTACAATTTTGTTTTACACCGTCCCACCGCCTAATAAATTAATGCCCCGGGATGAAAAAATTCGAGTCTTTCAGTGGTCGAAAGACTCCTGTCCCGGTCTCTGACAGAGTCCCTATTCGCGCCATGGCAGGGACTTTCTAGAGACACCTTGCTGTCTCTCCGAACGGGACACGTGTCTCTCTTACAGGGACTCTCAGTCCCTGCTCTACGAACCAGAGTCCTTACTTGAGAGACTCACAGTCTCTCAAATAAGAACTCCTCCAGTCTTTCTTCGAGAGCCATCAGTCTCTCAGATAAGGAATCCTCCAGTCTCCCTTCGGGAGCCATCAGTCTTTCTATTTTTCAAAAAAATATTTATTTTTATCCATATTTTTTTTTGTCAAAAAATACATTAATCAATATTTTAGATGATAATAGATTGTTGAATGCGACTTAGTTTTTAATAATCCTTAATATAGATCGATTCCAGTTTTAATTAACACAACTGCATGTTTTTCTTTAAATTTTCATAACTTTCTGCACGTCATCTATAAAAAAGTTTGATAATATAAACATCAAAACTCAAATATATCCATTTTACCCCTATGTCCGTTTCACTCCACTTTCCGCTAATATTGAGAATTTTCATTAAAGTCAAATATGAAAAAAATGATAACTCCACGCTTTGCAAAAATTATAAAAATTAAAAACTTAGAAATTATTAAGTTGAAATAAAAAAAAAAATTCATTTCTCGATCTCTCTCATAAAGACTTATGTCTTTGCAAAGATTTATGAATCTAATAAGAGCCCAGTAAAGATAGAAGTCCTTACGGGAGAGACACGCGAAGATAGAAGTCTTTACGGGAGAGACCAGCAAAGATAAAAGTCTTCATGGGAGAGACCCGAGAGACACTGTAGAGACAGTTGCGGGACTTGCGAGACACTCTAGAGACTGAAAAGTCTTTCTGGGAGTCTTTGAAGACCGTAAAAGACTCTCCAAAGACTCAAAAATTTTATCCCGGGGCGGCAGCGATGTAATTTGATCATATTTGTATTTTGCTAAACTGCAAGTATATCAATATCGTTTAAAGAGGGATTTTAATGTTCCAGTTCTGTCATGTTGATTGAATATGGTGTAATCGCGTCATTACCGTTTGAAAGTGTTAAATTTTAAATCATCAGTGGAAAACAATAATCAAAAAATAATTCCGCCGATTTTTCCTCAGTATGGATCATTTACTACACAATTTTTGTTGTCTCGTAGAAGTTATTCTCTAAAAACGAGTAATCTTATGTTGGAATATTCAAGAAGCCATTCACATACTCATTACTATTATTTTATGGGTTAAAATATTCTTAGTGAAGCGGCAGAAATTGAATTAATCTACTACACCATCATTGTGAGGAGATAGATTATGTTTCATGGGGCAGGGTGTTGGATGGCTGCCTGGTGCATAAGCTAGGTCATTATTAACGTTTTCTATCATGTCACCAAATCTTCACTAACTTTCGAATTCTTTGCTGCTTCTATGAATATGGATATCAACAAAAATCATGATCAATTGAACAATTCCAATATTTTAATTTTAAGTATTCCATTAGTTTATGAGAAATCTTTCAGCTAATGGAAATAAAAATTTCGAATCATCTTGAAAGACCACGTTACGAGTTTTACTGAGAATCTTCTCTTTCTATTCTGCATACAACGTTCAAATGCAAAATAAGATAAATATCGTAAACTTTGAAGCTGAAATTAACCAAAAATAACACTGCACGTTCAAACGAGATGATGACAATAAACCGAATTTGGGGATATTCAATGCTCGTAAGACTGTATGTAAATTGGCTTATCGAGCGTCTAGACGTAGGAAAGGGCCTGCTGTACCGGTGAAGCCTATACATCTCTGAAAGTTCGGCCCTGAAAGCGTTGAGACCGGTTTGATGTTATGAAGGTCACTAGTTCAATGGCGTCGCATACAACCAAAGAGTCTTCCACTTGAGATTGTTAAAGAAATGGGGAAGAAATTAATAATGAAAGCGAGAGTTATATGTATAGCATGATGAACCACGCTCGGACTCCATCTACTACGGAGTTAAACCATTTTTGCATTCTTTTCTTTTAGAAGGGACCCCATACGCGCCACAGTCGAGCACGCAACGGGGCCTTTCTCACTGTCACTCTCGATGACGGCCAAGGTGAAAGCGAACACGTATATAAAACTCACTCCACTCTCACTTCTTGCTGCGGTTCACGTATCAAGACTTACTTTTAATTTCCAGGTTCTTGGAGTCAGTGCCCTCCTACTTTCAGTGAAAGTAGCCAGGTCTCACTTTCAAACAGATCATGACACATTTACCTACTTTTCACCTCTAAGACAATATTCTCCACATCATGAGCTGTATAATAGCTCATAATCTGTGTCACAAGAGAAATTCAGTGTGTTTGAAAAAATATCTCGAAAATATTTCCAAAGGTCCCACACCTTCCGAATGACCTTGAGGCACAGTTAATTGCTACGATCAAAATAGTGACTGAAGCTAAAACTCCAATTGCAAGTGCATTAGAACCCAATTTCTTTCACTTCCTCTCTCTATCGTCCCAAAAAGTTGAAGAACTCGCTTCTCACAAAGTCTAGAAAATTCTCAGAAAATTTTTAAAACATTCCAGTAAATCTCACAATCTATCAGAGAAATTCAAGAAGTCATAATAATATCATGAGGTTCTTTCTAATAATATCTTCAAATGCCCAGAAACATCTGAAGAGTTTTAAAAACTTCCGAGGAACATAACAAAATAGGAGTTTCACCAAATTCCCAAGAAACGATAGAAATTCCAAAAATTGGTTAGACTCATCTAGGACATTATGAAATTCTCTGCAAATAATCTATTAGGATTTTCCCTTATGTCTACTCGTTCCAGAGATATTCAATATTAAATTTGCAAGAAAAACATCGACTTAACTTCTATTCTACTAGTTCATAGGTAATGTGTTATCAAAAATGAACAATCATGAAATGTTCAAAAGATATCGTGTTTACGATGAATATCGTTCCGTGAAAAACACAGAACGATCCAGATCATTTTTGTGATCGACCAATGATATCGCTTCCGATTCGGCACTAATAGATGAACAGAGCCAGAAACTCTTACGATTTCGATGTCACTCGGTATATGAATAAAGGTAGGTATCATAGTTTTATGTTGAAATTGAATGCAGGGGCCGAGTATAAAACGAAAACGCGTCCACTCTCAGCAAAGAGATACGCGCTTATGAGCTGCATCTTCGACCCCTGGGGTTGCAGGAGCTCAGATTGTTAGTTTATCGAGTATAAAACTTCTGAGAAATTTTCCGTAAAAATCTTCATACCTCTATAACTTAATAAATAATTGAGCTAGAGACCTCAAATTTCGTGAGGTTATACATCTGATGAGCACAAAGTTTGGTATTGAAACTGAGCGGAATCGGTCCAGTATTTTCTAAAATATTAGCATAGAAACATCCGAAAAAGCAAGCTATATCTTCAAGACTACGCTTAACCCTCTGAGGCCTATTTTGGTTTCTGCACTCCACGCACAGATCAGTGATGGTAGATTTAAAATTAAAAAATCCATTCGGAAGCTTTCTGCCAATTGCATTGGCAGAATATTAAATATAAGATGTTCAAATTACGCACAAATAGTGTGGCTCCTGCTTGTTTTTTTCCGTTCTCAAAAACAAAATAGAGAGCCAAATTCGGAATGCCATTATTCGAAAATACGGAATTATGAACGAAATGCAATTTCGTTCTTCTGAATAATGTTATTGCGTGCACGGTGATTAACGTCATTCAAAATATCGTTCTTCTTATTGATGTTATTTCGAATTTCGTTTCAATATCATTCTTCTCATGAACGTTATTTTTCCGTTTCGTTTTTCGATTCAAACACGAAAAATAGAAAAATAATGCGTTCTGAGGCCTTGATTAAAGGTAACATTTCAAATCTAAAGATAAATTTGAAAATTCCTTGAATATACTTCATCTTTTACTTGTGAATTGTTTTCTTTCAATTCGATAGGGAAGTTGAAGAAATTCAGTAGGGGAGTGATACAACAGAGGGAGAAAACAGATTTAGGAGAGTATTTCAGATACTAAGTGAAATAACGAAATTTTCCATAGACTCCTTTATTGTAGCTCTGATCTTCTACAAAGCAGATACCTACACACATTTCGCTATCTCATTCAGTTTCCGCGATATATTATAGAAAAATCAATGGCAGAGAAAGTTGACCTATCCTATTCTATGTTTCCACTACTAAATGAATGATAAAAATGACTATGGATAGTGAAATATTGGGAAGCCATGGGAATGATCCAGTAGACTGATGGAATTTTGTTCAGAATCATCTTGAAAGTGCTGGTGGAGATCCTACCGAAAATCTTTCTAACAATGCTGGTGGTAATAGATTTTTAGCATTAGACGATGGATCTTTAGGCAGTTTGAAATGATTCATCGGCTGTTCATAAAAATATACTCAAAAATGGATAAACAACTGTCTAGGGAACTCGCTAATATCCTGATCATCTTCCAATCAGGTTAAATTGATGGGTCAATCCGGAAAATGTTCGGGAATGTTATATATGGAGAAAAATTCAAGTGAGAAGAACATTGTTCATTTCTTCATACTAGATTTAAGGCACGCCCTTAATAATTACCAGATTAGGACAATCTGATTAACCTTAGAATTTTTCGGAAAATTAGGCTATCCTGATCTAATATCTATCAGGACCATCTATAGAAAATGATTCGTGTGAAAATTTTGACAACGTAGGACGCTTCACAAGTTTTTATTAAAATTTATTTTTCCTCCGTATATTCATTCAATATCGATGTGTTTTTAGTGGTCAATGGTTGATCAGGAGTTTGCAAAACTAATAGAGAGAATCCGAGTTACTTTTTTTTACAATGACAACAAAATTTTCTCCGGAAGTTTTTTAACCAATTAAAGAAGGGGACGAGAATAAATGAATTGAGATTGAGGTTATTACCACGTTTCGCATTACCCAAGGCCGCAACGAGGACGTAGTGATGCATGAGTCTCGATCAAGAGCCTATCACAACGTTACTCAGAATTTCGTTGAAGATTTGTTACTGATACACAACTCTATAGAAATCTGACATATACCTTCTTGAGGTATAAAGTACGAATTCCCAAATATCACGGAAATGAGTACTTTATGCATGAAGTACTTCAGAAATGTACTCTTTGTCAATAACTTTGTAAACATCACGTGGACCAATATCAACCGAAATTTTCAACATATTAGCTTCGAATCAAGAAAAACAAACGTTTTTTAGGTTACTCATACACAAAATAATCCAATGCACTTGAAAAAGAAGTGTCATATCCGCTATGAAGCCAGAAAGCATGCAGATAATAACAGCACAATGTCAAATAATAAATTCACAATCTTAATCAATTTTAGATAAACTTTCCATCTCTACATAAAACGTTGAAGCCTCAAAATCCACAAAATTGAATAAAATACAACAGAAGAGAACAGGAGGAAGGCTTACTCGTGTGACCTTGGTCTCCTCTCGTTCTCTCTCTTTCTCTTATACAAAGCCGGCTGAACTTGAACCAGTCTCAACACAAACGCAACAATAATGTTTGAGATGCGGCTCACCTGGAGCCCACAATCGTGTTCTCCAGTTGTTGTTGCTCACTGTTTCCGCTCTAAGCTTTATTATGTATCACTGTATTGCAGAAGTTGGTTAAATTATACAACACTGCCGTTGACACATGACAATATTTAACTGAATAACATTCAAATGCAATATCCAACTTACTTTAATTCATCCTATGACTCCCTCATCAATTTTAATTAGGTTGTGATATACCAATTTCGAGAATTAACAAAAATAACTTTGTTCCTGGTTCAGAGCAATATAAAACGCTGAAATTTGGTTTTGATAATGTAAGATAGATGTTTTCTGATAGTGAGTAAGGTACAATGGAGAGGGACTAAGTGAATTTTTAAGATATTCAATTTCATTAATTCATGAATTTGTTTGCTAATAAATTCCAACAAATGTTTAATAATTGAAGGAATCATTTAAGGGCTCATTCTACTATTTCAGCCCAAAAAATGACGATTTTTGAGAATTTTTTTCTCAATAATTATTAAAGATAATACAGTGTTAATGCACACAAGAAATTTTTTTTTTCACTGAAATTTATTTTTCACTTTGGTTATTGTTTGACAATAAACAAAGTGTCTAAAAAAAAACAATTCAATGGCGCTCACAAATTCTCAAAGATTTTTCAACCGATTGCCTTGAAATTTTGTACGTTTGTTCTAAATAGCAATATCTATCGTGTGGCGGATGGGATTTCTTTCATTTTGTAAAATAATGAAATAGCGGGGGATTAAAGAAGATTTTCTAAAAATCGGCCCTTTCTTGATGGTTTTTTGTTTATACAGCTATAACAAAATTCGAATTTTGAAAAATTTCTCCGTTACACGATATGTTTTATATTCAGAACAAACGTACGAAACGTCAAAGGACTCGTTTGGAAAATCTTTGAGAAATCGTGCGCCCCATGGACCTGTTTTTTTTTGTTGATGAATTAGTTTATTGTTAAATAACAATCGAAACAAATAATAGTTTTCAATAAAAAAAAAAATTTGTTCACTCCAGGACTGTATTAAAAGACATTTCATCAGTTACATCTAGTAGTTATTGTGAAAAAAATTCCCAAAAATAATTTTTTCTGCTGAAATAGTAGAATAAATCTTTTCCTTAATGAATCCTATTAAATTAGATTCTGACACAATTTATTTCTAGTATTTACTCCAAAATATAAAACTTTGAGTGAATATATTTATGAGTCTAGAATACATTAATAATGAAATAAATATAATTTCAATTAAGTGGAAGAAAAGACGCCAATGGAAATATAAGAAAATAAACCCTTAAATTGCCATAAAACTCAGTTTTTACCATCTACAGTCATATAAATAATTAATTATTCTTCTCACATCAACAAAAGAACCATGAAATCGTTGAAAAAGTTTCTACACTTTGAAAAAAAAATAACTCTGATTGAGAATATTCTCTCCCTTTCCCTCCGTTATTTGAGTCAATTCTCAGAGAAATATAGAGCAATTTTACGGAGAAAATAACGGCTGTCACATAAAGATAGGCTACCCAAAATGTGAAAAAAAAACAGGGACCTCCTTAAAGAAGTCGACCTTGTCTCTACCATCGTGCTGAGCCCTCCAATTCACCGATCATGCATACACATGTCTTCTCTAGTCTTTTCAATAGTTCTATCCTTACCTAATACACTACTCGTTTCTCCTGCCCAGCCCTACTTGCCTGGCAGAGTCTGGGCAGCACCGTCACAGCTCTCTCTCTCTCTCTCTCTCTCTCTCTCTCTCTCACCCTCCTCTTTCTCTCTTTCTATTCCAACTCATACGTACTATAATAATAATATCGTGTCCCTAACCTAATACAACTTAGACAGGCGCTGGTATAAGCACAAGCCAGACTCAACCGCGTCACGCCAAACGACCGGTTATTTTTTTTAAATTCTCAACTGCCTCAAGTTCATCTAGATCTAAACGCGTACACGACACAAGAATTCTCATTTGCTCATAGCCGTTCACAACTGCCAAGTTTACACACCTCTAAAGTCATTTAATATTTTTTTTTTTCCAATGATGATTTCTCCTTTTTTTTTCTCTCATTATTCCGAAGACTTTGATTTCATTTTGTTTTTGTTGCGTGAGAACGCGCAATTGAGAAGCAGTTTTATAATTAAAGTCGTTGAGTAAAAGTCGTTGAATTTATGGTTGCATTAATTTATAAGTAAATCGACTGTATGCATCGTATACCTTTACATACATTCTTCAAATTGCATGCAAATTTGAAAGTAGTTTATTTAAAATCGAAGAAAAAAAATTTCTGAGAGCAAGTAGAAAGAGGAAGATACTGTGGTAGGAATTATGATCATTGATTTAATTGAGATAATTAATTTACATAAAAATCATGATTATAATTGATTCATTTGGATATGATGAAAGGTTAATTTGTAAATTAAATTCATCTATAGATTTTAAATGAATCGATAGGTTGGTGTTAGAGCATGTTTTATGATTTTCAAATAATTTTTTGTCAAAAAGAAACAAAGTAGAAATAATCTCATACAAATGGATCTATTTGTTCGTTGAAAAAAAAATAATTTCGATAATGTAATCAATACTTTAATTGATAAATAATACGAATGAAATTGTAATTGATGTAATAAACTTTGATTGAAGAGAAATAAAAAGCATATTTATATAGTTTTTAATCTCCCCTATTTTTTTTCATATTTTGGGTCTCTTAATTGAAGGACAAGGTTGATTTTTTTTTGTTCTTCCACGTTCTTATATATTTTTATTTCAGTTCCTTCTCTTTTCGTCTCCTCATATTCTTTTTCAGAGATCCGGTGGAGCCTTTCAGACAATAAGGGACTCTGTGAGGGCCAACCGCAGTTCCTTAGGTCCAGTTGAAGAGAGACCTTGACCTCGACTGGTTGACCTACAACGCCCGCTTCCAATCCTACTGTCTAGCGGGGCCTTTTTTAATTTTTTATTTTTTTTTAATTTTATTTTTTCCTCTCTCAGCCAAGCCAGAATTCTAAAGATTTAATACCCTAAAACCACTCGTGTTCGTTGTTGTAGTTGTTATACATGTGCTACCCCCTATTATACGACGATTTCTTTTCAAACCATATGCTCCTCAGACGGATTTTTGTTTATTTGCTAGACTGAGTCTAACACTCTTTTGACCTTCATTGTAAAGTGATTTTCAATGGGAAAGAATATTTAAAAAAATAAACATAAGGAAGGAGAAAATTAAAAAAACATTTGAAGCACGACTTATTTTTTTTAACGTATGTTTTTTTTTTTCTAGACTAAAAATACTCAATTTTCTTCTTATTATGAAATTAATAAAAAGCTACAGACAGGCTCCGATATAATTTCCAATTCACTTTGATGCACCAGAATATGTACTCAGTTGATACGGCATTGCATTTGAAATACATAGATGGTTATACAGAGTGCGTCGAAGTGGGATGCGGGGGCTGATCGATAAAAGCGGCTGTCGGGTTCACGAGCCTCGTTCAAGGACAAGGCCATGTGATAGTGTACGCGCAACTGCTTTCGCGCACTCAACCACCCTTGTACAGTTGGCTCACCAACGAGCTGGCGGCTTTACCTCAGGAACGGGTCAACTAGCATCAGTACCCTGATTCATTTTCATCTTAATTTTCAAGACCAAGATCAAAATAGA
Source organism: Aleiodes leptofemur (assembly GCA_963942555.1). NCBI lineage: Eukaryota > Metazoa > Arthropoda > Insecta > Hymenoptera > Braconidae > Aleiodes > Aleiodes leptofemur. The sequence continues at coordinate 15,910,373 of OZ012609.1, forward strand.
ATTAGAGTCAGTCACTTGTGAATTAAACTTTCTTTATTCAAAGCACTTGTGATAATAATGATAAAAACGTTAAATTTATATTTCTTCTTTATTGTCCTTTGCCAAAATCGATAAACATCATTTTCACCCAATTTCCAAAAATGAATAACATCAAATTGACTGAAATTAAGGAGCATCATTGCCTATGAAAAAAAAATGTACAATCAATTTTCACTGAACAGTGAAAATGAAAATCTGAAATTCTTTTTACTTTTTCAATTACAAATTCCTCCTTCTGACCACTTTCATTTATTTATTTATTTATGAACGCCTTTAGCAGTTATACAATAGAAATTAACAGTTAAGTATAAAGTTTCAAAGTTTTAAGCAATATTAATTACAACAATCATATCTTTTAATACACACTGGATCACCAGAATCAATTGCCATCAGAAATGTCAGTATAGATGTACTCTTTTATTTCTTTTAGAATTGCTCTTCTCGCTTCACTCTCAATTATTCCCTTACTTTCCATACTGAAAATCTTGCTCCACAAATAATTCAAGCGCGCACGCTCAAACAGAATTGTCTCTTTCACAATCTCACCTCACGTGAAAAATGAAAAAAAAAAAAATTCTAAGAAAACAAAGAAATCTATGAAGATAACTACTGTGAAGATTGATCACGCGCAGATATGATACGTGCGTTTTATCCACGTTTTTGGAAGTAACACGCGCAGGATATTAGAGTTGAGAGACTGTAGTTGGATAGAATTGTGGTAGTACATTCTACGAGGAGAGAAGAAAGGGAGTAAAAGAAAAAGGGAAAATAATATACAGTGTTAGGAAAAGAGGGAGAGAGTGAGATAGGGCGAGACAGTAAAAAGAGATGGAGATGTAGTTGGAGCGCGCGTTGGACTGACTGTAGGGCTCTAATGTGGAGTAGGAACGCAAAGAGTAAGCGCGCGGCTTATGCACCGCTGAATCTACACAACCAACCACACTCTCACTTTCGCCGGCGTCGACTACGGGTCGTTGTCGGCCGATAGTGTCGCACCGGCAGTCGTGTGACACAGTATTTCACTGCCAACCAAGAGCGACCCCCACGACGTCTTAAACACAGCTGTGTTGTTTTTTTTATTATACATACATTCATCAATCATAATTATATATTTCTCATTGAAAAAAAAAAAATTATAGCAAGAAATAAACAAAAAAAAAAGTGTATAACCAATTCTAGTTTCTAGTTTGAGATTTCAGTTTTTTCATTGAAAATCCATCTTTCTCCAAGAAACTCAAGCGCATGTAATACTTATCATCGGACTTATTGTATGTCAATGTGACATTAGTGTAACCAATTCTTTTTTTTTCTTCATAATCCAATCTTCAGTGAAAAAATATGTAAAAAAATACAAAATCAAAAGAGAAAAAAAACGCATTTTTTGATGAATTATTTGTGTTTCTGTTCCATTCTTTGTTTTTTCATGGCAAAAGAGAGGAAGAAATGAGACAAAGAAACTGAGTAAAAAAAAAGAGAAGAGAAAAGAATAAAACAACTGTGTGCAGACACTAGGAGACATCCTCACGCGTGTGTCATCTCCTCTTCTTATTCGTAGAGGGATTGTCACAAGGGTGGGGGAAATCAAGGGAGACAGAGGGAAAGAGTGAGACGAGACACAGGGGGAGGGAGAAGAGAGTGCCACGAGAGAGCACCAGAGCCGCGTGGACCTCATTTTAAAAAGTGCCGCCGTGTCTTCAAAAACCGAGGAAAACACACAGTGGACTTTAATTACTGCAAGAAAAATTTATTTTTATTTTCATTTAACTTTTTTTGTAAGACAAACAAGTGAGCCACGCATTTTGAGATTCCATACATATTTTTATTGTGTACTGGTATTTTTTTTTGTGAATATAAATTGAAGCGCAAATTCTTTGGAATATATCGAGATCGGAAAAATTTCAAGTGAAAAAGGTGATAAGAGGATGTTTTTTGTTGATTAAGTAGAGACGATTTTTTTTTCACATTTTTTTGCTGCGGGTAGTAGGGGGGGGGAGGATACTTTGAGAGTGGGAGAGGAACGATTTTTCTGTTACAAACACGAGTTTGTTTTTCCAATGATACTCTCACTTGTAGGGTGTTCGTTCATGCAGTTGCTTTGTATGTATATATATATATACGTGTGACGATTCATTGAGGATTATATCGTGATTGTTCATGCACAGTTCAAGGACTGTAAAGTGACTTTTTTTTGATAAAAATTGAGTATACATATTGTGGTTACAACGTTTGAGCACATAGTAAGAGGATTAAAAAGAGAAAACGTGGATACTATTAATGTGTTTGGATGTGAATGAAGCAACTGATTGAATTTTTTTATAAAAAAATAATAATCAGTAAAAGTGTTAACCCGCCTAAGCGGGTATCAATATATTAAAAGTGGCTCATACGGCAGGTAGAGAGAGGGCGGTGGAGTTACAGGCGGAAGTTAGGAGTGCCATAAGGGTGCTCAACGGATGGTGCCCAAGAGGATCACAGCAGCAGCAGACAGCAAGTGGTCACGCGCGTGGTGACACTGTTCTTATGGCACCACAGACTCAGTTACGTGATACAACTCATGGACATAGGCCTGTTGGCTCATCTGCACCACCTACTAGTGTTGTTGTCAGTTCAACGTCTAGTATGAGACCACCGCCACCACCACCACCCCCAAGGGCAAGGCCCTCAACTGAGGGTAAAGGTCATCATGAGGAGCCAACTAGTTCCATACCTGATCTCGGTGAGTTTGATTTTTTTTTGTTTACTATTGATTATCATGCATTTTTTTTTTTCATATTTTTATTTTTTCGTGACATCACATCTTAAGGGCAATTTCGGTCATATAGGCGTTCGTTCATGAGAATTTCAGCTGAACTTGAATGGAGAGAAGGCCCAAATTTGCTTGAGTATTTAAATTTCTAATCTATTCAGGTTGTAGGAGTTGGAACTCATATTATCGTGTCAAGATGGAACATGAATGATTAAATATATCAATTAAATTCAATGTTTTTCGAATATTTTTTATTTACGGCTTGAGAAAAAATGCGCTCCGAGTAATTACTATTTTTTTAATTAGATTCTTCACATGATATGTTTCATGCCTAGATGAAAGTTAGTAGTAAATATTTTTGGGAAATATCCTGAATCATTGAGATGCATTCTGCTCTGTAACAAAAGACGAGTTTATGAAAATTTTATATCTCAGTTTAGTCTAAAGATAATGCTCACAGATGAATGCCAAAACATAATTAACTGGCTTTCACTGGGTTTCACTTTTTTATAAGTGAATTAATCATAGGAGATTATGAGTGACTACTTAAAGAGATTTTTGGAGATGAGTTAGTTAAAAAATTTCATTTAGTTTTCTTCACCAATTTTTCCTCATTGACAAAACGAAAAAAAAACCTGGGTAAACAAGATTTTAATAAATCGGAATGAGAAAAAGCAATCAACACAATGTTATACTGAATCTAAAGAATGGCTTCACAATTTGTCGATAAGCAGTTGCTCGTTTTAATGCCGCGGTTTTTTTTTTTATATACAAGGACGTAACGCAGAAAAAATATAAAAAAATCGATTGATAAGGAGCGTGCATTAACGTGATTAACGGTCAACAATAATCGTTGATTTGTTGCATTCAAAGTTCTCTCTTTCTTTTATGCCATTGTAAAAAATTTGAAACCACAAACACCTTCAAAATTTACCCACAAATTGTTGAAAATGCCAACATGATGTTTCACAAATACAACCGGAAAGAAAGGATTGAATGAACCGAATGGCGCTACTATAAATGAAGAAAGAAAATGACACGAAAAACTTATGTTTTTTTCTTTCTGCATTTTCAAGATCACAATATAAGTAAAAGTGAGGGGGTAATGGACGCAGTAGGAGAGGCTGAGAGAGACAGAGAGAGAGAAAAAAAATGATTTTTATCACTCTGTTGTTGGCGACTGGTGAGCACATTGGCAAAATAATATTCCATTTGGCAGCGAGTCGGTGGAATAACAAAAGAATGCAAGATTTGAAGAAAAAAAACGAGTGACTCTCACTCAAAAATAATAATAATAATTATGCTGACACGGCATCAGGGTCTTCTTCTTTCCGCTGGTAGAAGAAAGAGAAAAAAAATTTGGATCACCGTCCGAAAATAATCCCATGGATCCGAAAGCTACCCAACAATAGTACAAAAATGAAGTTAATCGATCCCGAAGGACGCCCCCTCACACACGAACTGTATTAGCTACGCAATAATACAATCAACGGTTTCATATCGTGCATTGATCGTGACCTCGGACAAGGATGAGCTGTTAATGCTTATTTTTTTTCAAATGTTATTGCTGTAACTCTTTCACGTTCTGAAGAAAGTATTGGAAAATAAACTAAAAGAAGAAGAAGAAGATGGAAAAGAAGGAGAAGAAGAAGAAGAAGAAGAAGAACAGGTAAAGAGAAAGGAGAAGAAAAAGAAGAAGAGCATGAATTGAAAAAGTGTAAGTAAGACAAAACATGGATGCATCGATGCGTTACGTAATGTATCCCGATGGGTGCGCGTTAAATTTCTCGGTGAATACATAGGACGATAGACCGTGGCAACATACACCGAGTGGAAGAGAGAAGAATTGACCGTGACGACCTTAGGGAGCGCGGGTGGGCGGTCCAGCAATGCGTGTGCCACCGTGTTAAATAATCTGGAGTATAATGTATGGGTTGGTAAATCTAAGATTGATAACTTCTTAATGACATAAAAATTTTCTATGCTTTTTCCATTTTTAACTACTTGAAATTCATATCTAAATGTAATTGACGAAGTAGATGGTATAATATTTGAGATTATGGATGCTTTGAAACAATGTTCAGCTTCCCTTGGCCCTTGAAGTTGAGCCTTCGTGTTAACTTCATTGAGTTAATGTTTGAAGCTAAACTTGCTCTACTGAAGCAGTGAATTCGATCAAATCTATTTTATAAAGGTTTTTTTATGTTTTTAAATGGTTGACGGTCAAACGTGATGATAACACAATTCCAATTCAGGGTCAATTTAGTCAGCGCACTATATTTTATGCACTCAATAACCGCTGATTTTCCTAAATTTTTCTGTCAGAATTATTCAATTTTGTTATCTGTGAAGTGGCTTAGTGCACACAGTGGCAAGTGGTCATTTTATGCATTCTGGGAAGATTATTCCCTCCTTTTTTTTTTAATATTATTATTTCTTCTTTTTTATGGATACTTAGACTTGTTGGGCGTCATGGAATTTTATTTGGTTTGTTTCGTGTAAGCAAATTTCAACGGCACGCGGGAATGAAAAATTTGGAGAGGGGCTATGGCTGCATGTGAGTGTGAGCGAGAAAGAGAATCGACAGAGCAGTGGGGAGTAGCCCCAGGTGACCTTGTTCTCCCGATGTGTAACACCCGGTACGCGGGGGATAGCTCACAAATTCTCTCATGGTCATGGTCGACCAGAGTGGTGCATCTGTGACGTCATACTTTAAGCATTGGTTCTGAATTTAGGAGCTTTCATGATTATTGTGTCTCGCTTTCATTTTTCCTTTTCCAGAGTGCTAAAAATCGTTTTTTTTTATCTTTTCAAATTAACTACGAGAACATCATAGAGTTTTTTCTTTTTTCATCTTTTCCCTATACCAAACCTCAAGCATCTCAACCCCAACACTAGGCTCATAAAAACACACAAAATCACTTAAATATAAGTAAAAGCCCTTCGGCTGAAACTATGTAGATAATTGTCTAGCTGTAACTGTAAATAATTTGTTACGCAGTCTTTGTATCTTATGTTAATAAAATCATTTGAACTTGAACTTAATTCCGAGGACAAATGGTTATTTCAATTCTGTAGAAATACATTCAATCATCAGTTCAATTAAATTGAAGAGATTGGATAAAATGTAGATCACAATTTTTATTTGGATCTTCTTTTGCTGAAAATTGACGTTCAACATTCTTTGCCAACTGTAAATATCGATTATTTTTTTTGCAGCAATTCAATTCAAATTGAATGTCAATGACGTCTATCATTATTCCATCCTTGATCAAGTAATTGCTCTTTCCGTGCATAAATTTTCTTCATGCTGCACATCAATAATTTTCTCGAAAAAAAAACTTGTGCAAAGACCAGGAAAGGAATATATATAAAGTCAAAAAGTATATATGTGAAGTGAAATTGAAGATTAAGTAGGATGAACAAATTATCTTTGGATCAATCATAAATGAAATCATTTTGTTTTTACTTTTTTTTTTTTAGAGAAATGAGTTTTGGCAAACAATATCCGGCGCCGCGATAAATCGTGTTACTTTGTTTTTATCTTCATCGTCTTGTTCTTTTTCTTATTTAATGGCTTTATTTCGTGAAAATATACGTGATACAGCGGCACTAGACGGGGGCCTGTAAGGTGATCACAATGTTCAAGGATACAAGTGAGATAGAATGAGAGAATGAAAGAAAGCAACAAAAAACAAAATACGTGTCTGTCGAATATATACGGGACAAACGGTCGATGACATTGTCAACTCAGTTTTCAGGCATCGTCTTTTTATTCTCAGCAATGTCACCACATATAGCTTTTGCACAATACAGAGTTAAAGATTGTATATAAATTATAAATGTTTAAAATTGTGTTGGTACGTCAGTGGGGCCTTGGCTTCAGTGGCAAGGTGATAAAGTCGAACGACAGCGATAAGACTGGCATCTATTTCAGACGTTTACAAACAGTTTGACCTACTCAAGATCACCACCGCATACCTCATCCAAACATCTTCCCCATTCTGTTTACCAGACGAATAATCTGCAGTTGGCTGTTATCAAATAAATAAATCATAAAGATTATTTATTCATTGTGGGAGAGATTTTTTTGATTTTTTTTTCGGTACTTTTGGTACAGTAAGTGTCACACATTCCACAGCAGTTTTCAAGATTTTATGCAGAAGAAATTCAATGGAAATTTATCGTGTGAGAGTCATAAGTCTTGCCTCTAAAACGTTGAAATGTTTCGGAATATTAAATAGAATTTTTTTTTACTAATGAACAGGGCAGTGAAATAATGAAAAAAGATGGATTGAAGCATGTCAGCGTATCATGTTGTGAATATCTTCATTCAGTTTGGGGAAAAATATTGAGAAATTATTTCACCAGAATTTATCGGCTAATAAAAATATTTCATGATGAAATCTCGAAAACCCAATATTTTTTGAGATTTTATCAAAGTAATAGACAATAAAAGAACTATTCAACAGAATATCAGTCGATTACTTGTCAATAGCTCCGAACGAAGTGAGAATAAATAAAAATCAAATTTCATGAGTCACAAGGAGCTTTATTTGATAAATTTCCATAACTGCCATAGCTTTTGAAATATTTCTAAAATACAGTAGACTTTCAATAAAGTTCCACCCATTGAAGTTCCTCTTTCGTTGAAGTTGTTAAGATTTTTCCATTAAAATTCCTCGTTGGCTCCCGCACTCTGTTTCCTGAGCGGGCCAGTCAGAATTGATTTTCGAAGTGCAGCATTACAAAAGTATCTATGTAAGAGAAGGATGGAATGGGAACTTCATCAAGAGGTGCTCGATGAATAGGTGAACTTATTTGGAAGTTTACTGTAAGCGCAAAATTTTGCGAAAGCGAAAGACTGAAACCATCAATTCAAAAGCATTAACAGAAAGAACCGGAATTTGAAAAAAGCTCTCAGCTGTGCTCATTCGCTGTTAATATTACTTAATTACTTATCACACAGATAAATCCGTTTTTTCTTTATATTACTATGGAATTTGTTTTTGTTATTGCCTTTGAATTCATGTTTTCACTTTGTTCGCTTTCTTTCTTCAATGATTGTGTGGAGCTCCGAGATGATTCCAAAGCTTTGAACTTTAAAATACGTACTTGGAGCAGCCCCGCCCTCTGTCTGTGTACGCAACAATGGTATAACGTGTGCAACCATGTACTATAGAACTGCGTGCCCATGTACTCGTACAAGAATGAGTTGCCAGTGGCCATTTATCACATGTGTTTGTTCACATCAACAACATCTTCAAAGAATCCAGCAAAGATACTTTGAGGGCAGATATTTTTCTCTTCACAATCATCCGATTATTGATTCTATTGATTCTTATTCAAATGCTCTATGGGAAATTTATTCAAATAAAGTATACGGAAAAAATTTAATAACATATCGTTCGAATTTAGCCGATTCTTACGAATCAAATTTTCAACATACTTTGTCATCTTCACTAAGATACCTAAGTAGAGAAGCTACCACGTGGTAGCTTCTTGTCTTGGACAACGTTCCATGACAAGTTTAATTTCTTGCTCTATTTTTGACATATTTTCCAAAAATCGCTTCTAACCAAATAATTCAATGGACATTTAAAATAGTTCATTTAAACATTGGAAAATTACCTGTAGCTTCATAATGATTCTGAAAAAAAATTGATAAACTCACAAGCAATAACAAGCTTTCTATCTTGTTACTATTAATTTTCTATACATAAAAAATTGGAAAGTTCATAACGTGTTAGATGAGATCATTAATTAACTCTACGAGGGAGCCTTGATTGGGCGTAAAGTATCGCTGTCTTGCGTGCAGAGAGAAGTCATTGTCCGTTTGATAAAGTAAAGAATAAAAGTTAGTAAAGAACATTACAGACTTTTACTCTCACGATTGCTCGTCTATGAAAAGAAGGAGAAAAATAGTAAAATGATCAACAGAAAACACTTGCTTTCACGCTGGTTAGTGAAATCCAATGAATTTGAGTTAATTCTTATGGTATTAACTGAAGCGAAATATATTTCCCGATTGCAGAAATGTATGAACAAGTTAATGACAGAATTTTTACATCTTTCATGGCATAATGTTTTTCTCGAAGATCATCATTACAAACTGTTCGAAGAAATTCAGGCCCAGGTGTATGTTAATCGTCGATTAGTGGTATTCACTTAACTGTGCTGCCATAGTTAAGTGACATGTCAAGTTAATTTCAAGCGATTAACTGCAGTCAGTTCACTTCGCGCGATTAAGGAAGAATTTAAGATGGTGTGCTTGAAAGCGGTCGATAACAGCTTAAATGACTACGGACTAATGATCACAGTACCATAACTGGATGGATTATTTCGTTTCATCATTGATTTGTAGCTGAATGAAACAAATTTTTCATTTAGTTATTGGTTATAATTCCAGCTGTCATTTTGGTAGCCATCTTTGACTATCACTGAGCGAAATTGACTGCCTAACGTTAATCATACATGTAACTGCGACAGCTCCATCAGTTAATCAACGATTAGCGCTAATCGAGCTTTATACACTCGGGCCTCATCTCTTTCATAAATATAATATCACAAAGGATAAATCCAAAATTCTGACATTAAAATGTCCAGATTAGTCCCTACTTGAATAAAATTCCCAAGAGAATCAAAATAGCTTTTAATAATTTTGATGAAAATAAAAATAGCCAACGGATAAGTTTCAATTCTAATTCATTAAGTTCGACGATGCGTGTAAACGAACGTCTGGCATTGAGGACTCATCATCGGAGGTTGTGTGTCATCCTTCCTCTTGTAAGAGGTTCTCGAGGGCACGCAGACGCCCTTCACAGAATGTTCATATGCATGTGTGTATGCTACATTGAATTCAGTGTCGGTGAATCCCCCCTGGTATTTGCCTGTTTTTTTCCTACTTACTCTCTTTTTCTCTCTCTCTCTCTCTCTCTCTTCGTTTATTCTCCTTTTATGTAGAGTATGTGCTCACACTGTATCGCGTTCAATAGCTCACGATAACCATTTGCATTCTCATGCAACTGAGGCTTCTCACTTTTCTCTTCTTAAGACGAGATGAGCACATATTATTAAGAATTTGAGATTTTATTTTCTTTTACATTAGCAGTCTACACGAAGTTCTTCAGTTTTGGAACATCATAATATCTTCTATTTGAAATCGTTGAGTTAGGTTAGTTTTGAATTTAATTCTTGAAAAGTGACTCGGGATGTGGAAGAGATTCAAAAATATTCATAAAGATATGACCGAATTTGCCGCAAAAAGTGGTGTCACGAAATAATAAAAATAAAAACGAATCCCAAATAGATTTCAAGATATTTCCAAAAAATCAAATCCGAATAAAAATTATTCTTATTCTTTATTGACATTGAAAAATAGAAATGAATCCACTTAGATTCAGAACTAATCATATCACTCCAAGTAATTTCTACCTCGTTTTTTTTTCTCTAATTGTTGTTTTTGTGTATGACATTACACGGTGTATTCACCACGAATGTTGTATGTTTGTAAACGTTCCGGGAATGAAAATTGAATACCAAGCTGTGTTTACTCACTGCCAAGTATCGATTGTCGTGTCAAGCGACCAAGTGCAAGAACACAATGAGGCTATTTTTTCTGTTCTTCTTTTATGCTTCTTTTTGTTTGCTTGAGGAAATTTTCGAAGAGAAAGTTCGATGCTACATTGAGTTTATTTGATTTTATGAACAATCAATCAGCCTTGGGATATTTTTTTTATGTTAATTACACGTGTGTACTCTCTCAGAAATAATATCGTCAAATGAAAGAACGTTTTTATGGATGGATTGATAAAGTTATGGAATTGGATGCATTCAATATTTTCTAACAAAGCATTTATTTCAGAAGGAAATTTTTATTCATCTGGAATAGAGAGTGCTATTCCATTATCATGATTTCTGTACGAAGTGAGAGAGTCGTGCAGACACCTTATCAAAGTAATTCTATCTCATTTCAACTATTCGTTCTTTACCTGGAGTATTACAGGATACACGTAGTTTTTTTCCAATAAATTTTTACTTCATTCAGTTAGTGATCGGAACGAAAATTCTGGAATGCATATTATTAATCGATCTTGTAGTTATTTGATAATATTTTTTTTTATTCTTTTCAACATAATTCAGTCCACGAAGAATGGTTCCGAAGAAAAAATCCGAAAACCAAGTGAAAAACGAAGAGTTGACTATTTCATTGAAATTCTTCATAAAAAATTTAGTATAAAAATAATGGTTCATAAAGAAAGACGTGGTCTGTTTCAATGAAAACATTTCAACAATTAAAGCGCAGTACCGAAAAACTCCATATTTCGTATGGAAACTATGAATCAGCAGTTTCTAAAACTTCTGACCATAGTAGAAACGAACGAAGTTCATTATTTTGGAATCAAAAATGTTCTTCAAAATTCTAGATTCGAGATTTGAGCCAATGACTTTCAGATTACCAGTTATCACCTGACTATCTTTTTTGTTAAATAAATGCATCAATTAATCAAAAATTTATTCTATAACATATTTTTCTTACTAGTTAACGCGATCAAACTAAGCGTTCTTAAATAACTAAATTTACATTTGGATCAACCGCCTAGGCACTTATGTTCACACCTTTCTTTTTTATTCATCTTAATTAAATCTAGATAGATTTCTTCAACTTTCGCTGAATAATTAGTCGTGAGTACTCGAGCTTGTACACTTCTTACGATCAGTATGAAATCTGATTTTTTCTAGGTTCTCTCTTTTTAAGCAATTCATATGAAGTTCGTAGCTTATGAACCTCGAAAAGTAATTGTCCCTTACTCAACCATCTGCGTTGTCTATTAACAATTATTTGAATTCACAATTCTCAATATCATATATGGATAGAACGAACATTGGTTCAGAATTCTAGATACAAGCCTCAATCAAAATCGCCACTTAGGGAGCCAAAATCGTGGGGAGCGAATTATTGAACAAGGTTCGACCAATTCAGAAGGGTCGAACTATGGTTTATTGTTTGGTATAGGCTTGGTCGAGACTGAGCTACTAAGCTTTGATACCATAATTCTCGTCCAGAAATACGCCAAGAGTTGAACATTGGGCAATATGTACTCGGAAAGCTGGAACCACACACTACTTTTTTCTACTGTTCCTTCTCTTTTTCGAATTTTTTCGAAGTCAACTGGCCAAAGAAATCTGAACACAAAGTTAATTCCCACAATAACCCGTATGTAATAAAATGTCAGTTCATTCAATTACTCAAACGCTATTACTCCTGATTTTTTTGAACTATTAGAATAGTCTGTTCAATATTTTCCTCCATTAGAAAAAATAAATAAGTTTTCTCGAACATTGGAAAAATTGGATTTCTAAAGATGATCGAAAACGATTTGATTTATTTTCTTTGAAAAATGAATAGAACTGTGCACGTAAATTTGAGGGTTACAGGCCCTTATTTCAATACTGTCTGCACTCATTCTACTTTATTTTCTTCATACCTAAAAATGGAGGGGGGGGGGTAGGGAGAGGATTGTTAAAAGCACGTGCTAATTGGTACAATGATGTAGTACGAATCACGTTGACCGTGGAGTCTGCGACCAGACACGACCCCACCCTCGAGACTGGCTCCTTTCATTCGTGCTGCAGGCCCCCACTATCCCTTCTTTATGTGACGCGCTGACTCACTCAGTACGTTCATACTGGGGAGAGAGTATTTTCCTCCCGTCCTTTTGTCTGTCCTTTCTCTGCCCTCATCTTTCAACATTACTGTCGCGTTCCACGTTTTTTTTTCTCTCTTTATTATACCGTCTCGCATATCTTCCATGATTATATGATGAACAATGTTTTTTGAATACATAGGAATGAAGTAGTATCAGCAGAATAAAAAACAACGTTTATTAAAAATGAAATTTCTTCCATTTCACTAAAATAAAAATGATGAAAAAGTTAATTTCTCCGAATGGATTTTGAAGGCAAACTCCGTCAGAAGTTGGAAGAAAAGTTCCTTTATTTCAATTGAAAGACTTCGACCACATGTATCTCTTCGGTAATTCAATTATTAACGGAGATTTCAGGACTCGAAAGTTAGTTATTCACACTGTATACTTCTGAATACTTGAGATTTATGAAAAAGTCTCACTATATCCATCCTTTGCCATCTTCACAAAGAACACCTATGGTACGTTCATGTTATTAGTGGAAAATCTGTTTTGCCAATAGTTTTCGGTTACCATTTATTTTATCTGGACTGTTTGAAAGTAAGAAAGACAAACTATTGAACATTTCCTATGGAGCCTTGAAAGGACAAAGTATTAGTATATCTTCTATAAAAGAAATTATTGTTGCATACTGAATCGTTTGATAATATTCATCATTATAGCAGTTTAGGTAGAGGACAACTTTTTGTTCAAACTTGTTTCTTTGCAGCTCCAAGTTTTCGATTTGCATGGAGTCTGACGAAAAATAAATAGAAGTGTTATGAACCTAGAACTATTCAGAAGTCCCAAAAACTACCGATAACTTAGCAATAATAGAATAAATTACTTTCTCTGTTCAGATAAATACATGAAATTAATTATTAAATGGATCAATGCGTTCATGAAAAAATATTTCTTATTTCCATTGTTTTTCCACTAATTTATTTCTGCGAAAAATTATGCATCAATGAATAAATGAATGGATTGTATAAAAAGTATGTGAAAAATATTTCTTTTCTCGATATTGAATCACAATTGTTACCAGGAATGTCACACGAGGATGTTAGTAAGCTATATATACTCAAAAAATAGTGATGAGTATAAATTGATGCTCAGCAGACACTGTGTCATGAGAAGCACGACGAATAGTATAGTCAGCACCAGTTTTTTTTCTGCTTAACTCGAGTATTTCCTGTGTTCATATCAGAGTCAAGAAGGCCACAGTTCTATTCTTTTCGGATTTTTTAATTTCAATAACGCAAGAATGTGAGTTTTTTCATTTGCTCTATCGATTTTCTGTCTTTTGTGTATAATATTTAGCACTTTTTCCTGAGTAATAAAGGAGTAGATATATGCTCCTTTGTTACTCAGAATATATATCTGAGTTATTAATAGGAAAGAATGTATTCCTCATATACAGCCTTTTGTTTTCAAGTATTCCTTCAATTTGTGATACGTTAAGCACATCTCCACTATACATAGAAAGATATGCTTGTTCCAGGGTTTAATTGATAATATTCTTGACTAGAGCTTCTGTAATTATTTTTTCTAGTTTTCCCTTGTTACTCCAAAACTCCTTGAATTATCATTAGAATAATTGAAATTACTAAGGGATGAAAGGAATTGAAAGGGAATCATACCAGTTTTTGGATGTAATCGATCACAATTCGTTGTCCTATCTAGAACTCATGAAATTGGCAGAATATGTAGGTTTACTCAGGGACTTCATTGAATGAACATTTCGATGAACATATTAATGCAATGAATAAAGTTGCATTTTTCTATTTTTTTATTGTTTCTCTAGCCTAGTACTTGGAACTAGTTCAAATGATGAATTGAGAGTAAAATATTTCAAAGTACTCATAGTATTGTTCTTACTCACCAAGAGTATACCTTCCTAGAGTGTAATTGCACTCTCTGAAAGGAAAAGCATTAATTCATTGGATTATTTGACTGTGCCATTGTTCAACATTAAACCAAACAACGCAATCGAACGAACTGCTACAATTCACTTTTTCACGTTGTTAACGGGGTTGACACGCATCCCACGTAGAAATTATTTTTTCAATTTTTTTACATGCAATTTTGTGAACACGAAATTTGAAGCAAGGTTCAGCTTGGAGAGAAATTTTACAATGGTTACTATCAAGAAATTGAGATATCTATTTAGTTTGAAAAAGTGATGTTTTATAGGTTGAACATCATGTCTTATGGTGTTGATGATCAATTTTAAAATTGAATATCTCAATTTCTAGATGATGAATCGTTCTAAAATTTCTCCACACGCTAAGCATTGTCTAAAACTTCGTTTTCAAGAAATTTGAATGCACAAATTTAAGAATAATTTTTACGTTGCTTCTAAATAGAGCTGTGGGGGCAAACTAAGCGAGATTGCGCGATTCTACCCCAGAATCCTTTTTTGGAGAATATTTCAAGAACCACAAAAAAATATCGAGATGACATCGCTCCATCTCGTTTAATTTCTGAGAGATTCGCCGAAAATCAACGAATTATTTAGGAGAAAAAATGGAGCTTCGTGTGAACCTCCTTAATGTACAGCTTCACGTCTGCCATTGAATATTCGCCTTAATAATGCGTCTCTCAATTCTTAAAAGTGTTTTATGAGCAACAAAAACATTAATATTTCGGTCAGTATGAATAAATAATTTACACTCATAATGAATTAAAATAACTTTTGAATTATAATCAATCAATTTTTTGGTTTATTCCTCAAAAGCTACCATAATGTTTGAACTTCTAAAAATTCGAGAAATTGTGTGCTTTCCTATCAAAATTCACAAAGAATAAACCTAAGAAAATCGTGAGAAATTAAATATTTACAGAGCTAAATCGCTGCAATTGAAATAATTCGATTAAATCATTTTAATTCCAACGAAATTAAATACAACTTGCCACTCACAATCAAATCAATCATTCATAATCACATCGAGTCGTCAACAATAATTGAAATCCATACTCTAGTGAATGATAAATTAATTAAAAATAACAAGAATCCATGAAAACGGAAAAAACAACGAATGAGAAACACAATCAACTGCAAGCCTTTTGTATCACAAGTCTCCCAACGAAGGTCAAATGATAAGCTTTCCGATAATGTACTTTTAATTAAAAGTCAGTGAAATAATTAGC
Organism: Aleiodes leptofemur; assembly: GCA_963942555.1. Taxonomy (NCBI): domain Eukaryota; kingdom Metazoa; phylum Arthropoda; class Insecta; order Hymenoptera; family Braconidae; genus Aleiodes; species Aleiodes leptofemur. Next base: position 15,925,994 of record OZ012609.1, read on the forward strand.
TGTATATTGAGTAAAAATAAGGAAAAGAGTGATTTTAATATAATCCAGATTGAATGTTGTAATTGTTCATGAAATTTGGTGTTCTTTATTTAACATTGTAGATTAGTAGATAGATTACTCGTTTATAGTCACACAAAGACGTAATTGACCTAATGGAATGAACGAGCGCGGTTTGCAAAGTTCATTGCCACTAGCTACCATTACCATCGGATATAGATAGAGCAGTACTAGCATTTACGCGAGTGCACGTGATGAATGCAGAGCACTGAAAAAACAAATAACTCGAGAGAAAATGAACTCAATCATTTTTGTCATTGCAGCAGAGGGGAAAAAATCAATGTAACTACGAATACTCCCAAATTTTGAAGAGAAAAACTCCCACTCTATCGTTGCATCTTTAGAAAAGTGGAGGTAGATAACAAACAATATCGTCTAATTAACGAGAAACTATCTACGAAAGCAATAATTTCATATTAAGCAATGATGGCAAATAAACCGAACTTGAAGGAATCAACATTACCAGTATTCAACAGTTGAAGACTATTTGAAAAAATAACTGAACACAAATACTTTGTGGATTTTTAAAAGAATTTTTTATTTGCCTTCATTAGGGTGATCTAATGGGCGATAAAATTGAAATTTACAGGAACCTGAGAAAGGTAAATGGTAGATGTTAACACAATCAACCATAAGAATCTCGTAATATCCCTATTCTGATATCATTTAGAGTAATATTTCATGATTTTACACAAATCCAGACCTTGAAATGTGCTTTTTACGTTCGAAAGTACTCCCATCCAAGTCGCATCATACGCATGCGCGTCTAACCCCAATTTCTGACACTTTAGAGCTGGTTTCTGACAGCATGAATCGAAGGCAATAACTATTCGCTTATTTGATGTTATTTAATTATATTGATGCATATTTTCTGCATTAAGTGAGCTCAGCAATTGAATATTACACAATATATTGTACATTTAAATATAACTGAGAAATTTGCAAAAATTGTCAATTACTGGGCCAGTGTCAGAAACCTGGGCACCCACGGTATCATCAACAATATGCAGAAGATCTGTAAGCTTTACGTTTATATTCTTAATAAGAGATCATAGTGAATCCGGAAAAAGTGTCTGCGGACTGGAGGGATGATGCAGCAAAGGGTTCAGTGTCTCACGTTGACCCTCGTGCGTTACCCGATACCACTAAGCTATAAGGGGGAATGACCTACTAGTACTCCCTTCCCTTATGTCTATTCTCTATCTCTCTTTCTCTTCTCTGTGCATGCATACATACACACACATTCGATGCGTTCCGCGCCGAAGAAGTATACAGCAACACATTGCACATACATTTGCATCGAATGAAATGGATTTCAATGGAAAAAGATCATGCGAGAGTTTATTTATTTAAGAATCAGAAGACAGTATGTCGTTTCATTCTACTGGTTTTCTGATTACTCATCTTGGACTATGTGTCGTTACGACGAAGAAAAGACTTCATCATTCGATTATTACAGGAGAATTGCATTGGTGAAACAAGTATAAAGGGAAAGAAATTTTTCTTTTTCTTCCTTTCCTTAAGGTTTGGAAGATGATCAACTTTAGTGATACTTGTGAATTCGGAAAGACTTACTTCGGAATTTCGAGGTATATTAAAATTAGTACAGATTCTCCCAAATTGGCTGAAATGGACCGTGATAGGACCAGTGTCCGAACGCGTCCCAGTGGCCGGATGGGCAAATCATATATCTGGGGAACTAGGCTTTTGACTATGTGTGATAATTGGGTTACTATAATCAGCTGTCAGGAGAAACATATCTAAATAGTGGCATATGAAACCACTATTTAAACTCTCTTCATTAATTATCTTAATTCCTATGGAATAATAAAAAAAAAGTTCAGGTAAGAGAACATTCACTTATGAAGAGGACACTCCGATTAGTATCCGCTTTATCTTCCACGAACATATAAGTTTCATGCCGAAAACTTTCAACTATTTGGAGATGACCTCACCAACTATCTCAAATATCCACTAACAAGTAGCCCTTCTACGATACTGAAATTTGCTCGAATGCACTCAGCTTCGAACTATAGCCAATCACTAGAAAAATGTCAGGATAATTAAGTCATACATGATCCGAAGTGAGTACAGAAAAATTCTGAGCAAAAAATTGGGTCTTAAGGGGGGGACTTCAGCTTTTAAACCGAAGAAAGTAAGTATGTCAGATTCCTAAAACTTACTGAACAGGTTTGTTGAGTGATTAAAGGTATGAATTAATTTTCTAGAATTGAGTTACCGTAAATGTAGGAAAGAAAATGATTATTCAAATCAAATCTTTAGGATGAGGTTATATGGATGACAGATAATTGTAGCACAATTACGTCATTACTGACTGAGCAGGGTAATACAGAAATTTCGGTAAAGGGGGAGTAGAGCTCGGCCAACTAAAAGTATACAATTTTAACATTTATAATCCGAATTTTTTGATCAAATTTGGGGATAGCTAGTTTTAACTGTCGCATTGACTATAATAATATGAAAATTTGATTTTGCAAATTTTAAAATAGGATTGTTGGATATTTCCCTTTGAGTTAAATAGCTTGAAGTAATTTCATTGTTTTCAACAAATCGATGAATAAATTTTAACAATTTTCATAATTTTAACTTTTGAAAGGTGAGAAGAATAATAATTTAATTTAAATAGAATAGAGTATCATTGTATTACCGAAATTTCGCCAAATTGTCCGACCGTTCGGATAACCCTTTATAAAAGGATCAACTTTGATCTTTATTTTCTTTCTTATATTCAAGAAAACTGAATTCCAAGTAACTAATGTATATTTTTAATCACTCAATGAACTTGTTCAGTAAGTTCAAGGCTTCTGGCAAATTTCCTTGTTTTGTTCCAAAAGCTGTGATCCCTCCTTAACACCAAAAAACTCCTTCAAAATTGAATTGCATTGGGCTCTATATCAAGAGCTGTTTTGAAATATCCTCTGATAGCTTTTCTGACTGGGTTTAAGAATAAAGTTGAATTGAGGGTCACGGTTATTTGAGATATTTCAGCTATATTGATAACTGGATAATATTCCAACTGTGATGAGACCAGAATGCTTCCTCGAAAGGGAGAAGTAATTACACGAATTTTGAAATACTTTTTTTCAAAATCTTCATGACCATTTTACTTTTTTTCAGGATGAAATAATGGTCGAGCATAGATTTATCCATTAGAGAACAAAATTACAAATTGCTCAACGTTTTAGTCTCTTTCCCAACCCCATTCAGGGGCTTCATAGAAAAAATATTGTGATACAACAGGAAACGCTGGAAAAAAGAGAGATGATGATGCCATTGCGAGGTTTGGTTTTTGAAGTTCTCGGTTAGTCTTCCAGAATAAAGAAAATCAAATCGATGTTAATTATTGGTCTGATATGTAAGCCTTTTCACGTCAAAGTACGTTTCACCTATAACCATATTATTTAACAAAAGGGTTTAAATATATTCGGAATAGTTATGACCGCAAGGCCAATCATCCACATAAAAATATATACAATAATATATTATTCCTATTCTGTCGAAATAATTAATGCGATTCATCAGGTAACAGCCCAGTTTCATCCACAAATGATTCAATTCACTCAATAAGAATCAATAAAAACCGCTTATATTTATGATCGAATTATTTTTTAAAAATTATTCAATCAGTTTCTATGAATTTACTCATCACTCACGAAAGAGAAATTATTTTCATTGAATGCAATAATTTGAAGTAGTCGAGGGGAATGAATTTTCTCCTTTGATTGAAATGAAACCTTACCTTAGGAGGGTAGGTAAGTGGTTTAGTCATTTCTCAAAGTATCTCATAGATTTTGAAAACAAAAATTTTCTCCTATTGCTCTAATGTTGCAGTTAAAGGCTGACGAATTTCTAGAAACATATACAATACGTGAAGTTGCATTAATGACTTGGGGTTATAACAAAAAAAGGGAGAAAACTTTTGTACTTAGAACCGTCAATCAAAACTCACATGAAAAAAATTCTCTCCTTTTTTTTTTTCCTTGCTTGATTTTACTCTCATGGTGAAATCTAGGGAGTGAAGAAATTGAATAAAACGTGCGTTACATGTGTCTGAGAGGGTGAAAGTTGCGTTGAAATTGAAAGTACGTTGTTAGACGTTTATTATTTTTGCATATCTCTCTCTTTTGTTCCATGTAAATTCGTGAGTGTTTTTATCGTTTCGACGATCAAAGTAAAAATATTTCGGGGTAAGTGTACAACCCTCGGTAGAGTGGACGCTGTAACGGTGAGGTCATTACAGGCAGAACCCTGAAGTACGCAAAGTTACAAAGAGGGGATGACGGTGAGAGAAAGAGGAGGGTCGAAAATTGGCAAGTCCATAGGGACTTGAGGCTTTTTCAAAGAAAGCAGTGTGTAAGCGTTCTATTATTGGAGGTAAACGGAAAGTTTTCATGTTCAAAATTGATTATTCCTGTTGTTCCATTATTATCTTCAATTTCCTCTAAAAAAATTCAATTGGAATCAATTTCGTCATAAATAATAAGTAAAAATAATAACAATTCGTTTTCAATACTCGACAGGAATTTTCCACTTATCCATTTTTCTCTGTCATTGTCACTATCTATCTCATCACAATGAAATCGCTTTGAATCTTGAATATTTCATTTGGATTGCATTTGAAACATGAAGCTGGCATTTCAAAATGAAAATTCTCATTACTATTGACGCTTGAAATCTATCAGCCACGTGCAAATATAGAGAATGATAGAAAGGGAGAGAGAGAGAGAGAGAGAAGTTTACGGTGTCAGACACAAACGCACACGTTCATCAGCATCCACGAGAAGAGGCCAATGCCTCATGACTTTACGACACGATAGGTTAGGTACTTTCAACATTTACAGGGGAAAGAAGCAATTGTGGTGGTAGGAGGGTTATATATCGTAAAAGCGTTCACTACCATTTCTCGTCATATCCCCCCACAACATTTCCTATCCCTTCTCTCTGGCTGGTTTTACACTGAGGGAGAGAAGGAGAAAGAGAGAGAGAGGGAGAGGGAAGGAGGATGAGAGAAGGAGGCGGTCGTGGCCGCGAGTCGACGGTGCCATTGCACTGCACTGGGTGAGGGTCATTACTCCGAGCAAGGCGAGCCGGTGACCTCGGCGCCAACGCCCGGAATCGATCCAATCCCTCCTGTTCCTTCCTCGCAGACACATCGAGGAGGGTGAAATGCACCGCGCCACCGAACACACTCCTTTTATTACCAACCCACCCAACCTATCCTCTATATTCATCCCATCCTCATCTTTTACGTTTCATAAACTGTTCATGTGACGTCGTGTCATGTGTTGTGTTATGTACCTTCCCGTAGGAGCTCTTACTCTTCACACTTTCCCATTCTCCCCCTTTTCTCTCTCTTTCTTTGTCTGTTTGCTTACAGTCTGGACTTTCTCCATCTCTCTGTTTTGTTTTCCATCCAGTGTGTTTCTCCAGTCATTTTGTTCTTTTTCCACCTTTTCCTCCTTTTTTGATGTTTTTTGGATGATCCAGACATGAAAGCAACCATCTTTGGAATACATTGTTTTTTATTGACGCCTTCCTTCACTTCGTGTATTTTGAGGAAATGAGCTTACTTGACTTGAGGAGGAACATCGAGAAATTGAAATAATTGGCGGGAATTTTGGGCCTTTTGGCTAAGAATTTAGGACCCAATTCATAGATGGCTCTACGTGTTACCGTTTGGGAAAAATATCCCGCAGACGAGTCACTGGGACCATTCGATAGAGTGCGCCACGAATTTGAAAGAGAGTTGGATGGATGATAAATAATTTTTGGTGAAATTATAAACTTCTTCCATATAATTATTGTTAACTGAAGATTCTTTTAATGGAGACTCAATATTCAAAAGCATATTCAATATTTATCATTGATTTTACATAATAATGGGCATTTTGTATTATTCTTCACCGAATTTAATAACGATTATGTTGCATTTTGCTAAACATCCTCTCGCGTTCTATTTCGTAATATTCTTGATTTTCTTCTGCATGTTGTAATACATCAATCATGAAATGCTTGATGGACAATTCTGAATAATCCGTAAATAGTTAAATTTTTAGTTTTCTGCTGGAAATTCATGTAAAATCATAGGTTCTGGAGCGGAGACACGTGCTTACAGCTTACATGGGCGCGCTTCGAAGCATAATGCATTCTTACTACTCCCCCTTTTTTGTTCTTGTCCCCTTCATATCTGCCAAAAGAATTATGAATTCCACTATTGTTTTTCAAATTTCGAAATAAATGCGTTTATTCGAAAACAGAGACGAACAATTCTATCATGATTCACATGTTTCATTCAAATCATATAGAATCAATATTGTGATTATGAATGGAAAATGGAAGATCGAAGATTTAAGAAAAGAGAATCAAAAATAAAAGTTGGAGATATGTCATAAATTTCAAAGAAAATGGACATATATGCATTTGAGACTCCCAAATTCTAAAACTATTTTTTATCAATAGTTTCTAGAAAATCTAATGAATTTTCTTCTTGATTGCTGAGAGTTTCAGAGATTACGAGAGACTGAGAGAATTATTGAAAAAGCGTGTCGGACATCTTGCTGAAGAATGAATAAAGCCATTCATCGAATCTATCAATAATGGCGCATGAATGCCAAGTTATCGATCAATTTCTAGTCCATAAACCAGAGACTGATACATTTGAATTGACTCCCTCCCCTAATTTTTAATTGAAGTCAATTTTTAATTGAATTTAATTTCCTAGTCATCGTACTCTCAACGTGATTGCATCATTCATCATCAGAATCTCATTGCGAATGCAACAATTAGTATTCAACTAGTCTTCAACGAATTATTAACCAATCGATCGTTGTATAAAATTACTACGTTGACTATTGAATCTTCATTGGCGATTGAACCATTTAATGAATTAACCCAACCGTGAATCGTTGGTTAATAAAATTGAGCTGTTAAAAATGCAGTAATCATCACCTTTCTTTCACTCACGCATTATTCCTGCCTGCCGACCACTCAAATTCGACATCAACAGGAAATTCCAGGCGTAATCATCCATTTCCGAACATGAAGAATTTTGAGAATAATTCGTCGGAAATTTTATGGAAGAGTTTCAGACCGTCCCGGATACCAAAAATTTAGCGGATCAGACTTGATCTAAGTCTACCCTCGGTAATCTTGAAATGATTTCAGGAAGCTTTTCCATTTTGAAACGTACAAGGAATGATAACGCGAAAACCCAATATACAAATAAGAAATCTCAAATTAAAAAATATGTAGCGAAATAGTTTTAGCAAAGCAGGTCGTTTATCGATTTTTTTTGTAATATCCTAATCTCACAGATCTCCACTTCACAACTTATCCATTGGTGTGATTGGAGTTCTTTTAAGTATATTTCGACTCATTTAGGAATGAACACCTCAAAAAAAAAAATCTACTCTTGATACACGCCACTCAAGAGTGAGGCTCGGCCGATCTATGCCACTCTAAACCGAGGCTTGACCGATCCTTCAGGATTGGTGTTTCTTACCTAGGGTATGGAGTCTTCCGCATGGAAATTTATATATGTACAATTCATATATGCCAAATATATGTGATAAATAAATGACATATATAGATATTGCAAAATATATATGTTGAATATATGTCGATTATTACATTCTTTGCCCCACATATATGTCGTATGATTTTTATATATGTCACATATGTGTTCAACATATATATTTTTTCCGTGCGGGTTGGAAGCCAGCGGGTCATTGGGTTACAGTGAGATTATCAATTTTTAGACTTGATCTAATATCAATAGAACGAAAATCTCCGATGATCATATCCATGATGTATGTGGTCATCAATCAATAAAACTGTATAATACATAAGCCATGGTCGCTCTAATAAATGAAACAAAACGAAATCATCTATTATAGCATGCGTATGAAAAATCTCAAAGAGACTCCATGAAGCGCCTAAGACGTCATAGAGACTCTGTGAGATTTCTGAGTACCCTTAGAGACTCTAAAAGGCGGAGAAATTCCATCTCGGGTGATTCTATTTTTATTATCGACAGTGTGCCAATACACAATGTAATACCGTTAGATTTTTACTTTTGATTTTCGTCTATTTCAAATTTCTATTTGAGATTTCCGGAGTCGTAGGTATGTTTATGAAAAATACAACCACGTGCCTACCCTATTCGATAACTTAACCGTTATTACGTGAAAGACGTCATCCGTAAGAGGTTCGTATTACAGGGCGCGTGTCGTATCCAACCGTTTGCTAGTTACCGACCAAAAGGCACGCCAGATGCAATTTCTAGTGCGTAAATATCATCGGCTTAAGGGGTATATGGAAGGATTCGGATAAAGCTGCTTTGATGCGTCATTATTTGTTAGGTAGTAAAGATGTTGAGTCAGTATGTGCATACATAAATTTGGAAAACATAAATGGCAAAAGAGAGATTTATCCTGTGAATTCTTCGACCTTCCTAGAATGAATTTTCGTATTGAATACGAATCTCTACCACCAACGAAGACTATTACCTTGAATAATTCTGGATATTTCTTTTCGACTTCTTTTTTTTTCTACGAACGAAACAGCGATGACAATGTTAAAACGAAATTGAATTTTTAAACCTAATTCTGGCTATTTTTATTGACTATTCATTTATTTATTTCTAGTTTAGTCTTCATATTTGATGACTGTTTCTCTGCATTTTTATCAGGAAATATTCATGCAAGTAAGAATGTCGTCTTTTCGCAGATGAAAAACATCTATAGAAGTCTACGAATCGTATATTGTTTATTTACAGCGGAGAGAGAGAGTACTTCGGACAAGATGTGTCGCTTGAGCAAAGCGAGGTTAGGAATGCAGTTTTCCAGCGTCCTGAGCCATAAATTTATTTTTTTTCCCCCCAGCAGGTTCTTCGCTGAAAAATTCAAAAGTTCTGAAAAGACATTTGCTCGTTGGCAAATATTCTCACGATACGACGAATTTTTTTGTAAAACCCTTCGAAACAGAGTAAAAGGGTTGGGGTAAATGTTTGCAGAGGGACTGTTTGCCGTTAACAAACTTATTTTGTTTGGGGTGCGTTTAGATTCATGATACAAGAGTACATCCGGTCAGGCACTGTTGCGATTATTCTTGAACTGCAATAGTAGCACGTTCAAAATGTTATTCAAGTAACCTACATGAATCTATCGTGTAAATTATCCATTGTGAAATCGTATCAGCACGATATACAATGTTGAAGAAACCATATATTTCGTATGTTCTATCTCTGCCATGAATCTTTAAAAAAATGGTATGAAAATGTACTTTTTGAATCAATTATTTATTTTTAGTTCGTAATCATTTCATTAGATAGTCGATAACAATTCTATGAATATACTGTAATTACATTACTGAATATCGATTTCCCTAATTATTCAATTAATTTATAAAAAAAAGTCATTCTCGAATTTACTCTTTAGTACAATTAGAAAAGAATGAAAATCAATTTTTTCCAAACTACAAATTTTTTCACTCCATTCATTCGAATTTCATCTATCTTCTATATCAAATTCTTCTCAGGATTCGTGTTTTCTGCAGATGAACCGAGTTCCAGGGATGAGGTCCTTTTTTGCTTCCTTTGAAGGATCAACAGCCGGAAATCATCCAGACGTGCGACAACCGGATATTGATTGACCGTTTGAGATATATCTTTACAGCTCGAATTGCCATCCTGAAAGATCCATTGCGCAACCACACTTATGTCTTCATCTTCCCCTCAAGTTCATTACTAACGAGACAGATTTTACGTTCCTTTCGTTCAACCTTTTTTTTTTCTATATATATATTTTCTTTTTAGTTATTCAATTGCATAACGGAGGCGGATACGCGCGTGTCTTAAGTATAAACCAGCTGCGGTCTCATTCGTCATCATCATTTGAAAAGGACACGCGTCCATTCAATGAGGCCACACGAGCGTTTTATTCATTCTTACCTGCCTCTACAGGTCTTGAAATCTGCTAAACACACCTGCTCAATCACGATAGTTCCCTTTCTTCATTTATGGATGAAAATGAATGTTTGATAATGTACAGAAGATTCTTAGAAAATTCTTTTCTGACTGAGTGTTCATCCACATTTTTTATTTATTGCCTTGTGGGATTGCAAAAGTTTAGTTCAAATAGAACTTCATTAGATTCGCAGATTTTCAGAGATATTTCGAGACTCCCTCGTTCAATAAGTCATCTTAATATTTAATTGTTCAGCTCAATAACTCATTCAAGTATTTGGCATCGGTCAAAAAAATAGTATTGAGTTTGGAACTGAGGTTAAAAAAAAGCGTCTCTATCACTGATGGAAGGCTACATTTTCAGTTTTTGATCATGTTCTCTTTTTGAGAAAAGATACCCATCGTGATCAGAGCTTCTGAGTAAAGATTGTGCAAACCTCGCAAAATGAAGTCTAGAGTTCCATCGAGAGTCAAAAGACTTGAAGGAGGTCATGGAAATGGATATATGCTGACTATTTTTCCGCATACATTAAAATTTAGTTGAGCCTAGTTTATATGAAACTCGTTTTGACGAAACTGGATGGAAATAAGATTTAGCGACAAACCAATCGATAGAAGAAGATGGAACAAAAATTTTCGATCTTTGTGGGACAAATAGGATGAATAAAAAAATAAAAAAATCATTGATGTCACGTGTTTCGCCATTCCCACACTACAATATCGAGGGAATCACTCAGAAATTCATACCGAATCATCCGAAATCTTCCTCTATTTTTCTACAACTATTCTAGAAAAGCCAATTTCAATTCATGGGAATAACTATCAAATTATAGGATGAATTAATTCTCAACAAATCACATCGTTGCCTGAGGAACAAAATGTCGTAAGTGCTATGCTGATACATAGCACTTACACTACTTTGTTACTAAGGCGACGACATCTTTCATAAACAATTGATAATAAAATGGCAAATTTTGATAAAGAATTACTGGATACTTTTCAGTGATTCTTGATCATAATATACGAATACCTATGTAGGAACTCGAGCGGTTTTTCAGCACAAAACTGGATTTTTGGCAGAATCTCCTTGTTCAAAAAGGGAAGAAAAAAATATGAAAGGGTAGGCTTTAAAATGATGGAACATTGTCCAAACAGGAATTTCAAGCAGACAAATTTGATTGTTCATCAAAATCACAAATGTCAAATAGCTTAACCTTTCCACTCGGATGCTTCTTGTGAATTGGATATTGATGCTAGAAATATTCTATCACGGACTTCTCCGTAAAAAATTTAGAGCACTACAGGAAAGACTAAAATTATTAGCAAGGTGGAATTGACGTGTGGGCTCGTAATTTATTTCCTATCTGATTTTCAGCGATAGAATTAGATTTGAGCATAGAAATTTCCGCTCGACTTTCAGAGTGAGAATCCGTAGTTGTTCTGTTCTGGAAATTCAAATGTTATACCACTTGTAATGAAAAGAAAATTTGTAATAATTCCAGTGACATCATTTAAGATTATTTTCGTAACAGAGTTTTTTTCTTTATGTTTTAGGTAAGTTGAAGAACCACAACACAATCATGACCCATCAAACAGCTGCCCGAGGACAAAAATTCTATTTAAAAAAAAAAGTCGAAAATCTCTTCTCTCTTTCAATATTATATTTCATCGAGCAGTGAAGAATCATCGATGCATCTGCTCCATTATTACATCCAACACTCGGAAAACGTAACCCATTCTCATTTTTCTGTAAAACATATATGTATTTCCATGGAAATCCTTCTACGACACACTAGAGATTCCATAATAATACAATTCATCCTCCAAAATTTAGGCATCTGTCATTTTTACGTAAAATCATTCAATCTTCAAGAGTTCATTGCAACCTATGGAGCATCTGTTTGTAATAGTGAAATTTCAGTGAAAGAATTTGATGCTGACACAACGGCTCATCCATTTCATTCAATCCTTTTATGAATTCAACGATGGATATTCACAAATTTTGAATAAAATCACGTGGAATTTACACTTTATGCATGAAAATAGTGAATCGGGACAGATGCACTGGAGAAAAAAAAAAGGGTTTCTGGTCTTTAATCTGAATCCCAAGGAGGCATCTGCCTCTTTGGGTTAGGGGCAAATCGTTGCGGTCATTTTGGCGTTAGTTTTGCGTAAACAGCAGCTGTTACAGTTTTCGTGAAAAGACACACATTCAATATGCATAGGTAGATCGGTGGTGGCACTTTTGAATAACAGAAAAGGATAGAGAGAGGGTGTCACTGCATATTAGACACCTGTTGCAGCTGGCGTTTATGCAATAATTTGCACCCCCACTTTCATTGTGAGAAATTTAAAAGATGTGTACCGCAGTGCACATTTTATTTCAAAATTACATTTCGATCAAATGTCATTTTTTGTCCTGTTCCAAGTAATTATATCCTGTTTTTCTTCCATATAGGAAGCAAATTCTCTCGTTCTTCATCATCAACGCTACAAAATTATACTTATCGAGATCACAAAATGATGTTTCGAATCGTTTGCAAATGCCTGCACGTCTAGAAGTCTTTTCAGGGTAGTAAAGTGATAGAATTTAACGACATTTGATCAAAATGTGATCTTCGAACAAAATATTCACTGTGGTACATCCTTTACATTTCTATGATTGCACTACTCTGAAAAAACTAAGAGCAGACATCTGACAATTTTGAGGATTTTTCTTTCTTAACAAATTAATTATGTTCTAAAAAATTGAAAATATGCACATGTAGAGTACTCAAAAAACTATAAGTGCAAATTTTCAAATATTTTTCTTTTAATTATTTTATTTGTCTGAAAAAATGCAAAAAATTGTCAAATATGTGCTAATTTCGCTATCATCATTTGCAAACGATTCGAAAAATCATTCTGTCATCTCGATAAGTATAAATTTGTAGCATCGATAAAATAAAAGAAAAGAGATTGCTTCCTGTATGGGAGAATAACAGGATATAATTACCTGGAAAAGATCCAAAAAAAAGAAAAGAAAATAGGAAATAAAAGGTTTTTGGTTAAAACCCAGAGGGTGAGAGAGCCCTCGAGACGTATGCGCGCGCACTTGTGTCATTAATCTCTTTGAGCTCACTTCCGGCTTTTGCGAATCCTTCACCAGAGCAAATAACTATAAATGTAGAGGAGTCTGAGTGGAACTATCGTCTCTAACAGAATAATCGACAAATCTATTTCAATCATATGAGGAATATGTCCGTTTCAAGACTTTATAAATCCTCTTATTGTATGATATATAGTTTATCCCTCCAGAGAGATGGATCCACGTTTACAATAAATTTTTTTCTTTGGACACGGACGAACTAATAATGATAAAAAATTATGAAAGATTATGTGCATGTATGAAGATTAATCACAGAAATAATGATATTGCTGGAAACACCCTTGACTTGTTGGTAAAACGTGAGATATCTCAAAAAGATCAAAATAATCACTGGAACATAAAAATATTTTTCTTCTGTCGATTCACTCATCTCCCTCATAATCATTATTATCCTCTGCAAGTTCATTTTATCTACAAGAGCCTGTAGAGAAAAGCCATCATAAATGAGAATAGATAAATTCTTTTCAATGTGATTGCATATGGTTTTATGCGTATACTTGTAAGATTATGCGAAATAATATAAAACGTGCAGCCCTTTAATATATTATGAAGAATCCATTTTATGTTCTGTACTGATTACCCGCTCAACCACACATTTTCCTTTTATTTTCTTAATCTCTCTCCCCCTTTATTCTTATTTTCTTTCTCTCTAAAAATAATGCCCTCTGCAAATTTTCAAAAGGGTAGAAGGAGCAAAGAAGATGAAGTTATGGGATGAGAGAAGAAAGTAGAAGAAAATGAGAGAAAAAAAAAGAATAGCAGGTGCGGCGTCATGGGAGGAGGAGGAGGAAGAGGAGGCAATTCTGGCGAGCCTCTGTCAAGGTCCACGGCGTCCGTTGATCTTGCACGGTCACAGACCCGATTCAATGTCTCTCTCTTTCTTCCATATTCTTAGAGTAGTGAAGAGCCCTTTTTCCTCGCAATTTAGCCAGTCGAGTGCAGAGGGACGCGTGATACCACTGCGCGCAAGACTCTGCGCATTAAGCGAAGCTAAAGGTCTCCCTTTAGATGCCCCTCACACGCTTGTCTGCCTTTGTCTCCGAGCGGATGCTACTGCTTGATCTTTCTCTGCTTTGATTCAAAAATCCCTAAGGCTCATTTTCTATTGTCAACAATTCTTTTTGCGTTCATGTTGCTACTTGTTGTTCGAGTATTTCCCTGTTTGCAAGGAATTTGTCTCGGCTATGGCCATTTTCTGACAATTATTTCTTTGCCAGCACGCTCTTAAGGGACCCCAAAGACGTCAGATTACCAGAATTATTTCTCATTTTCACTTCGCTTTGTGTACTGTAATGTTTAAACACACTTTTGATTAATATTAAAGTTTCCAATCTATGAATAAAGTGATTTTCGATGTTTCTCATTTCCACATTGAAACCCTGGGGAATTTCGAGGATAGACTAGCTCCATGAAGTCATTCTAATATCAATTTTGATTCAGATTTATTTTTTTCTGTGCGAGTTTGAAAAAGAATTTGCATTTAATTTACACTGATTTAATATTAATACAGACAGTTTTTTTCATGAATTGATCTGTTTACACACCTCTTTTAAGAAAAAGATTTCTAAATTGAGTATTTCAAGATGTCTAATAGTGAGAAACCCATTTTGGGCTCATTCCCTGCATGCAATTCAGGTTTCTCATGCAAAATAATCTCTAACGCAGTAATTACTCGAACCTCTACAAAATACTCAAATTGAGTTTCACCCAGAAACTTGAATCGGGTTTCTCTTGAGATTCTATTTGGGTTTCTTTTTTTTCTAACTAACTATGTATTTTGCTTTATGATCCACACAAAAGTTATTTCTCCTTCACTTGACAAAGAATCACTCTGTCTAAAAGAAGAAAAGATTCTCCAATATATTTCTCTCGCACTTTACGCAACAGAGATTTAATGAGAAAGATTTTTTTTAGATAATGCTCCTTCAGAGTCAGCCCTCTCCAATGAGTAGAGAAGGGTACAGAATAAATTCATGCTGAATGATTTCGAAATACGTATGCCGTTGAAGCTGAACTTTCTGTTGGAAATAAATATCTTCCTTAGGGTCGGTTTTTCTTCTTTCTTTTGGTTTTCTCAGATGCGACCTTGAGGGGATATTATTGAATCGCGGAAGTAAGGCAGGCACGAGCTTGCGAAGCCCCCAGGGACATGGAGGGTGAAATACGCAAGAGTGAAAGTATATTGATATGAGAAAAGAAAGAAGGGGATGATCCGACCGAGTGACTGAAAAACACGAGAATAGTGAACCCAAAAAACAAAGAACATTAAGGGGAGTTAAAATTAAGACTAAAGACTCCAATTCAGAATTCAAATTATATTTCTCTTGGGTAGTGATAAAAAGAAAGCTTAAAAATAATAGTGCCTCAAGTTTTTCAGTATAATGAAGAGGCTGTAATCTTCTTTGTCTTTCATTTTTTTTTTTCCATGAAAAAATCTACAAGAAACGAGGACATTCAAGGTTACTAACGAGAATAACTAGGAGTAGATTCTTGTCAAAGTAATGATCATGCTGTTTGCCAGCCCCGACCTTGGCCACACTTGCGTAGCACCCTATTTTGGAGCTCTCCTCCCTGCGACCTGTCATTCCAGATTTACCTCACTTCCTCCTCCTGTTATATCTTGAACAAAGAACTTCTGGTATATTCCAGTTGAATTTGTTCTCCATGAAGAATTTTAAAGAATCTTCTGAATGTCACCTTGATCCATTCAAAAATTTGATAATGCATGAAAACTCCAGAACATTCGACAAAAAATATTGGCATAAATTGGAGAACTTCAATGATTCCAATTCCTGTAAATAGGTTTATTCATGTGAAATGTCGATTCTTGTTTCAGAATCCACTCGATATTTTATTCTAAAGGAAGCGTTCTTTTAATCATCCACATTCCAAATTCGAATGAAACGAATTTTTTATTTGAATGATCTATTGATAGGCTTAAAATCGAAACTAAGCTGAGTTCTTTAAGCTCAGTGCCGAAATCGTATTAGTCCGAATCCTCTAAAATTGAAATAGATGTACTTGATGCAGGATTCTCTTCATCCAGCTTCCTTAAATTATTTGTTGATATCGTATGCAAACAGGTCTATCTCCAGCTCTTCGAAAGCAGCCTTCCGATCTCAAAACAATCAAAATATTTATTCACCTTGTTTGCCATCCGAATATTTCTGATGTTCATCCCCATCTTTTCCATTGGAATAAGAAAAATCCAGAGATCTTGATCATAAATCATAAATCTGGGGTATCAATGTCATGGAAGGACATGGTCAGGTCAAAGAAGAGGTTTTTACCTAGTGCGAACCAGTTAAGTTATTAGCCCTGAGTATTGTGGAACCCGAGAGTGCCACCAAAGCCAAAGGCGTCAGAGACGAAAGGAGAATGAAGAGAATGGAATTTGCGCCTATAGGTATCCCAACACAAAGGCATCGACTTTGCCCTTCTATCCCCCCCACTGCTGCATCGTAATAGTTTCTTTGCCAGTATCTAGAGCGAATGCATCGGGGAAAAAACCAAAACCATTTATGATCACAAGGTCGTACATCTTTTATTCTTTCTCTATATTTCATCCTCAAAAAATAGTAAAAGGGTTTTTGAGTAATATCCTTTCGATTTATCGAAAGCTATGATCGAAACCATTATATTCGCGTGGGAAGATTTTCCTAAATTCTGAAAAATAAAGTGAGGATGCACAGCTGCGTACTAGTTGAAAGAACCTGGAGGCTCTCATGCTCATTGTTCAAGATCAATCGAAAGGGAGAAAAATATTCGATTCAATTCGAGGGATTTTTATATTGAGATGTTTTTTTTTTTGGGGAGAAAAAAAAAGAAGGAAAGTAAAACGGGTTAAGGATGATTCTCTTTTTTGGATTTTTGATCGACGCTTCCGTCCCTCGCATCTTTTTCTTCTTATTTCACAAGATTCTGGAGAGATATGGGAATGTAGGTTTTTCAGGAGCCTGTGTGGATTTTTGAGGGATTTGATACTGAGACTGACTAGCAGGTATCGAACACCTGCTTTAGACAGAATTCGGAAGCATAGATTGAAAAACTCTCTATTATTACAAGATGATTTATCTTTTTTCAATGAAATTCGTAAAACTTTTATTATTTTACTCTCTTTAGCCATTACTCTAGTTCTGCAGGAAAAGAAGCCATCTTCAACGATAATCCCCATAAACCTGTTCTCAGTCAAAAAGATTCAATTTTTTTCGAAAACCTTCATCCTGAGAATGCTCGTAAATTACGTAGGACACTTTACTCCAGGTTATCTCATGTACCTTCTTGTAGCAACACTCTTAATCTGAACTGATCTCTTTGGTGAAAAGAACCACGTGACCTCGAACCTCTGTAAACCTATAATGTTATTTGCGTTTCAAATCATCCGACCCTTGTTCTGATTTATGAGACATCACTGGCCACGTTTATTTACGATAAACCATGGCCAATACAGTGTAAAAGATGGATGAAGCTGTCACATGAAAATAAAACTGTTATTTATATACTCAGAAATAATTTGCAACATGTGATGGTAGTGAGGTTTTGTGACTAAGGTGGTAATATCGTAAATAAATTTGATGAAAGTTTTAAAGCGTTGCTCGCGTGCCACACACACAAGTCTATTCTCTTCACAAGCTCTCGCAGTTCGAGAAAAGAGTGCAGTGCATGTTAGAGGCAAGAGCAAGAACCTCCGTTGTGAGGACGATGCACTCGCAATTGTGACCTTGTCCCAGCTATGATACTTTCAATATTAAATTCTATTTCAACATTGAATCAATTGGAATTTAAACTGCTAGAACTACTTAGTTGTTCACGAGTTTCAACAATTCACGAATTATGTAACTGCTTATCGACAGATGTTAGCGAATATCTGGTCCACGAAATTTTTAGGATGATGTGTTGAAGTAAGTCTTGATTTTTATGTGAGATGAAGTGGAACATGAAAATAATCAGAAAAATTTGAACTACAATTTCTGATTCATGAAACGATGGATTCATTATTAGAAATTTCAAAGAATGAAAATGTATAGTTAGAAGAAAATGTTAACGAAAATCGGAAATTGTAGAAAATAGCTGCCGTTAACATTTCAAAATTACAATAAAGATTCAGAAGAACTATTTTGTACCCCCGACAGCAACGCAGAGGGGTATATGCGTTCGACATGGAATGCATCGGTATTACAATACGTTTGTGAGCACTTATCTAATTGAAAAAGACGGAAAAAGTATGGATCTCTCGATTCAGAATGTAAGGATTTGTCCAGAGATGATTTTAGGCGTATATTAATAAGAATTATCATCAATCAAGAATATGTCAGTACGATCATATACAAATATTCAATATCACCTCGCTGGAATGCTATCGAATGTCTAATAATTTTCAAATTTTCGAGAATTCTTTTCTCATCGAGAATTATTTACATTAACATTCCTCCCACTGTCTTCTTCAGTTATTTGATGAACCGACAGAATGTTCTCATCGAATCAGAAATCTTTGCGTAGAGAGATATTCCAAAGTAATATTTCGAGGCAATCTGCTCCTCACCCAATCTTCACTTCTATACACGTGCACAGAATAAGGACCAGTATCGCGAATTTACACAAGTCGCCGTTATTTCTACGGATACCTTGTGTGGAGGTACGAATGGTCCCGAAGGTCAGAGGCACAAGATTTCGCACGTAGATACCAAGAGCTGAGCTAGGTATGAATGCTCTGGGATTCACACTTAAGATATGAAGATAGATAGGTGGTTGACTCATTCACAGATTATAAGGAGGCAATTGCAGAGGATTTAATACTCATGAAATGGCTTATTTGGATTCAGTGAATTCTTTATTCTGTGGTAGTGTGCGAAATTAAAAATAGGAATTCATGAGAACTTGGTGATATTGAAAGATAGTTACAATAGATAATTGTTCGAGAAGGTGTGACCATTATAGTATAATTAATCAATTGCATCAGTAGTGAAGAAGTCAAATAGGATAAGCCAATTTATTTAGATTTGAATTCTTACAACTGAAGTCGATTTATCGGTAGCGTAACATGTTGCAATTTTTATATTTTTGAATTCCATGATAAAATTCTCCTTTTATTGAATCAACACCAGTAAAAATATATTTATAAGTATTTTTTTTCATAATATAAATATCCACGAAAGGAACTAAATTGTTAACGCAATGAATGGGCAGAAAAGGGCATGCCTGAATGCTATATAATCATCGGTTTGGATATATCCTTCCTGGGAAGGATTACATCTAAGAGAATTCATTGGAAATTTTTTTTCGGAGTCCACAGAATTTACTGTTTCTTTCAGCTTATTCCAAATATATCTGCACTAAAAACAATTTATTTTTCACCTCGTCTCATCATTCATAATCATTATGAATGGTGAAATACTATTCATACTGATATTGCTATTAAAGATCCTTATATGAAACACATTAGAACTTATATAGTAATTACACGCAGTAATGTCGCTGATGATGTCAATGGAATTGAGATGAACCAATTATTTTTTCAGAGGTCATTTCGATTTTTTCATACCAATCACTTCATACACTGAGAAACAAATAGTGATAAAAACTATCAAATATTGATGCTATTGGTCCTTAACAAGTATTTCTTTGAAATAATTTTGAAAAGTTGTTCAATTTCCTGAATTCAGTTAATTTGAACAGATGAACTAGTTAAATCGACTAGATTCAGTAAATTCAACAGCTTTTTCAATTATTTCAAAAAAATATTTGCTAAGGACAAATGGTTTCAATATTTGATGGTTTTTACCACTGCATTTTTCTCAGCGTAATTCAATTATGCAAGCTCCAATTCAATTTTTCAAGAAGTCTTCATTCATTATCCGCAATAAATTCAGATGAGAATGACTCGATAATTCCTATGAGAGGTATTTTGATCATCAGACTTTTAACAGCAGGTGACGTGAACAATAGCCGAGGAATGGTGAGGCTCAGTGAGTTAGTTCATGAAAGAAGTACGAGTAGTTTAGGTCAAGAACCTTCCACAAAGGGCAAGGAACTAGAGAAGATTGCTATTTATAAAAATTCGATCCAAACTTATGTGCTGCACAATGAAAATGAAACTTCGTGAAATTATTCTAATCTAAATCAGTGATAAAAGTAATCACAACATTATTCAACTGTTCTAAAGAACGCCAATGTTACATGTTCCTTTCCAGTATAACCTGTATATATAGAACATGAGCGGCATAGTTACTGCAACGTCATGAGATGTCGGTGACCGGGATGTTTATCCTGCAGAAGAGGCGAAGGACCTCACAGTAGATTCTCACGAATCTCACGTAGTTATTTCTTCGTGCGCAGCTGAGGATGCGCAAAACTCAACGCTTATTAAAATAAGTTCACGGTTAATAATAATAAAACTAAAATTCGTATGTCTGCCTGGGAAAAAAAGCGAATATTTTCTTTTTTCAGGCAGACATGGTATCATTCCCCAATGCTTTCCAAATGTCTTTCATCGAGCAACCAATAACTGGAATATTTTACTTCCTAACTGCTTCATTTTTAACATATTAAAGAAATATTTCACCATTAGGGTGGTTTAGTGAAGGCTTCAATGTGTTACCAAGACCAAGACAAAGACAAAGCCCTGCTACTCCGGAAAGTCGATCAAACACTTCTAGACTTCACTTGTATCATCAAAATTAAATATTCTGAATTTTACCCTGTCCTCTCGAACATCCAGGAATTCTCTGTGAATAACCTTCTCCAAGTTTTCTTCTTCGTTTAATTTTTTCTTTTTCGTTTCGTTTGTGTTTGTGTGTGTGTGTGTGTGTGTGTAAAACACGAGCAGACAACGTAATGCGAGCAAAAAGTTGGCGCAGTATCCATGGACGAGGAGTGCAAGGGTAGTTTAGTGGCGGTCGTCATGGTAACGCCGACAGCTAAACGTACACGTTGCACCCTATCAAGGACCTTGAACGAGAATCGAAGGGCACAAACGAGGGGATGAAATACAACTACAACCTACCATTATATCAGTATGAGTCTCAACTACGTTTTTCACTTGCTTCACTTTTTTCTTTGTTTTTTCGTTTTCATTTCATCGACATTTCTTTCTTTTGGTTGATACTCCACCAAAGTTCTGTGGTACCACCGATTTTCGACAGAAAAACAGTCATTGTGCACCAAATAATTGTGCATCTGTTTATGCTTCCCTCGATATTCCTTTGTATTTCTTCGATTATTAAATGTATTCGCTTATACTTTTATTGAAATCATTTCGGATTATTCTGCTGATAAATTTCGTATAATTACAGACAATTTGGCATTGAATGCACTCTATCGATTGTCAGCGGTGGTCCGCTTGGTTGCTATGGCTACACCAACACGCATAAACCATCCTCACTGTGTGTGCTTTCATATCACAGTCCTCTTCCTCCTCTTTACTTTATCCTTCCCTTCCTTCTACTCTCCCTCGACTTGCTTTTCACGAGTAGACCTGCTCGTCGTCGATGAACATTTTTTTTTTGTACGAAGGGAAGGTTTGCGGTGCATTTCTCGTCCAGCATCGAACGTACCGGTAAACTGAGAGATCGTGATCCTCAACGAAATATTGTTTCTTTCTCTTCTTTTTACTCTACTTGACCTTCGTCAATCGTGATGTGTCGAAATACTTTCGGAACGTGACTGTTTCTGAATATCTATTATTCAGAAAATGTTTTCGACGATTTCTCCAAATTTTCTTTCGAACTGAATCCTATTCTCAAAAGCTCATAAAAGTCAGATGTAATGGTTAAAACTGTCACGTTTTTTCCTCATTCCTCATTGGTTGGCCAAAATTGCGCACTCGTTAAAAAAAAAAAAAACCAAATGAAAATGATGGATAAAACAATTTTTCTAAGTAATTATCAATCATTAGTAATAGCTTTCAAATCGACTCGAAAAATAATCATCAAAAAAATTTAACCAAAAAAATATGAGATCATCTTGCTAAAGTGCGCGATCAGTGTTCCAAAATATTCCGAAACAGAATTTTCATCGTAGGTGAAATATACATTCATGATCTAAAATGAAATTGAATGATAATTCTCTGAATCATCAATTTAATTCAATTCATACGACCCTGAAATTCAATGAAATTTCCACTACATTATTTACAGTCTGACATTGGAACAAAGCCATTACAATCGAATTAGATAAGAAAAATCATTGTCTCTATCCTCATCTTTTCTCGAAGTGAGCCCTAAGACAGTAGGAGTTATATACATATATATAGTATCGAAAAAGGACCCCTCCAGTGCTCTCTCGAGGATGAACAACGAGAAATGGGTGAAAGCAAACCAAGAGGTGGATTGGATTTTAGACACACAAGGGGTGATTCCGAGGTTCTCTTTTCGTGAAAAATACACGTATTGGTGGCTGAATTATATCCACTATTCTTTCAACGACCCCACAAAATTGGAATATTTTCGAATAAACGATACATTATCGAATTTTACGGGCTTGACGGTAAACTCGTAAAGTATTAACTTTATATCAACTATTGTAGCACATTGTTTCGAAAAATTTCCATAAAATGAATATTTTTCATCGGTAATTTTATTCATCTAACAGAAAATAAATAGATTTTTATATTTACAACAAACGGAAATTTATCCGCTTGTATTAGTAATTATAAAATGTTGTCAAGAAAAATGATAAGAAATCATAGTACATAATGAAGTTGAGGCACGCATGTCGTGTGTTGATTCAAATAAATTTGCCATTGATGAGGCGATAAAGGGGAATGTAGGCTTTTTCACCCCTTTTTTCTCTAAAAAATGGCAGGCACACTTCTCCTCTCACTCGAAAACTCAACTTCTAAAAATGCTTGAACGATTATCAGTGGGGATAGACAAAATGTCGTTTACACACCGAAAGTCATTTGTAATAGAAGCACGTGCGCTGAGAAAGAGATGGGAATCACTGAGTTATATGGAAGAGAAACAAAAGGAGAAGACAAATCCAGGGGTTCTTTTGGCTCTCGTGGCCTTGGCCAATTGCCTGATCAACGTGTAGCATTCTAGGGTGGGGCTTTTTTTCTATTTATCTGAGTTTGGTTTTTAATAAAAAAAACTTCTACAGTTCAGTGGAATTAAAAGAGCATGACAAAATGTCACTCGTTGGAAAGAATTTAGGTTTAATACGAAATGTTTGAGTATACTGAGAAAAAAAGTGGTAAAAATCATCAAATCGTCGCATAGCACATACGCCCCTTTGTTTTTGAGGCGACGAAATATTGATTCAATTGATCCTCAGCAAGTATTTTTTTAGAGTAATCAAACAAGCTGTTAAATGTAGGGGATTTTGTTAATTTAAACAATTAATCTGCTTGAATGAACGAAATTCCGTAAAATCAACAACTTTTGTAATTGTTTCAAAAAAATATTTGGTAAGAACCAATGACATCAATATCTGATAGTTTCTACCATTTTTTTTCTCAGTGTATGAGCAAATTTATTAAATCTAGATAAAAGCACAATTATTGAGGAAATAAAATAATTCTTGAAAAGATAATTAAATTAGAGAGTTGTCAACATTAATCGTTTCACCGGACTACTTTTGTTTATCGATCGGAGACCCTTTTACAAGTATCCTTGGAATGGGTAAGTTCAGATGAATTTCTCAAGGGACCATTTCTGTGGAAAATTTCATGGACCACAGAAAAGGTCTCATAATAATTTTTCTTGAACTCTAATATTTCCGAGATATCATCAAAGCAAGCCACACGATACTTATTCATTTATTCCCCTCTACCAATAGACTGTGAATTAAAAAAGAATTGCTAATATGCTACAAAACCAATTATAATTGGTTTTGTAGTACATTAGCAATTCAATGTAAGAGAATGGCGTAGGTGCCAATAACGCTAAACTCTAGTGTAAAAGAGGCGTATCTCCAAAAATCACATCAAAGTGTTTTGAATGTTGTCCTGGACATCATTTGAGTAACTAACAATCGAAATAACAAAGTGGTGTAATTGCTAATGTTAAAAAGAAAAGGACGTATCTCCGCACTTACGTCACTTTCTTTTTCATTGTTCACGTTACGTCTTGGACTTACATCATTTTATTTTTTGGATATTTATTTCAAAAAATCCCAATTTGGCACTTTCACCTTTTTGTTGTTATAATTTTTTTATATGACATGAAAATATTTGGAGTTATGTCTTTTCGTATTTTGAAATTCTTTATCTAAATCATGGCACTTACGCCTCTTTGTTTTTATAGTTTTTATATTCAATTTTTTGGACTTACGCCTCTTTCTTACTATCAATTTAAAAAAAAAGAGTATGTGCAGGAGATACGCCTATTTGTTATCAGTATTCTTTCAGTGATTAGGAAAAATTCAATAAAATAACTGAAACCAAAAAGACGTAAGTGCTAGTGATATGTCTCTTCCTCCGTAGTGGGTGGTATTTGCCACCATTGTTGCATAAGATGCCCAAGAAAACCTATTAAAGCAAAAAAAACATGAATCACTTCATTTTTCAAAAAAAAAAAATGGAAAAGCACTTACGCCATTTTATTACAGAGGTAACGATATATATAGTACCACCATAAGGGGTAGAAATAAATCCCCTAAATTCGCTATTTTCCCTTTACTGTAATTTTCAACCTAAAAATAACGTGGCATGAGTTAACGCCACATGAGTAGGCATTCAGTTATACCGGAAGAGATTTTCACCGAGAAATCGAGATTCCGGGGATGGTTGCGCGGGACAAGGTCGTTGGGTATCCCCTAGCAACGAGAACCGACACGTGCTTCCAAATGCTCCTTTCTTCCTTCTATCCCTCTCCTCTCCCTCTCTTTTTCTCTCTCCCCCATCTCTCTCTCTCTCTCTCTCTCTCTGATCAAATTCCCATGGCACGTAGTAAAACGTCCAAATACAGTAAAGTAAGGCGTTAACTTTATTCACAAGTACATTAAAAATATATTCTCAAGTGTCTCAATCTCTGGTAAATTTTAGCTCATCAATTCAAAATTGAATCTACATAAAGAATCCTCTGCTTAGGGGAAGTAAGTAAACACTCATAAACTTTGTTCAGGCTTTCATCCTGTACTTGTTAGAGCCATCACGATTATATTGTTAACTAATTAATGAGATTTCAATGATACGATAATGTCTTATTATTTAATGAACTTGAAGGGTTGATAAAACAATCAGAACAGAATCAAGTTGATTAATGAGATAAACACTAACATGAAGTTTTCGTCTCATAGATAAAATATGATCCCAGTGGAACCACTACTTCTTCTTCTTCTTCTTCCTCTTCTTTTATTGATGTGTAAGGTTGAGATTATTCCACCATGTTTTCTCCTCATAGCTTCAATCTTTCATTTCATGATGTCATCTCCATTATTTATTTGTCATGATCAAGATTATCCAAATAAATTACCCAAAAAAAATTACCTATAAAATCCTGATATTTGCCATTTCTGGTAATAAATTCTACTCAAGAATGATTATTGCTAGATAAAATTTCAACAACCACGATGAAAAAAAAAAAGTGGAAAAAACCATCAAATATTGATGTCATTGGTCCTGAGCAAATATTTTTTGAAATAATTGAAAAATCTGTTGAATATTTTTGCATTCAGTAAATTCAACTATTTTTTCAATTATTTCAATAAAATATTTGCAACGGATCAATTGCATCAATATTTGATCATTCATACCTCTTTTTTTTCACAGTATATTTACTCTTTACCCTGGAATGAAAATTCCTTCATTTGTAGTCTTTAAAAAATTGAAAATTTCATGAAATCGAAAAAATATCATTTTTTTTTGACTGAATCTGAAATTTCGTTGAGTTACCGTAATCCTTCATGATAATGAAACATATAAATGAGCCAATATTTTATGCAAAACGACAACTCGTGAGGAAAAAATGACGTTGAGAGTAAATTTTTTCGAGGAATCTTCTGAGAAGAAGTAGAGAAAAAAACCTTTAATAGTAGCTATCGCAAGGACATTTTGGCTTGAAAACATTTTCCGGCTCGACCCTCGACTCGTAGCTAATGGCATACAGCTCTCACTGGGCTGAGAGAGAGAAAGAGAGAGATGAGGAGCAAGAGGAGAGGTAAAAGAGAGCCCGGAATCCCGTGAGCTCGGTGAAGGCTAAACGGGGTGAAGGTCTCGGTTTGCCACTGGAGGCTGATGTGCCTGTGTACAGCATAGCAGAGAGAGGAACACAAGAGCAAACAGAATAGGGGAAAATGAGAGAGAGAGAGAGAGAGTGAAATATTACGTATAACTTTTGGGAATAAAAGTAAGACAGAATACGGAAACTGGAAAAGCTATACCTCTCCATTGGCTTGCGGAGGAGATCCTTTTCGACCCTTCGTGAAATCTTCATTGACGTCTTCCGGGTTCCTTCAACTCAAGCCCTCGTGTTCTACGGCTTTTCATCATGTCGACTTTTATCCCACGAAATTCATAAAAAAAATTACAGATATTCAGTGAAATAATATGAAGTGAGTAGATCAAATAACCCAATTGCAATTTCTATGTTTACATGTAGCCAGTATTTTCATTTTTTTTCATTATTGCGATAGGGCGTTTATTTCCACGTGGAAAACACCCACGTTTTGTGTAGCCTGGATAATTTCATCATCAGAAGGATAAAATACCTCGCAAACTTGAATTATATTTTTTCGTGAATTTTTCGAGTACTCAATTCATTCTGAAAAATCAATATTTTCAGTATAGAGGAGAATGGGGCAAAATGGAGATTTGGGCAACAAGATCGGCGAATTTTTTTCCAAAGTGAAGGACTTTATGAAAAAATCTGGAAAAATTTGAGAGGATACTAGAAATATGTGAATATTGTTGGTGAATATTTCCAAATTTTTTTGTAGACTCCTTAAATGATCGGTCCATTTGACCCGCCCCCCCCCCCTCCATCTTGTTCATTTGTTTGTTGAGAAAATGGCATAATCTCTTTAAGACCTAAAAATTGAATGAAATTCCACAAAGAACAAGGTACTGTACCATTTGTCGAGTTTATTCTCCATTTTTCGAACAAGTAATCTTTTCAAATATTTAAATGAAAAAATTTACATTTTTTTCTCAAATTCACATTACAATACTCTTCAATTGATACGCCACACGTGACTTTTGCATGGTTCAAGTACCATGGTAAATCCGGACAACTGAATTTCACCGAGTGAATCGATGCACGAGGTTTGATCATGACCGCGGCCTTCACTAGAACTGCTGAGCGAGAGAGCACGAGGCTCCAGATGAGGTGAAGGTTACAACGATGCCCCTGCACCCATACCCACACGCACCTATATGAACGTGCTATACAATGATAAATTCAATTATATTGAGTCAATAGCACTTTGTCAACTGGGATATATTCGTTGATTAAAAAAATTTCATTCAATAATGAGAAACTAAAGTTTAACGAAAATATGAGAATTCGATGAAAATGATAAACTTAGTCGGAATTTTTTTTTTTTTCAAAGAATATGCATTGAATTCAACTTGAAAGAGAATAATGAAAGCTTCAACAGCACAATGAGAGATATGTTACTAACCTAGAGCAACTAAAATTACAGTGTGAAACTATATGCGTTGGGTACAATGCCCGCGTCCCAACTGCCATAAAGACGACAAACAAAACGTAGACAGTGTGTTGCTCTATTGCATTAGTTGCGTTCCACTGTATTCTGCGTCTGGCAATGTGTACTTGTACTATCACCAATGTACAAATGTTTTATATATATGAAGCATCGAACAAGTCACCAGTACCTCTCTTCAACTACATAAGTGTATAAATGCATGGGGTAGATGTCCGGTCAGTAACCCCTCTTCTACTCAGATGCAAGTGTGTTCGCACGATGTATAGCAACGTTCAGGGACAGTCACAGGGTTAGGTTGACGACACAATAATTACATGAACATGTTTGTCATTACTATGATTTTTTTTGTTGTTTTTATTAATTTCATAATTCTCTATCTTTCTGTTTGTTATTATAGCTTTAAATTAAAAATAATGATGTATTATTCATTTTTGCTCATTTGTTTGTTTCAGGTAAGTCTCAGCATCTTATCGGGCCTTTTTTGTAGACTTCCTGACGTGAGTATGTAAGATTCGAAATTGTTAAGTAATCCTACTCGAGGAGAATAATTCAGTAGAGGAGAGGTGAAACATGATGAGGCAATTTTGTTGCCATTTATTGTGGAATTTTGCAGAAACTGAATGAAATAACTCACTTTCTGCAGAAATATTTTTTGGTGATAAAAATCACGATTACGGAAAAAGGTACTTCAAGAATTTCGCTATTTGGTTCAGTTTTCGAGATATCGGAGGAATAATAATGAGAAATATATGTGGATTGGGCTCATTTTACTTCTCCACTGTCAATTTTTCCCTCAAAATCTCGCCAACAAGACAATTATCCACAAAAAAAAATTATAATCTTCGAATATAAAAACAGCTTTGCTCTTCATTCGTATTGAAAACAAAACGAGCTTTTTCTCACAGACGATCGATAGTTTCAATGATATTTACTGCAAGTTATTATTTTCAATTATTGAGAAATGGTTTGCATCTTGAAGGGATGCGATTACCATCTCTCTACGTCTTGTTAAGACTTGTACTTCCTCTAAATGATCAAGTTTGGTTATCTTCCCGGCAACATCGGCCATGCCGAAACATTGCCGCACACCAGGCCGTATGCAAACGAATAGAAAACTCGAAATAAGTCCAAACTATTTAATAATCGTAAATCCATCCTCCTAAACTTCTACTTCTCAAACTTGATACGATTATGAAGTTTTCAGACGAATCGATTCTATTCCATCGTCAGTTTTTTGAGAATATGTTAGAAACTAAGCAAGATAAAGCTATTTTTTGAGCTTATCCTCTTTTACAGCTTTTGAATATCTCTTTCAAGAAGGGTTCGGGTGAAATGGCTTCATCTTACTAAGTTTCCGAGCTATTTCAAAAAATTTGGTGACAAAATGAAATTAATTTATCTGAAAATTCCGTACTTTTATTCAAATACATGTGCGACCTGTTGAAATAAACAAGCGTTTCTCAGTTTACAAGCTTCCATCGACAACCGATAGGCGGCAGAAGTCTATACTCATAATCTCCCATTGTTTCAATGCAGTTTGCAAGCTCTCCAATAGAGGTCGCAAGACGTCAATTCCTGTCTGCCTAGTACGGCCCTCTACTTACTGTTACTGAGCCGTACTCGGTATGGAAGTTATCTACTGATTTCATACTGAGGTAGAGAATTATCCCTCCTCCGGTTAGTACATGAAGCGAGTGACATTAACGTCAGAGTTATTCGAATAAAATCGCACACTTAAATTAGTCTTATCACGAGAGGGAGATGCAAAGCAAGTTCTTACCACTCCAGTATACGTGACTCACCGTTTACATTTACATGTATCAATTTACTCTTTGACTCATGGAAAATAAACATATTTTTTTCATTTCCTTCCCTGCAATTAAATTCTCTATTAATCATCCGAACATTCATGTTTCAAGTCTGTATTTGCTTACTTTTATAATTTTGAGTTATTGGTTCAGTCATTGGGGAAATCAATTACATAATTCGTCATGATAGAAATTAATGCAGCAATTTGCTGCGTGTGACCCAAAACAAGATGACTTATATGTTGTAGACAGCATACATTTCACTTTCTTTCATACTTTTACAATTTTACAGTCACTACTCCGTCTACTAACACACAGGCTGTTAGTTTTTATATTTACTGGCTTAATGACGTGAAAGCTGAAACTGCAGTTTTCACTTTTATGATGTTATTCTATCAAGTTCTTCTATACAAGAAATAGAAATATAAAATGATTAACGGAAATGAAGACTCTCCAATCGAGTTCAATGACAATAGAGTATTTTTCAAATTTATCTGAATGGGTATTTGGAAGAACAATCCACACGGTCCAAATTTTTTATTATACTAAAAATTTTCCCTATAAGTTAAAATTTTTGATTTTTCATTATTATCTTCGAATAATGAAAAAAATGTAAATTTTCATATTACTTATTCAATCATCTGAAGAATCTGAAGACCCTCTCCATCAGGAGCGAAAAACCGCGAATTTAGGAATAAATGTGGAGACTGACAACTGCAATTTATTTGGTTCAATATTCCGGATAAACCTTTAAATTATAATCAATAGCATAAACGAAAAGAAGGGCACAAAAAAAAAAAAAATCCGAAAAAATTCTATCGATAGTGAGAGTATAATTATGAAATGAATCAAAATTGACTGTGGTATATCCGGTATTTAAACGCATGACACATTTATTTATAATGTAATGATCCCCATGGATCGCGGACTGGAAACACCAGAGCAATATGGAATAACAGCAAGGAGGCCCAACCAACGCTTCTGATTAATTTCTCTACTTGTGTGTGCTTAATATATGTGCACTATTCGTTTCTATAATGTAACAAGTATTAACAATGTGTGCTGAGTGACACGTGGGTGCATGGTAGTGCCAGAGAGAAAGAGAAAGAGACAAAGAGAGATAGAGTAGACCGAGTGTCACGAATATATCGGGACAACGCGGATTCATACACACACATAATATACAAATACATAAGCAAAGTTCAGTCACTCCGTAACCTCCTTTCGATCGAAACTATTACACACTACTCAGTGATTCTCAATCTGGGGATATTATTTTTTTTTGTATTTATTTATTTCACTTTCATTCGGTTAGTTATATTCACACACTTATACACACAATGGAAACTCTTGTGAATCCAACGGGAATTAAAAAAATATCGTTGAGTCAAAGTCAAACTTTTCACGTGATATTGCCAAAAAAAAAAATTAAAGGAAATTGTGCAAAGGGTTTTTCTTTTGCGTGAGATAAAGAAAAATGAAGAATGGAGAGGAATCGTATTGGTGATGTGGTATTTCAGTATGACAAAAGTAAAAGTTGGTACACGTTGAACAGTCTCAAACGCGTCCTCGAACGGTCGCTGCACCTTGGCGAAGAGTTCTGTTGCCCAGTTGCGTTGGGAAATTTTGCTAATTCTTTTTTTTTATATTTTTTTTTTCGTCCTTCTTATCATCTACTTTTGCAAATACTTTGAAGTATTTGGAATGATTTCAATTCTTTTCAATTAAAAATCATTAAAGTGCAAAAACGTGCTAGATGAAATTTTTACGTGAATCATGAGGCAGGAGAGGACACACGCAGCCTCCCCTATCTCGTACCCCCCCCCCCCCCCTCCTCCTACTTCTTCTCCTCCTCTTCTCATCTCAAGCCGCAAAAGTGTTGCACATTGAGCAAGCGGACAAATGCGAACGGCACCAGCAACAGCAGCAGCAGTAGCAAGCGGAGTCACCTCGATAGCGTGTGTTGAACCCGCGTAAATCTAGGCCGGCTTCAAGCAGAGTAATACATACACATAGACACACACACACACACATAGACACATACAAATGCAGAGCCCGTGGGATAACATACGAAGCTTTATATTACAACGCATGCGCAACATCGTTATAAATTCCCCTACCTATTCTCTCTGTGAGGAAAGAGAGAAGTGAAATATATAAAAAAAAAAAAAAAATCCTCTGGCATCATCATGATATTTGAGCAGAGAATTTGCAATGGCTTGCGTTCTCGTTTGTCCACGCACTCCTGACGATTGACGAGGGTATGTTTGCATTGACTCGTTGGATGCTTAAGAATGGTACACTGCCATTCGTTGCAATAATATTTTATTTTTTTATTGTATGATAAAAAGAATTTTAAGACACACACAGAGAGATGATTTTGAACTAAAAATAGACTGTTATCCTTATTCGATGAAATTAAAAAAAAAATTTTGGGCTATTAAAATTATACAATTTGAAATCATGAAGAAAAAAAAATTGTGATGTGTAATTTTTTCAAAAAACCAATCCATCTCTCGTAATTTTTTGCAGGTCTTGGAAGTTTATTTTTTTTCTAATAAATTAATTTAATCAATTCTGATAATAAACAATGGCATTTTCATTTGTAATTGGGACATCACAGTTATTCCGAGATCGGTGATGTCGTTGACCTAACCCCACAATAAAATCTCCCACTGTTTAATATTGGTGTACTCAAGCGACCCTCTACACTAATTGACCCATTGCTAATTCCCATTTCAGGCAAGTACTTCAATAGAACACTATTTTGAACAATGATTACTAAAGTATTTTAATCAATGAGTCAGAATGTAGAGGATTGTTCCAGAATATCATCAATTTTGGGATGAAAATAAATTCATCACCATTTACTTTTTCAAATCTTATCTCTGTGTTGGAATCGATTCTTCTTCTGGAGTATGAGAATAGAGAGAGAGAGAGAGGAAGGTGGGATGACAAGGGTAGGTAGACTTTCAGCCCGGACAACTCCTGACCTGGGTTCGTTGTCCTTCGACAACGAGGTGCACGGTACTCAGAGCTGGTATCCCCTCCTTTCTCTCAGTAGTTCATCCCCACCTATTTTGGAATCTCACCCCCCCCCCCCTCTCCCTCCGTGGAATTACTTCAGCTGCAATGATTAATTTAATTCCGAATAAAATTCAAATTTTTGAAATATAGTAATCAATATGCATTCACTCAATTATAGATGATGGACTGAATGATCGATTAGCTGCACCATCATTAATTGAATGGCTGAAAAACTCACCCCATTTGCTTTGGATCAGTAACAATGCAGTAGGATTCTATACATAAGGAAGGGATTATGAGGGATTTTTGTTCGTCTTCTGATTAGCTGAAGATCTTCCTCCAACTGTTCCAATAGAATAATAAATTTGACATTCGGTCAATGCAGAAATGGGTGATCAAAATCAATACCCTATAGCCTCCCAACATTTTGCCAAATATTGAATCAGCATTGGCCCAATACTGGCCCAATAACAGATGTCAAAATGATTTACAGTAAAATCCATCATTTCCCATATCGATTGATGCTTGCACTAAGCTTACTAGAGATATTCGGAAGCTCCTTAATGATTATTTGACTTTTTCCTCCTTGAAATGCAGATGATTATGCAAATGTTCCAAAAACCCTTGGGCTTATGGGAATTCGGTGAGCGACCTTTTTCGTAGTCAGTAGAATTTTCTACAAAAACGATCTCTTCCTCTCATTCCCTCAGCTACTTTACATGCTTCCAAGCTATTTGCAATATGATCAGCATGAAAATTGCCGAATTATCTCTTTTCATCATTTCATTGCACATTCGCAGCTCGAAATGCGAAAATTGGCGGTAGGAATTAACGTTTTGATGCGTGGCAGCACTCCAGAAGATCACTTAAGACTGCGTTTAGATTTCGAAAACGTCATTTTTTTTAATGAATGACCACAGGAACATATGAAATGATCGAGTATAAAATTTTTATTTCATTAATTGCTATAGTTATTGCAAAAATAAATGAAGATATTCTTTATACATTAGCTCCTGTAGATTTCATCTTTTTTGCTATGAATGTCCCATCCAAATGACTGGAAAAGCTACGGATTAACGTAAAAATATTCATTGGATGAATGAATGAAGAAAAAGAAATGAGATAATGGGCTAAATAGAGGAGTTATTTTACCGGTTTTGGCCATTCAACCTTGTCCAAATAATCACATTACAAAGGCTTTATTCA
The DNA here is from genome assembly GCA_963942555.1 of Aleiodes leptofemur. NCBI lineage: Eukaryota > Metazoa > Arthropoda > Insecta > Hymenoptera > Braconidae > Aleiodes > Aleiodes leptofemur. Next base: position 15,959,829 of record OZ012609.1, read on the forward strand.
TCCAACTAAAATGAGGATTTGCAAATGAATATCCTTTTCCTGTGAACTCGAAATATCTTTGAAATACATTATTTAATATTATCAGAAAGAACCAATAAACCTTTTCAAATTGATTAAGCTCCATTTTTTGTCAAAGTAACATGTGTCTCTACTATTGTTTTATGTATCACGGCTGCTGGATTACGTGTTATTAATGGTTAGCACGTATCTTAGACATAAATTCAACATCAGTACAACATACGCACATTTCCCATCCCCTTCTAAATCTCAAAACTTTCCTCAACTTTCAAAGATGAACAACAACAACAAAAAAGTTACCACACTCAGAAAAAAGGGGTAAAAACCATCGAATATTGATGCCATTGGTCCTTAGCAAATATTTTTTTGAAATAATCACAAAAATTGTTGAATTCACGTAATTTAGTTGATTCAAGCAGATTAACTAGCTGAATTGACGCAATTCAATAAATTCAACAGCTTTTCTAATTATTCTCGAAAAATATTTGCTAAGGACCAATAGCATCAATTTTAATAGTTTTTTCCACTTCTTTTTCAGTATATAGGCCGAGTTGACAAATGTTCAAACTTGTCCAGTGATCGAACTATTTAACCCATTCGTCCTGTAAAAAAATTGACAATTCAGCGAAATCTCATTTTTGTAATCTTCGAAAAACAATAAAATGTTCATCAACTCAAATAAGAGCCTATCAAACTGTTAAACATATAAGTTATTATCGAATTTCTTATGTTCGATTACTGGTGTCTGACGAGCCTTGTCTGTTCAATCAATAGACCACTTATCCCACTATTAAAACAGGCTGACTCACAAATCCTTAAAAATGTCATAATCATAACAAAAATAATATATAAAAGAAACGGGTCAATTGAGGATGAAAATAGTGATAAATAATTTTCTAATTCCAATCAAATAATAATTCAATACTTGCTCCGTTTATAAGAGACAGATAATTGAGTAAGCATTATTGCTAGGCTGTCATTTAATCGTAGACTTTTATTTTTTTTCCTTGGCACTTAATAAACGACTCTCCATTTCTTCGTAATTTAACCATTGAATAGAGCTGAGTGAGCTACTCTAGCCACTAATGAATTTCGCAAGTCTTCTATATCGAGATTATAACCGGAGTTGAACGTTTGTTATCCCACTTCGTGGGTGGAATTATCCTTGGAGTTAATTTTTCCACAATGTATCTTCTACAGTGTATCATGTACAAAACATTTTTACATCATTAATATCAATTTAACGAATCAATTCCCATTAAAGTTAATGGAGAAAGAACTTCACCAGAAATAAAAAGAATAGAAAGAAAAAAAAGAATGGAAATGAAAGAAAAACCATCATTATTCAATCTTGTTGCAAAATGGTTTTGTTTGATAGTTGTTATTATTTTTATTGGTTTTTATGGGATTGAGAGATAATAGTGGGAAAACACTATGGGAGAGTCATCAGTTGGATAAGGAGAAGTCGATTAAAAGCGAATGTAAATTCCAGTTGGAAAGTTCCTTATTTCGTAATGCGAGCAGTCCGGGTTCGACGCCCGGGCATACGCGCCGCGCCTTCTGTACCTCCAACGCGAAGCGCCACGCCGACCGACTGACAACTCTCCATTTCATAATGTGCATGTTCAAACTCGCGAAACGCTATTTTTTGCAACTATCTAATCCATTTGTAATTTTCATCTATCCTCATTCATTAATATATATTTCTTCTTTCAACAATTTTAGATACACTGTTGCGTGATAATTAACGAGAATTCTTGAGAAATACTATTTCGTGTATCAAAACTTGTTGATTTGTTGGGTATTACAGGTTTCTTTTAATGTTCAAAGGTTCTTGACGTGTCGTCTAAGTTCAAATACTGGAATTTCGAATTTATCGTTGATATCTTCATGATTGACTTAAATTCAAATCAAGGCTCGTTAGTGATATTCTGATACTCTTAATCGATTATTCGACGAAATCATTTTTCTCTCTTGGAAAGAAAAATGATTTAATTGGGAAAAGGTCAATGAAGATAGGCTGATTTTTATCTGGAATCAATCTTTTTCAAATATTTTGGAATATAATAAAAATATGAATTTTTCCATAGAGACCATGCAAATTTTTGCAAAAAAAGCTCTCAATCAAAATTTATGTATCTCAACGTTAATTCATCTCATTTTCTCTAAATTATTCTCCCTCGCTAAGAAAAAAAAGGGATAAAGACTGTGAAATGCTGATTCTGGTCCTTAGCGTATATTTTTTTTAAATAATTTAAAAAGTTGTTGAATTCACGGAATTTTTGTTAATCCAAACAAATTAATTGTTTGAATGAACAAATGTCAATAAATTCAACAATGTTTCAAATTATTTAAAAAAAATATTTGCTAAGGACCAAGAAAATCGATATTAATGATAATGAAATTAGAACAAATTCGACAATTTTTCGATGTTTTCCTGACAAATAAATTATTTAAAAAAAAAAATTGAACAAATCGCACTTGTAGTTCCTTCAAATTTCTTAAATGTGCATGCTCTTCAGTTTTTTTGATAATTTATTTGTTAGAAGGAGAAAAAATCCAAAAATTGTCATATATCTGTTATCTTCGGTATCATCAATATTTGCTATTTTTTACAATTTTTTTTCCTCAGTTTACGATATCGGAAGAACATTTCATTTATAACTCAACATCAGATGTACCATTTATTTATTCATTTATGCCTCTTAGTTCCCTCGATACGTGAGAGGCATGAGCTAGCTCCACAGATCCGCGTTATTTTAAAAGTGACAGTTGCACTTACGTGACAACGAACGTCCCTGTGTAACCATATTTGCATACCACAGTCTCCTATACAGTACCATTTAGCCTACGATATAGTCGTTGTGAAATTTGCAATACCTCAAAAACTTATCATTTTAACCTCCCCCACCAGACTCAACCCACTTATTTCTCTCCCCTTTGGTGAAAATGAACTGAGAATAAGTGTCTGCGGTCAGTCCACAAGAGTTCATTGCACCCCAAGTTTCTTTTGTGTTAGTGCCATTTTTTTTATGCATTATAGTAAAATGTTGGGGATTATTTTTTTATTTTTTAGATTAGATGAAGGCGACAGTGTTTCGTTTTTTTTCTGCATTCACCCAACGAAGCCAAGGGCGATAGGAGGGTTCTATCGAGTGAAATCTTGAATTTTTTTTTTTTCGTAACATCATTATACCAAAAATTTCAAAAAAAAAAGTACAGAAATTGATCATTTTTTACGATTTTGCCAATTTTTTGAATGAAATTATCGTCAGTAAATCATTTATTTTACATTAATTAATGAATTTTTATCACGAATTTTGTCAATGTAACAACTTTGATCAATGTTTTCACTTAACAATTGATTAAGACATTCCTTTTGTCGTGTGGGAGTCTCATCATGATCATTCTAACTTGAATGAATTCTTTTTTCTTCTATTTCTTTCATATAACTCACGCGATCTCGCCACGCGTCCTCGACGCATCCTCGAGGTCATTGAAAGTTATTCTCCCTCTGATGTAAATGCTTCTTTGTCTCTATTAGATAGATAAAATAAAATAAAAAAGAGGAAAAAAGAAAAAATAGTCACAGAAAATACAAAACGTATTTCCACTCATTTTTTTCTTCTTCTTATCTCATTCATTTAACTGGGAATTCTTGAAGAACGTGTGAATGTGTCTCTCTGTCTGTATTAAACGTCCTTTAATTCAAGCTTGACTGAGTAATTACATCGGCCCTTGGTGACCTCAATTCTCCACCTGTGTTAGGCATGACCTGGTTTGCCTGAGCCACCAAATTCACTCGAATTTTATCAATACTAAGGGCTATTTCACGTTGAAATTCATTTTCATGGGGAATAAAATTAATTTTACAAATCAATTAAATCGTGGTTTTTTTTCTTGTTCAAAAGAAATTATATCGTCTTCAGTTTTACATGGCTAATCTGTTGGGAGGGAGAATTTGGAGATGAATTTACTGATGAAAAAAGTAAATTACAATTGTCCCAAAATATAAGGAGCATCGTCATATTACATAAGAACATAAGACGTCTTGAAAATGATTGCGTCAATCTTTGCCTGTTACACATATTCGTCTACACGCTATATTTCCCAAAGTTGTCAGTATATAAATTCAACTCCTAAAATGATAGCCACTGCTCAGTACAAGGCTCCGAAAGAGTGCAATGTGTCCTGGTGTAGACGTAGGGTCGAGCAAGCGCATCAAGCGACAGAGATATACAGAAGCGAATGAAAGATAGAGATACGCAAAGAGAGAGAGAGAAGGAGAAAAAAGAAGAAAAACTGCAGTGAGAAAAAAAAAGAGAAAAATTGTACTGAAGAACTACCAACTCTCGTGCATGTACGCCTGTGACTCGAGATACTCCTTTCCGTCCTTCTTTCATTCGCTTATTCCGTTTCGTCCACTAAAGCATTCGTTTTTCATCCCATTTCGTCACTTTATCTACATTATCTTGTCTTCTATATTTTTTTTTTTTTTCATATTTATACGGAAAAAAAAGGGAGAAAACGAAACGAAGCATTTGAGTTGGTGGCGCTTTGGCTGTACTTGCTCTCCGTGCTTCATTCTGCCAAGTGTATGCGCGCGTTAGCGCATGCGCATTTAATGACAGAACGCCCCCAATTTCGAAGGCCGTTAGGCCGACGAACTATCGAGGACGGGGTGAACTGCAACTGCTGCTGCTGCTGCTGCTGCTGCAAGCACCTTCTCCTATGTCCCTTTTAACCGTGCAATTCACCTAAGCACATGAGAACACTTAGGACACGTTCACACGCTTCTCCAACTCTCAATATTCGTTGTGAACTAAATTTTTTAACAAATCATTTTTTTTCTTCTTTGTTTTGCAGCCTTTGAAAGATTTGAACCTTGGCTTTGTATTTCATACTAAATCTATTGGAAAACAATGGCAATTTCGTCGTTTTATGTTTTATTAATAAGTACAGGAGTTGTTGAAAAAGTTTCTTCAAATTCCTTGGGTAAATTATTTTCAAAGTCCTTCCTTGATTTCAAGCTTGAAGCTTGACCCTCTAACCCCCTTTATTTCTGTCGTATATATACATTCGATGCCCTCATTTTTTTCTTCTTCTCTATTTTCCCTTGCTTCTTGTTGCTCGAAGGTTTTTCTGTTCGTTGAACCAACGAGGGTGACTCCTCCTGTTTGTCCTCTCTCCCCCTCTCTTTCCGTCATCTTTCAACCTTGATAAAATGTATGCACTATAATTTCCTTCTTTTATTCATATTTATCCCTTATTTCTGCGGTGAAATTATTTAAACGCACAATTACAAATAGAAGTTGGACTAGTATGTATTTTTAGTTCGAGGCACAGTTGATAATTCAACTTCAATAAAATTAACTATTTTTTACATATTTTTTACTATAATATTTAGTTTAATGTGATGATTAATGAGCGATACATTCAGAGAAATAGGAAATTAATTTTTCACGAAATTTTCATGAAATTAACAGTAAATACAGATTATTCGATATTAAATATTGATACCATTGGTCCCTAGCAAAAATTTTTTGTTAACAATTAAAAAAGGTGTTAAATTTACTGAATTCAGTCAATTCAACTAGTTAATCTGTTTGAATTAACTAAATTCTATGAATTCAACAACGTTTTCGATTATTTCAAAAAAAAATTAGCTGAGGACCAATAACATCAATATTTAATAGTTTCACCGCTATTTTTCTCCCAGTGAATGTTCCATAAATTCAATAAAATAATTCTTATTTAGCAGAGTTCATCAGCATGTCCTTCGTAAGTGGGCCGCTCCTATCCACCTATCAAACTATTTTATCATAACTCATTCTTCGGGCTAGTCAGTGGCATATTCACATGAACCAGTGCATTGTGAACTCCAAACAGTATGCTCTCCTGCTCAATACAATTCTCCATCTGTTATCCCCCGTTGATATTGCCCCTTTTCCCTTTCAAGCAACAAATTTCATCAAAAGGTGGGAAAGTATTGCTTTTTCTCAATCCATTATTATACATCACCGAAACACTATTGTAACAGTGATTGTATAGGATACTTATGTTGGCTGAACATAGTTTAGATTAGATGAAAGTAAAACTGCAATGTCGCAATTATTCTCACACCGTAATCTTACAAGCTAACGACTCGAGTCTTCCACATTTTTCCTTTATTTTTCAGTATTTTCACAAATTGTATTACAATTCAAATGATTCATGTATAATATTCGATTAATAACGATCGAATAATATTCCAAATATGAATTAATGATTATTACGTAATTAATGCGTTTTTTCCTCGAGCTTAGGATGTTGATGTAGGTTTTTCAAGTTAATAAGTGTTCGGGGCGCACACTAACTGACTGAAGTAATGACGTCAGAGCACACAGTTGCAGCGCCCTACATCGAGGGAGGTCACTGTGCGCCAGGCCGATGGCCCACCGAGGTCATACCTCGGACTAGAACCAAGTATTTCGTCTAGTTTTGTTTTTCTAGGTTACCTTTTGGATTATATTTCGTCTCCATTTTATATATGATTCACACTGATGATTAATTAAAATATCCTATATTTGTCTTCCTTTTCTTCATTAAAGTGTCTCAAACATCATGTATCTTCATAAAATACATTCAATTTTGAAAACTTTATGAAATTTTTTTTTTTCATCGTTAATAAATTCTCCAGTTTTTTCATGATGAAAGAAAAAAATTATTCCCTAGATCTTCATTAATCGATCAATTTTTTGATAAATCAAATTTACTTGTTAGTTATACAGTGAATAAGAGGGAGAGGAACAGGTCGAGGTTCGATTGTGTCCGCGCTTCGCTCGCCTCATTCGTCACTGGAACATTGTGCTGCCATGAACTCCCTTGATATTGGCAAAATTGCTGGTATGCAATGTGCAAAAGAGAGACACAGAGATTGAATAGTGCATAGTAACTCTGGTATAATATTCTTGCGTGTCACTTCGCGTCAAGTGCAGCAATGCCACACGAGGCTTACAATGCTCCCTGGTATCAGCAAATAATGTCGATCACCCACAGGACAACTATCATTATTCGTAATTCTTCTTTTTTCTTTTTTTCTTCATTATTTAAATGAAATTCATAATTATATATTATTGTTAGTGACTTAATTTGAATGAAAAAACGATAATTGATTAAAATCTCACCTTCAAATGAAGTTTTAGAAAGAATTTTCATAATAATCATTTGATAACTACATCTTCGGAATGACGCAAAAACTTTTGTAAGAGGTGAATAAAAACCTTCATTTATACGGTCTATTAAACCTCAAGTACTGAGGTAAACAGTACCAGTAAATTAACACTACATCTGTGTAATTATAATAATATTGAAACTTCAAGGTATTGATAAAGGGTGTATATTAGATTGTATTTCATAGTGACATATAATTTTATACATTGTAAGTGTAAATCAAGTACATGAAAGGAAGGACTTTAGTAATGAAAATGAAAGGATAGATATGAAAGCTTCCGTTAGAAAAAATTAAACCTCATTTCAGTTTCAAGATATATCATTGCCTTATGAATACAGTGGCGTAAGTGCCATGATTATAGATTATATGGGCATGACACTTACGCCTTTTTATTTCTGAGGTGACGATATAAAATATTATGAATAAGGAAAAAACAAAGAATAATCAATAAAAAAAATAATGACTGTCACATCAAGTATCGAATAAAGTGATCAATAGATGAATGTGGCATTAACACAACACGGTGAGTTCCTGTGATCGTGCGTTCACGCAACGCGCGTGGATGCATTGTGCTGTCTATAAATTCTAGCAACACCAAGAATCATCAGATAAAGTGATATTGACGGTTGCACCACTGCTTTACAATGGGTCACTAAGAGTTATTGGAACACAAGCAGTGGTATGCTCAGACTGGACCAAGTATTTGTATAGGTTAGGTTACAGCAGCTGTTTACTAGACTTTTAGTATGTCAGAAAAATAATTTTGCTCCAGCACTCAATTCAAGCGAATTTAGAGTAGTTAGGTGAAAAAAACCCGAAAATTGATATTCATGATTAAGAACTTAATTCCTGGTGTTAAAAGCGAATTCGAAGGAGAATTGGTGAATTATATCAATTATTTGTCATTTATTACTTGACCAATAGTATGCCATTTGACTAGCGTATTCACGTCTTTCCCCATGCAGCAACAACAATAATTTATTACAAAGTTATCAGAGTGTCAATAATGTTCATATTGAATCGTAAATTCTGTTTTTTCTCTCTTTTTCTTAAGACATTTTCCAGATTTTAACCTTTTGCCTAACTTAAAAGCGCGAAATCTTGCATTGGCCCATAAGACACCGTGATATTTTTATTTCTTGTCTATTTATTTTTGACAATACAAGACGGTCAATCGACTTGAAATTTCACGAGATCATTCAGATTTCTATAAACTTTAATTGAAAATTTATTTCATATTTTAATCTTTAGATTTATGTAGTGATTAAAACTACCTTAAATCATTGAATTACAACATCATTTGATATTAATATGGTCAATACTTTTGGATTGCTGCAAGCCAGTGTTTCCAATTCGTAATCGAACGTTTCATCTGTTTGGGATAGGTCAAATAGGGGGCGTTACTTGATCATTCATTCGTTTGTTGCTAAAGGCAATCATGAGACTTTACTGGGAAATAAAACGTTTTTTCAATCGTGACAACGAATTTTCATTGAAATGCCCCCACCCCCTGCTGTGATCCAATCTAGTATGTAACAAAACGGCGATAGGAGCAAAAATAAAGAAAAAATAGTAAAATGCGTGCTGTATACTAACGACAATTTGAGGGAATTGTGTGTGATATACGACTTGTGGCTTGAGACGAATAGAAGCGTATTTGCACGGGGAAAGTTCTCGAAACATGGACAACACTGTATACATATATCGCTCGGCTTTCTGTGTGTCAACGATATCAACGATGACGCGTTGGAATATTGCGAGGGTCAGGAATCACGGTGCGAACATTGTTGTGTGCACAAAACGTCCACTCTTGCACCCAAGGCTATTTCATATTGATGGAAAAATAATGGAATTATGAATTTTGAATTTTCGAATTTTCATCGGCAAACTCATTAATAATTGAAAGCTTTGCTCCTAAAATTTTCATTTCTCACTGATTAAAAAAAATTTCGCCTCAATTTTCCATCTACTTCATGGAAATCATCTGAAAAATTCAAATGATGCCAAAAAAAATGTCAATTCACTTACGATTTCAGTTTGGGAAAATACTTGTTTACAGCTCCCCTAGTTTTGTGTGACAAACGCGTCACATATGCGGCTTTGAGACACAGCGGCCGTTTGTCCCAGTGAGCGGACATTCACCCGTACACGGGGCCGAGGACAACCGAGCAATGCCGAACCTCGACGAAACACCGATTTTACCCGAGGGCGAAAAACCATTTACCCCTACATTTACAATAATTTATATAGGTGTAAGGAGCTTTTGTATTTTCATGGAAAATGAAAAGCTTCTATTTAAACATACATGCATCCTTTTTGGAGGCAGCTTATATCCTATCGTACTTAATATTTATCTCCCCTCAGTCTTTCTCTTCTTAGACCACCAACGTCTAAACTGTGTCTTGTTTTTTTTTTGTTTGTGTAATAGAAAACTTTCAAATATTATAAGTTATTTCGCGGTAATGCCGTGCAGCAGATTGCTTTTACCCAATTCCGCGTTATCTCAAAGGAGTCTAATTTTCACTCCATAGTTATTTTACATGATTTTCATATATTTTTTTTTCTTTCTTTCTTTCTTACAAATTATCTGATACAGCTACTGAAAAATTACACAAACATCGTTTAGTGCAGAAAACTATTGAGATATGTATTACGTGATGATTTTAGCTGTAGAACACCTTTAATGCAAATAACATTAAAATTTCAAATTGAGGTAAGAAATGATCTTATCATAGTTAGACTCTAGAACATTATTGTTTGAATATCTTTCTTTCGTATTCATTCAATTCTACATATTTCTAAAATCAGAAATCCTTCCAATTCATTGAAAAAAAAACAGATCATCCAGAAGATTGATGTTCAAATTATCACACCCTTGTCATCTAAATTAGCTCCCCCAAATCCCCTTCATTGCTTCAAAATAAAATAAAATTACTCAACGATCATCGTTACTGGATCTCTCGGATAAGTACCAAACTTGTGCAATTGCGTTCTCATTAAGAGAAGTAGAAAAAAAAATGATCCAATATGAAACATGTACACTAGTGCAGACGGTAGCTCTTATTCTCACGTTTGGATGGCAAACGTGAAAAGTGAAAATACCAGTACACAATTCCTCTATCCTAAAGCTTATTTGTTTCAAAATTATCGAATTTATCTTTAAAATACAGAATGAATTATTGCATAATACGGAAGAGAAATACCATCGAAAAAAAAAGCCACATCTAAAATAAACGAGAGATTTTTACCTTAACACAAAATTGGATATCTCAATCATCTTGTTAAAATCCAATCATGTTGTTTTCTTATTGCCTAAAAGAAAAAGAAGAAAAGAAAAAAGTAATAATAATGAAAGAATAAAGAAACGCGTGTCAGCCCATGAATTACAAATGGCATAACGAATTATCGTGATAAAATGAGAAAAAAAAAACGGAAAAAATCATCGTAAATCTAGCTTGCAAACATAATCGATCGCCCAGTGGCTTTGGAGTTCAACGACCGGGCATCAGAAAGGGTCGAGTCTCTTGAGTTGCGCGGGCGCACTAAATTCAAACAGTACGGAAATATACATCTCCATCTACTATATTGAATAATTATGAATACACTTGATGATAATTTTGTTCAAGCGAGAATATTATTCTTGAGGGGGTCGATAACACTCCATTCCATTGTGTAATAAATGAAATACATTTGAAAAATAAAAGGAAGAAGTGGAGAGTGATGAATGTGGCAGAATGAAGCAGAGTATCTGTCAACTGCAATATTCTTTACACTCGTCAAATATTCTTCACCTTCGGCTATCTTTACTGTCCTCGATCTTCTATTCTGTGTGCAATTGTGCACGTATACACACTGAGGGCTGTTTACGTTGTTCTACAACGTCGAATATTTCATTATGAATAAGAATGTGAAGTTATTGTATGGTTGAAGACCAATTATATTTTCTTTTATTCAGATACTGAAAAGTTTAAGGAAACTAGGATGAAACGATTAATTATGTGAAATGAGTCATATGTTACGCTTCTTTTTCATTGGTCGAACAACACGCAGTTTAACTGTCACACCCATTCCCTATTGGTTAATCATGTTTTTATGCGGGAAAATTTAATTGCTTTTTTTTTCTCGCGTTTCTTGAAGAATGAATCTCCATTTTTTGTGATTGTCGTATTTGAGAGAGTTTTATTCAATTCAATTGGTAAAGGGCAGCATTCGAAAATACTGCTGATGCAATTGGTAACAACAATTCAATGGCGATAAGTATCAGAGAAAAAAGGTCTATATGCAATTTTTAACTAGCAAGATCGTAAATTGTATGTGACACGAAAATAACTAGACGAAATATCTATTTGGATGTATCTAAAATGCTTTGCACTATAAACGTGTGTGATAAACACACGTGGGTCGAAGGAAAGTGAAACGGGAGGAGATGACTGGAGCTATTTGCTTGTACAGACCCCATAGATTATACGCGAATATGTCACAGTGGCAACACGTAACTCTCTCTCTGTCTCTTTTACTCTCATCTATGTAGGGAGTAAGAGAAATTGTTGGATTAACGGGTAACCGAGTGGGCTCGTAAATCTCTGGTCGTCACACAGCTGGCTGAAAATACATACTGTACTGTCTGATACATATGTATTCGCTGGAGCGTGACCAGTGAAAATACAAAATTGTGAGACACTAATTGTGGAAAGTTTAGATTATTAAATGAAAGACGATTAAAACATTGTACATGCCGAAAAATAGAGATTTATTCAATATAAATGTCATCATTTGAATCAACAAATCTCCAATTTTTTTCTGAAATTGATCTAAAAAATTTAGAAAAATTATTTGAAAATTTGTATAAATTAATAATATTCGAGTTTTTATTCATATTTGGAAAATTCAAAATCTCAACTAGAATGAAAATGACGATATTAGAACTTGATTTGCTTTTTATTTCAAATATTGGAAGTGATCTTCAATATCACAGGTCTTCATCATAAATTTCGTATCTCAATTAGATATCGAGACATTTCAAAGGAAGTGATTCTGTATTCTGGATCAAGCGTGTTTCAGTTTGAGTCATTCTCATTTAATGATGCAAATTTACTCATCATGTACAACGCTCAAAGTCTATCAATATTTCAACTAATTCAAGAATTCCGTTTGAAATATTTAAATTTTCAATTCAAAAATCTAGGTAATCAGGCCTCTCTCTGTCCCTGATACGAAATCACTCGACCAGATTTTAGCCTCGAAAGATGGATGATGCTGTACTACTACCTCTTGATTAAACACGAGAAAGTTTCACCACCCAACATTTGTCCTTCCAACTTTACTACAGTAACATGGATCTGAATTTCGAAAACTATCTGAGTCTCATTCTCTCACTGTAGGTCAGTATGTCAATCAAGTTTGCACTCTCAATAGAGAAGCAAAGGAGTGCAAAAAGCGAGTGAAAACAAAGAGAGAGAGAGAGAGAGAGAGAGAAAAAAAAATATAGATTAATGAGGGAAGAAAAGTCACTCGAGAAAATTCGAGAAAGTCATAAGTGCACGGGTTGAATGAACTCTCTAGAGTAGAGACCCAATTGTCCGCTCATCCGCTGCACTTAAGTGTATCATGTTCTCTTTTTGATCGACCGCGCGCAGTCCTGACATCATCGAGAGTGAGAAATTCTCGTGTTAATCAAGTTCTCATGAGGTAAAAAAAACATTCCTTTCTTTACCATTTTTTTTTTTTTTTTCGTTTTTTGCGCAAATAAAGTGAGATACACGAAATGTTACATTATTCAACTTAGTCTAACGCAATAGTTTTTGAAAGCATACGCTCCGAAGAAAGTTGGTTGAATTCAGTGGCACAATTGCTGCGTGCAAAATGTTGATCATTAAATGACACAGTAATCGGTGTCTAGCTCGAGAAGGTAAATCTAAAATGTGCCTACGCGACCGCGTTTTGTGATCGTAAATGCGCTCCGACACCCTCAACATTACTTAGTCAATCGCTCACTGGCTAGTTAAACTAGCCAAGCGAATCTCAGTGTTGGGCGATGCAATGAATTACTGACCCGTGTACATTCCATTACAGTTAACCATCAACCAGTGTATATAAATTCAATTAACAGTTGGGTCTTGATAAATCATTCGATGCATTTACGGTGAGTTTTTGATTAATTGGAGAATAATGAAAAAAAAATGAATTTAGTAAGATTTTAAATTATTTTCTTATTAATACCAATTGCGATTAGCTAAGTTCTGTTCCCCAGAGGGGGAGCCACTGCCATGTGCTCACGATTGCAACGTTGCCAAAATTGCTGATCATGTCAGCAGGTAATTGTCTTGCAATGGTTTTATGAAGCCTTTCCATTTCGAAACGCACAAACAATGAACTCATAAAAAAGGAAATTGATAAATAAGATGACCAAAAATTTAAAAAATCTGCATCGAAATAGTTTTAGCAAAGCAGATCTTTCATCGACTTTTTTGTAATTTCCTAACCTTACAGATCTTCGTTCCACCACTTGTCTATTGGTGCGATGGTAATTTTTAAATTGTACCTTGGCTAATTCTCAAAATGAACACTTCAAAAGAACAAATATTAGTAAGTAAAAGTGACCCATGAATGGTGGAAGCATCATTGGGGATCAAATCTATTTCGACATTTCCTAATCAGTTGATGTGCCGTGAACAAAGGAAGTGATAAAAAGCGTTCAAGTTTTACCCCATTCATAAGAAAACAGTTGATGACATGAAAAAGGTAATTACTTCACTTTTAGCACTTCATTTACCTCGTCATTAGTCAGAAATGCACGAGAATCTCATCGAAAATATTGAATTTATGAATTGAACTACGTAGAAACTTACAAGTATCTTTTACTTTCTTCTTAATCACTAAAATGAAGCACAAAAAAAAACGCAAAATAAGTGAATAGTTCTCTGAACATGAATATCTGTGTTCAAGGATGCTCGTAAAGACACCTAATCTTTCTACGCTTCTGTGCTCAAGATATTCTGTCTGCTTTCAAAATAAATATTTACACAAAGTTGACCATCACCTCCATTGAATTCCATTTTGTATTGAATTTTTGCTGATCATTCTCAAGACAAAAGAAAATTCATGACTGACCTCCCATCATGTATTAACAACAAATGAGAATTCATAAAAAAACATATCACAATATTTTTTTCATATAAATTTCGTCGCCCATTATTTCTTGAAGTTGAAAATCTTTGATTCTATATCAAAGAAGTTTAAATTATATGTTTCCACCATTTCGTGTTGAAAAATCGTCATAAGCTGCAATTTTTATTCACACATACGTGTTACGTAATTACAGTACTCGAATAATAAAGAAAGTTCTAGACTGTTTTTTTTTTTTTCAAATCTTTTCAACGAAAGAAAAATGAAACACTATAACAAAGTATTCATTTTCTGTCGTCGTGTGAGGCCATTGAAGCATTTCAACAAGAGTATTGCGTGACACTTTGATAAAATGATAAAGTAATAAATATTCATGAAAAGTATTGATAATAAGTCCGTGCAACAACTGATTCTGATGATAAGTTTTCTTAAATATCTCATTTTTATCGTAAATGTCTCCATCCAATCGTGAAAATAATATGATTAATAGTATACTCGATATGGATTATTGCAAAAATCAATGTGAATAGGCATTGGTCAAAACTATATCAAGCAATCGTTACAAAGTTTCTGATCTCATCTGTTTCTTGGAGATAATGGACCTAAATTATTGAAATCATTATTCCACTAACGTTATACTCTGATAATTTTTATTTTTTTTATTTTTGAAAATTTAAATGAGCATTGCTCTCGTTTTCTGCGATTATCAAAATAATTTTTATTGATTTTTCCAGCGTTATCGACATCTCTGATTAGATATTCTCTCATAAGAATTAATTATTTTGCACTATTTAAAACTGCGTTACTATTTTATATTAGAATGTAGAATAATGAAAAATTCATTGCAGATAAGAGACATGAAAATCAGTCGATTACATTAATTCAATAGTGAAGAAATTAATTGTCATATGCAGGGAATCCTTTTTGCATATCTCTACAGAGGGAAAAAAAGTGATAAAAACCATCAGATATTGATACCAATGTTCCTTAGCAAACATTTTTTTGAAATAATTCAAAATGCTGTTGAATTTACTGAATTTAGTCAATTAAACTAGTTAATCCGTTTGAATCAACTAAATTCAGTAAATTCAAGCACTTCTTCAATTATTTCAAGATAATTTTGCTGAGAACCAATCGCATAAATGTTAGATAATTTCAATCACTTTTTCTTCCTCAGCATCTTAATGGAAGGGAGATGCCCTTCTTGAAAAAAAAGATGAGATTTACAAAAAAAATTCTCGCGAAAAATTGTCTATTTTGCTTTTAAATCAGCTCATCTTACTTCTTCGCTTCGCCGATGAATTTCAAATTTTATAACGAAGGAATAAAACGTACACATCCTTTGGACAGTAAATGACGAATCATAAAGTAACAGATGAATCGTTCAAAAGTTTCAAATAGATATTCCTTATTCGAAGATGAAACTCACATGAAACCAAGTAAATAAGTAAAAAGATAAGATGAAAGAATATGAAATATTGAGAACTTGATAAAATATTCAGGATGAGCAAAACGATGAGGTGAACAGGTCGACAATCCAGAGAAAGTGCGCATGTCTGTTGCAGTCTTATTGGTACAAAATAAATTCTCTAGTTAATTTAGATTACTTCTTGTCTTTATTTCCTCTGGCTTTTAAATGACCTATTACATTTCATAAATTAATCCTAGAAAATAACTATCATTGTTTTTTTTCTTCTTTCATCTTCATTTTGTATTGGCAAGACACCATCTTCTCTTTTTAGTACTTACTACCTATAAATGAAACTCAGTGTTATAACAATGTGCCAAATTAAACCAAGTCAGAGAGTCATCGACCGACGAACCTGAACGCAGTAAAGATTCAAAAGCTTGCACATCTAAATTCGTTCAGAGTTCAATGACCGTAATGCAAGTAACGTTGAACTCAGTTACGATTTCTATTTAAATTCGACAATTTCGTGAATATTCTTCACAATGTAGGAATTTATTTCAGTCATTCCTATCAATTTTATATGATTCGAGCGCTGATAACGCTTTTTGGATAAAAGAAGAGATCATCGAAATTTTATAGTGCTTTTTTTTACCATCTCGAAAATAAAAAAAAAAGCCGAACTACTTTTCCATGAAAAAACACCGCTGTTATTATTATTTCCATTTTTTAATTGGAATTTAGATCCAAAAACTATCGACGATGAGAAAAAAAAATCGCACCAAAAATATTCCACTGTTTAAAACGAATAAATTTGGTTATCAAAAGCGAATTTCGTATCTCAATTACCTACGGATATATTCGCCTGTGAAATTGGGTGAACAAATATACTGCACGTTCCAGTACTTTATATAATTTGTTCAACGGCAATTATTTCTGTAAATAATTGCATTTAAAAAAAATCTCAAACTTATTTGCTTGAAACAAAAAAATATTTGTTAATGAATACTCTTCTCACATCTTCTTGCAAAAATCATTGAAATGTTAATAATAATGAATGAGCAATGTTTCCTTTGTCAAAAGACATCGAAGAAAACATTTAAAAAATTATGATAACTTATCCTCGCTAAATGTCTTATTCGTTTATAAAATCATAGCAGTAAATGTAATTCCGTTCAGACGAATTTTGTTTTCAATTTCTGGCTACGTAATATCTAAAATCATGTGGGAAGAATAACGTAAAAGTAATATATGAACGTAAATCATTCTTTATAACAGTCATTTTGAATGTTAGACATCAATTTTCGTTGTATTAGAACTTTTGAATTGTTTAATGTGATTTAAATGTTATGTTTCAATCTTATAAATCATTTTTTACACTCTCAAGTTGATTTTTCGAGCAATAGAGCATTAGTTTTTCGCTCGTAAAAAAAATTCATAATTCAAAAGCAATTTTGACATTTATGATTAAAGCATTTTCCCATGGCATCCTCAATTCGAACATTAAAAATTGCCTTGAAATATCAAAATAAAATTGAAACTGAAGTAAATGATGTTAAAACAACGATTAAAATTTTTAAACACTTACGACAATATATTTTATTTTCATTCAAGATTTATATCAATTTTCCTTGATACTTTTGTGTATTATTATTTTCCTCGTACAAATATCCAATGAGTTAGCCCACTGGCATACATACTCTCATTCTGTATTTTGCAATAGCCATCATCCACAACTCTTTTGACTTGTTTGCTGATGTATAAACTACGTCAGCGATTATGCCAAGTGTTTTATGTGTCACCACTCACTGGACTCATCCGTTTTTAATACGAGAAAAAATATCTTGATACGAGTCCTTAATTGCTGGACTATATTACCAAATATATATATATATATATATATATATATATATTGGTACGGATATTGAATACCCTCTCCCTTCTATAAGAACCTGCTATATAGAATGAGTAAAAAGATGAATGTTGTGTGGTTGCTAAGGTGTGCTTGGGATAAAATTGGTAGTGTAATCTTTATCTGAATCTTGTAAGAGACGCGTCTCTGTGAATAATAAACCGCCCCTTCAATTTAATAAACGTGTATTATTTGTGAGAGAATACAACAATATATATATAGATTGTCCCTTGGTCCTCCGAAATTTTTGTAGTTTCTGCAGGTATCTCGTGTTCTGCAGTTATCCTTCTTGGGAAGAACACATTGCAAGATTTTATCGAACTACGATAATCAATATCGAATATATCGAAATTCCGTAACGCTTAAATTTCATTGGTTGACGAGTTGTGCGGGATTTTCGAAATACAAAATATCTATTGGCAAGAAGAATCAGAGCTATCCTCTCGCGGCACATTTGGGGTTTGATTCCCTAAATGCAGATGAACGGAAAATAAATGCTTCATATTAAAATATCGTGTATAATATTTTACATTCCTCCCCATTAATAGAGACAACCATTTATGATTCAAGAGGAGAAAAATTTTTCTTTTTAGTTTTGAAAAATAATGCAAGCATGCTTAAATATTGGTTAGATTAAAGGCACAATTCATAAGGTGCGTGCATCATAATTTCAGTTATCACATAAAATGAACAGTTGAGAGTACGAAACAAATTCATAAAGTTTAAATATTTGGCAGTTTCATGAGTTATTTCACGGATTAAAAATAAAAGTATTCCGCAGGAATTTCATGCACCAACTAAACCGCCCTTCCTTCAAAAATCTCCGATGAATCCATGCGAAAGGTGGAGGCAAGCCGAAAATTAATCTGAGAGACAAGGTAGAAAAGTAGCGCAACAGCGTAGAAAATTGCAAAAAGATGGAAATTCAAAGGAGCAAGTTTCGGTCGATCCAGAAGTAGAATTTAGCAACGCAGCAGGAAAAAAGTCCTCAAGACTTTTCTTCATGTACTCCACCCTCTCAAAGCCCGTTACTTCTTGGGCTATAATTTACGGGTAGCAGTAGTACAGTAGAATGCGGCTGTTTGCTCGTCCAAAATTTATGGCCTACTGCATGAAGAAAGTGTGAAAACCACAACGGTCATAAAATTTTGGCCACAACCCCTGTGACCATCCTAACCCAACTAATAAATCATTGGTTGACGAGACATCTTGACTTGTACTTGTTTCTGACATTTCTCAAATTGAAATACACTCAAACACAATTCATGTTCATTACATTAAACTATTAGATGCTCTGAAAATAATCTCAAGGAATTTTCATCCGAATATATGAAACTGTAGAGACCATTTTATTTGTCAACTATGAAATTTTATTCAGACATTAAAGTAGTTTGATCATATTTTGCACTAGTCGTTGAGTGTGTTGCACGAAACTAACGACAAAAAAACACCCGAAAATTAATATTTATGGTTAAAAACCTATTTCCTGGTATTAAAAGCGAATTCGAAGAAGAATTGATGAATTATATCAATTATTTGTCATTTATTACTTGACCATTAGTATGCCATTTGACTAGCGTATTCACGTCTTTCCCCATGCAGCAACAACAATCATTTATTACAAAGTTATCAGAGTGTCAATAATTTTCATATTGCATCGTAAATTTGTGTTTTTTTTCTTCCTTTTTTTAAGACATTTTTCAGATTTCAATCTTTTGCCCAACTTAAAAGCGCAAGATCTTGCATTGGCCCGTAAGACACCATGTCCTTTATATTTCTTGACTATTTATTTTTGACAATACAAAACGGTCAATCGACTTGAAATTTCATGAGATCATTCAGATTCCTATAAACTTTCATTGAAGATTTATTTCATATTTTAAACTTCAAATTCGTGTAGTGATCAAATCGCCTTAAGCGTAGAAATTCAGCTAACAATAGATATCACTCATTTCGCCATAAATGTATTCATACTCGGAGAATTCCATAAACCAACGAAAGAAAAAATTTCAAAGTAAACAGAACGGAAGTTTATTTGTGCCCTTGAATGAAAGGAAACAGGTGTGTAGGCGAGAAATAAAAACCGATTTCTTCAGCCTCCAAAAACTAAAAAGTAACAAACTTGTTTGATTCCCTCGAAAAAAAAGAAGAAAAAAAACATAAAACAAAAACGAAACGAGTCATCGAGAGCAAGAGTAGCGAAAGAGAGCGTGAAAAAAAATAAGAGTTTGAACATCAAATGGCAAAGTAAAAAACTAACTTGCCTAACGGCCGTTTTTATATCAAGCTATCCTTCTTCAATCGTGACTTTATGCTCTAAACTCATGTTAGCCTTTTTTTTTCACTACTATTAACAGGTTGGGATAGGCCATCGACTTTACCGCTAACTGGTCGTCTCTCAGTTCTTTGGCATTCCCCTACGTCTCACCTGTCCAAACAGAATCCGAGACGATTCAAGCAAGTTGACGTCTGGGCTGCCACGTGTGTGGGTGTACTTTCACTTTCTCAAACAGTTGTGTGAGACAATTTGCTGACTATATATATTTTATTTTTGTCTCAGCAAAGTAAAGATAATAATTTTTTTGTTATAGATTGTAAAGTTTTTTTTTAATATTTTTTTTTTTTAATTTCCGGACCATTTTTTTATATTCATGGCAAGAATTTGATAAAAATTGTAGCAGAATTTTTCTTCATGAGAAAGTTCTATCATTAGATCCTTGAACCTAATGAAGGGTCAAGCGTCAGCCAATTGGCGAATCAAGATGAAGCTCGTTAAAAATCATATTATTGACTTGAAAAAAAAAAAAAAAAAAAAAGTATACACGTGTCCATAAAGCTCATGTTAAATTTGATAAAGCAACATCAAGATACGTTATTCCTCTCGAAAACTGATTAACCCAAATTTTTAATACAAATTTACTTATCAACCATCCACACGTCTCTCATTATTTAATCAGTGTAATCAAAGAAAAATAAATAAAGAAAGAATAATCAAGCAATTAAAAAAAAATGAAAAAAAAAAATTGGAAAAAAAAAGTTTATAGAAATAATTGAAGAGGTGAACGGGACAAATAGGCAACAGACAGTGCCCAAGAGCACGAGACAAGTGGCGCACGGTGGTGAGGCCTCACTTCTCTTATTTTCGCGCAAGCGCGCAAACGTTACGATATACCCCAACGCGGTAAACTCACTCGCGCACCACACCGTACGCCATACACAACCACCCAACCACGCTCTTTTCCATCTTCTCCACGCGTGACCACGCGGTCAAGTCAAAAAAAAAAAATATTAAAGAGTGAAAATAAAAAAGACTAAAATTTATCCGTTTTTTTCCCTTTATCATTATTATTGAAAAAAAACAGGGAAAAAATAATCATCTATTTATCACCTTAAAAAAAGATAATAAAAAAAACGAAAAAGAATGGAGACACGAAATGAAAAAAGGTAAACAGTGGTGAGTGCGCGATTTCTACCTCTTTCATTGACAAAAATTACAATAAATATTAATAAATGACCTTAAACTTGAGATTACTAATGTTGATAAATTAAATGAGAACTTTTCTGCAAAAAATTTTTTACGTGAGTGAGGGATGAATAAATATTGTTCAACAAATAAGTGTATATCATTGAAGAAGTTGTTATGTCTGTAATTTTGAGGAACTGAATTTTTTAAAAAATTGCATTTTAGTGTTAAATTTGAACTAATAAATAGACGTAAATTATCGCGATTTTATTTAAAAAAAAAAAAAAATCTGAAAGAACAGTTATTTCATTGTTTACGTGTTATGATAGACAGACGGGTTGAGGACTGTTGTGTTCAAGCAATGACAGTGCAGGAGTTTAAGCCCCGTGGGGCTGGTGATGGACAGCCGACTGGTGATATACTTGCACCACCACCAGAGACACTAGACAGTGAAAAAGAATCATCTAATTATCGTGAGATATTTCATCCCCAGGACAGCGAGAATCTTCTTGGTCGGGTGTTAGCTGGTAAGCTCCAAAAGAAAAGAAAAAACCCCCATTGATTTCGCATATACCCCAAAAGCCATATAAACACATGAAGAACCATGAGCAGCTGGTCCGAGAGAAAAAACAATAGATTAAAATTCCTCCAAAAAAAAAAAACAAATGAAATTGAAGGAATTGATACGAAAAGTCTCGCAGCGGGTGCGCCCCAAGTGGAGGCGGCAGTTTCACTTTCCAGCGTTGGAATGTAGGTCGAGGGACCTGGGACGAGGCTAGTTCGTTGCCCCTTGGCGGCCTTCCACTCGGTGCTGGCAATTCTTTTTTTTCTCCCCCCCCCCCCTCTTTTTTTCTCCCCCACCAGCATTTATCGCGCGTACACTCGTCTTTTCGACTCGTAATACTCTAGCCAATTGTCTTCGTATGTGTGTGTGTGTGTGTGTCTCGTTGAAACACTCAGCTCTAGCCTAGATAGAGTACAACTTCCAACGCTCTCTCCCCACCACGTTATCCTCGTGCACACATACACACATACATACATACATACATAATATGAAAACCCCACCGCAGGCTCATCGACATGCGTCCCACCGGCCTAAGAGCAGCAACTGCCAGGAAAGTGGGTCGGTGGGGCCTTGGCGTGAGGCTAGTTCGTTCACCCTGCCTCGACCCGTAACTGGGGCAAGATGAAATTAACCGAGGTATCCCCCACTCCTTTTCCCAATTCGACTATCTCCCTTGCTCTATCTATCTCTATCTCTTTTTCTCACTCTCTTCCCCTCCTATTTTATTGGAACAACGCACCGTGCTCACTTGTCCCCTCTCTCTCTCTCTCTCTCTCTCTCTCTCTATCTCTCTTTCACTCACTCACTTCTACTGAACAAATACATGTACAATTCTCTGTGTACATGTACATGTAAATGTGATACTCGTGGCCAATCCTCGAGTCCACAGAGTTCAACAAACTTCAACTAGGGCTCTATGATGGCCCCCACTCTACCAACCTATCTCCCCTCCACGCAATCTTCCTTTGCGAATAAATCCCCACCCACATAGTCACCATCGAAGGTCACCACACACTGCTGCTATTACTAACATGACTATCCCCCCCCCCCTCCTTCCTCCCTCCCTGTCTCTACTACTGTAACTGCAATTCCGTATATATATATATATATATATATATATATGTTATTATTAATTTCCATGATTTATCGGTGTACTCATCTACCTATCATTTCTCTCTTATATTTCTCTTAATTCCTGTTTATAATTATGTGATTTTTATTTTTTTTTCGAATAATATTTTTTTTTCTTCTCCTCTTGCTTTTTCGCGGAGGAATTTCAAGCAATTCTCCATTATGTAATCAGGGGATAACGAAGCCGTGCTTAAAAAGGTGGTTCATGAGATTCTTGCTCTTATTCTTTCTTTTCTCCAGCTACTCTGAACTCAGGTGAAAGTAGTATACATTAAATCCCACAAGCTATCCCAGTGGATCACTCTCGCTTTACGTTTTTTTTTCTTCAAACTACTTGCCATTTTACCAAGACTTTCCTTTCTTTTTATTCTCATCGCACAGTATCTCACGTTTCTTATAGTTTCTTCTCTCTTTCTCTTTTCATCTCTTCTAGTTGCTTTCACCGCGTACAACGTAAACTGTCCCGGGCAAGTTTCTTGATGCACTGTACTTCAAAGCAGTGCACTGACCTGCCACACTGCCTCACGATCTGCGTTATGGAAAATTTTAATTACACTTCTTTTTTTTCCTTGTAAATTAACGGAAATATTTTGCCCAATTTTTTTTCTTTTATTGATACTACTAAAAATGAGGATGAAAGATATTAAATTTTTCCCCATTTTCGGGAATTTCCCAATATTTTAGGGCAATTGGGAAATACCAAAGAGAGGTCAGAAAATACCCTTGCTAAATTCTACCTTCACAACCCATTATTGCAGTCAAAATTCCTCATTACCCTTTGGATTACGTTTCTTACCTGGAAAATTTTCATTCTTCCTGACATTTTATGATTTTATTATTTAACAGCCTGAAACATTTTTTCTTCATCTTCTTCAACGACGCCGGAAGACCCTCAAAAATATTCACACTTCTTCTTACAAAATTCAATATATATATATATATGCATATATTTGTAAGTGATTACATCAGAAGTGAGAATTGTTGAAAAAAAAAAGCGCCCGAGTCGCGTGTTATGTGTCGAAATAAATTTCTGGCCTCTGGCATCTCCTCTCTCCATCATCCTCTCTCGTGGCTCCTCACCCTCCACCCCATCTCTTCTCCGGTCGCCTCTCTTCATTCGGGAATTTTCTAATTGCGTTGTGCTGACGCTGACGACTGGCTAACCTCAAAACCAAGCTCGTCGAGCTCTCGGGCAATGGCCTAGCCTCCTACCGGCCTCAATTGACCTCGATCTACGTATATATACATTGAAAATAATCATATATATATATATATATATACATGTATCTTGCTCTTTTTCTCGTACAGTAGCCGTAGCTATGATTGTATCTCTCTTTCTCTCTCTCTCTCTCTCTCCATCTCATTCCATTCGCATTTTACACCGTCCAATTGCGGCAATGGTTTGTCAGACTCCTAGCTATACTCTCGGGGTCGTTCACTAGCCTCACAACAGGCGAATAACGTGAAGAATTGAGTCGAGATACAAAGTAATGGCATAGAGACAAATGAAAGCACTTTGAGATGGCTTTTGTAAATTCCTTCTTTTTCTCTCTCTCTCTCCCTCTCTCTCTTTCCCACAGAAGTCTGTATTCCTCTCGATGTTTCCTTTCTAAATCAAGAAAAAAAAAAGAAGTGCTCTTGGTGCTTTATTATTTCCACTTGGTAGGATTTTAAAATGTGGATAATACGTCAAGGTGAACAACCTCGAATTGTGTCGGGGGCTCTTATCTGCAGAAACACTTAGGGATATGCCTTATCGAACGACTATTTATTTCAATACGAAGACTTCAATGCAAAAATATCTTGATATGATTAATTTTTTTTTAATTTTTATTATGGCATCATTATATTTTTTTGAGAATCAAAATTTGATATCTATTTTGAGAAGATTTTAGTTTTTTTTTTTCAAATATGTTTTTATCAAAAGAATTGAATCGAATGAGGATGTAAAAAATTAACAGTTTTTTTTTTCTAAACTCCTTTACACAATGTAATGGTCAAATTGATTTAAATCCGCAAAGAAACTACGAGTCACGGTCTGAAAGAATGAAAGTAAGAGTGGTTAAGGCCCATCTGTGTGTCCAGATACCAGTGAAAGGGAGAAGCAGTATAATTCCCCTCCATCTCTACTCTTATGAAGATGCACACACTCGAAGAAAGTCCCCTCTCGATGAATGAGCCTGGGTTATAGCCTTTCGCTGCCTTCTTCCATAACCGATAAACTCTTGGCTTCTTCCCGAACGACTTCTTCTTTCGCTTTTCATTGTACTTTCTCTCTCAGTAAAACCGGCAATTCTATACATGTCGGTGTATTTATATATCCGAATCCAGTATCGGTCCACTTTCTCCATGTAACTCTCATTTCTTACGTAATTTTAATCAAACATATCAGTATATATATATACTGTTTACTCATTAATCAGCTTATCTTTACATTTGAATAGTTTTTCGATTGATGAATAGGCATTTTATTTGAGTTTAATTTAACATGAAACACGCGCTGCTCCCATTAGTAGATTGTGAATTAATGCGAGCACTTTTTTTTTTCTTTTTTTTAATACGACGGAAGTTTGAAACGAGTGCCTGGTACAAATACTGGGGAAACCGTGCACTGTCAATATATCTATATATATATATATATATATATGTAGGGTGGATGGGATTGGATTGAAGGGGCCAATGACCTGTCGACCCAGCTAAAAGCTTCGAATTCAATTGTACGCCTAACTTTGTCCGGCATTAAAATTATATCCTCGAAATCTTTCACCCCCCCCCCCTCTTCCCCATCTAAACTGTTGATATTCTTTTTAGTTACAACTAAATTGCCTTTCTACTCTCGTGAATAATCCCAACTCTTTATTTAATTCTCCATCATTTGCTCTATTCGAGAGTCGAGTTGATCTCTCATTCTGAGAGTTCTTCTTCCTCCTCCCCCCCCCCCCTTTTTTTTTAAACCACTGACTTTTCTTCTTTTATTATGAACATTAGCCAATAGGTCACATGTCAATTGGAAGGCCGCAGATGAGAATAAAAAAATAAAAAAAAATGAAAAACATAGTATGAAAGAAATAAAAGTGTCGACTTATGAAATAGCGAATGTTAAGCTGACCTCCCCTGGAACTTGGTGCTGGCCTAGTTTCAATATACCACCCTCTTGCACGGTCAATGAACTCACGACCTCGAAGCTCCAATCCCAGCCCCAGCTAGATCACACAACTCCATCCCTATTTCCACCTCCACATAACTCTAAATGGTGAACTCAGGGTTTTTTTTTTACGTTCTCATTATAGGACCTCTTTGTCCATTCCTCTTGTCCTAATTATTAGAGAGTTTTTACTAGTAATCGTGACATTTTTTTTATGGTGCTTCACTTTTAGATTTAAGGGGGAAAATGAAGATATCAAATTTGGGGGTTAATTACTTTGGAAATGAAGAAATGAAGGTGTATAGTAAAAATGTGTTTTTGTGAAATATGTTAAAAGCTCTGGACGAATAGTGCTTATGAAAAATTTTGAATTTTAATTATTACTGGGGAAAAACTGGCCATTATGGTAAAGAAAAAAAAAATTCATATTTCAAAAAAATTGCATCTAAATTTCGTTTTCCTTGTGCAGACCTCTTCAGGACGTGTATATTTTATTTTAGAGAATAATCAAATAATTTACAATCACATTACATTGAACATAGAAATAAATATAATGATAATATTTATTATTTCCGTAGATTTTTCGAAAAAAAATCGGTTGGTAACGCTTCACGGGAAAAATTGAAAAACCTCTCGAAATTTTTTGACATATTGCCCTTTTTTTTTGTGTCAATTTTTTTCAAGTACTCCGTTTGGTGCAATAAAAGTTGGGAATTTTTCAAACGGTCACTCCACTAACTTTAAAATGACTCGGTCCCTTTGCTACCCCCATCTGGAAATAGTGTGCTTCAAATATTGTACCGTTTACTTTTTTTTTTTTTTTTTCATATAGTTTAAACCCACTTTAACCTCAATACACTGTGAAACTGTTTATTGCAGGAAGGAAACAAAATTTACAGGAAAGAAGTAGGAAAATGTAGAGGCAAAAAATTTACCTCTACTTCTTCCTCTCTAATCCTTTAAACTTAACATTCTCTTCCTCTTTTACGATGAAATTGCTGGCTTTGGGGAAAAATTTGGGATGAAAATTCCCCTCTTTTTTCCAAAGAAAGAAGAGAAAGGGCTGTAAAACAATTTTTGACTTGTTGAAAACGTGTCTTGAAGAAATTTACCTCTTGAAAAACCCGTTAGGGCTAACTTTTCGACCCCTTTTTATTTTTATTGCCCACCCTCCTTACCCTTTTACCTTTTTAAACTTATACAGTTATTGAGGCACATGGCAACAATATGGCTTGTAAAGAGGAATAAAAGAGTACCACTAAACCTTTTCCTTATTTTTCCGTAGGAAATTTGGAAAAATGTGTCTGTGTCTTTCTTCTTTTTTTTCTTTCTCTATCCATTTTTACCTCCGTTCGTGGTCTGAAGGACCTACCTAAGAAACCGTCAATAGAACAATGACGAAAAAGAGTTTTACTGCAAGAAATTGCTAGAAATAACTCCTTGCTGCTTCAGTAAAATGACCCCAATAAAAGTTCTAAAAATTCATAAAAACCTTTCTTCTCTTTTCTCTATTCATTTGGAAAAATATAATACAAAAAAAGATTGTAAATTTTTATGATTGACCGAAAGGGCGAAAAAATACCAAATGGAAATACCGAATTGTCACACAGAGAAAAATAATTTATAAATTCAACAATAGTTGTCATAATAAATTTATTGCACTTGAAGGAAAAATATTCAATCGGATCAACAATTTTTTATATCGTCAGCTTAGAAACACAGTAGCGTAAGTGCCATCTTTATGTACAGCACTTGCGCCACTTTTTTCCTGAAGAGACGATATGTAATCTTTGAAAAATGAATAAATAAGGGATACCCGGGCGAAATGAACCTTCAGGATAGATGATTTTTTTCAGAGTGACGGACTTTTCAGAAAAATGTGAAAAGATTGCATAAGAATGTGGACATGTTGGAGCTTCTTATCAATATTTTTCAGATTTTTTCGCAAACTCCTTCAATTCCCGGAAAAGGTCTCTCCTGTTTATTTACTATTATTGACAACTATAGGGTCATCTTAAAAACAAAAGGGCGTGAGTGTTATGCTTATATATAGCACTTGAGCTCCTTTGTTTCGAAGGCGACGATATATTGTCAATATGATTGAATTTACGTTGAACTGCAATTTAAAGATTATATTCCTTTGAATAATTGAGAGAATTTCTGAAAATTTCAATCTCCATTGTTTCAATCGACGAATTGACATTTTATCTCGACAAAAGGAAGTTTTTTCTTAAATTGATATAAGTCTCAATTCAAAAGATATTCTCAAAGTAATCATCTCAAAATATTCAAAATTGTGACTTCTAGAATATCCTTGAATATGGGGGAAAAAAATAAATTTCCTATCACAAACTCGAAAAAAAAAGTGGCTGCTCAAATCGTTCACGTAAAGCGATTTTGTGAGCTGCTGGAACAGAGTTACGAGGTCACCAAGCAGTGCACTCCCGCTCCCAAAAGCCGATAAAGACAAAGAGGCAGGAAAAAAAAAGACTTGACTAGAAAAAAAAAAGATTCAAAAATAGAAGTTCGTCGGTCGGAGCTGTACCTCTTGGGTCACAGAACATAAACATTGTCGAACATTATCCAGGCACTGGAGAAAATACCCTTTAACGTTATCTCCACCGTGTACATGAGTTTGTTCATGCGACTATTTTCGGCGTCGTTGCTCAGGCACTTTGTGGCAATCTGTTCTTTATTTCGCCCCCCCCCCCCCCCCCCCCCCAATGGAATCATATGAGGTAAAATTTTGAGTGCATCGAACTCACGGAATTAATTAGGTCGCAGTATCAAGTCGATATTTTATCTGACTTCTTCATTAATTCCCAAAGCGAGTGGTAAAATTATATCAGAATTCATAAAAAAAAAATCTCATTAAATTATTCAAATTATTTTATTCGATGAAATAATTCCGTTTCAAATAAAAAAGTAAAAAAATCAATAATTCTTCATTTGGATCGGAAATTTTTCTCATTCAACATTTGGATGATGCAACTTTGATGAAAGAACGAAAAAAAAAAATAGGCAAAAATGATAGTAACAATGCATATTAAGTCAATTGCAATTCCGTAATTTCCAAATTCTTTGAGTCTGTCTAGATCACGTATGCTCTGTGTTTAGAACAGTGAGAAAATTTCTATACTCCTCCAAGTAAATTCCCACCTGTAAAACTTATTTGACTCGTGAATAACATACATCAGGCCATTAAACTCGATTACGAGTGTATCTGTACACAGTAGCGACTTTCACGTTTTCTTAATTTACTTTCACACGGGACACAATTGCAATATCCCATGTCTAAATACACATATACATACACTATCTAAATTCTAAAATTACACAATTATAAACAACTCCAAATTTTATAAGAAAAATTGAATGTTTTTTAATAAATTATATTTTCAACAATTATAAAATTGTATGCTTCTATTTTATCGTAGAAATATACGGTTTATTTATTCATTATTGACGAGTTTACTATCGAGGGCAAATGACTATTATCCTCGTTCTGTGTCGATGAACCAAACTGTATGAAGGACAGACTCGATGATCCGCAACGATTCATCACATTCATTTGAGTCTCGACAAACTTGATAATAATGAAAATTTATCATGAGTGACAATAAATAATCCAGTAATTCTGGAGAATTTTTTTGCTGTTTTTTTTTTTTTTTTTCGTTTTTATGAGAAAAAAACTATTTTCCTTGATTTTAGTGCAAATTGAATTCAATGGTGTATATATTAGGAGATTGAGAAACATCTAGAAAGCATCGGGTCGTCAGCCGAAAACGAGGTCTCTACATGCCTCTCCTCCGTACTTGGAGGGGTTGACGTCAGAGAATTTTCTCCCACCCCTTGTCGAAGGGGTGGTTTCCCCTCTTTCCCCTTTCTGGGCCTATAAGCTACACGCAGAGACTCAGGGCAATGCCCTCGGTGTCACGACCCTCAACTCGGTCAACCTCGACACAGATAGCTCTCTCTCTCTCTCTTGCTCTCTCTTCTCCATCCCCTTCTGTATCGTTCATGATTCCCCGGGATTTTCACGGTGTGTTCAAACTTCCCCAGGGAATTTGGGGCGCATCAAACATATACAGTTCGCAGTAATGCTCCTGTCTTTTAGCAATAATGATCTGTCGAGATTACGAATTCATTTCTTTTGGTATTGATTTTTGTAGTAAAGGTAGTTACATACTTTTGAATCCTGGAGATTTCGAGTTCCAAGGGCGATTGCACGCTTCAGTGCACGGAAAATAATCTCATAATATTTTTGTTGAAATTTATTTTTAAAATTTTTTTTGATGATTATTCTTCGAGTTGAATTGAAAACTGTTGGCAAAGATTGGTAATTAGTTTGAAAAATTGTTTTATCCTTCGTTTCTACTCTGTTTCTTGAATCAAGCGCGCGATTTTGGTCAATCAATGAGGAATGAGGAATTGATGTGAGAGATGTAGCATTACATTCGACTTTTATGAACTTTTTACAATAGGAGACTAGATTATGATGCGCACTTTGCGGATTGTGCCTTCAATCTAAGCAATATTTTAGCACATTTCCATGCATCATCATTTTTCAAAACTGAAAAAGAAATTTCTCTTCTCTTAAATCATAGATGGTTATTTCTATGAATGGGGAGAAATGTAACACATTATGCACGATATTTCAATACGAAACATTTCTTTTTTGATTGTCTGCATTTAGGTAATGAAATCTCAAATGTGCTGCAAGAGGGTAGCTCCAATTGTCCTTGCCAACAGATATTTTGTAGTTTGAATATCCCGCGCAACTCGTTGACCAATGAAATTTAGGCGTTACGGGATTTTGATATATTCGATATCAATTATCGCAGTTCGATAAAATCTCGCAATGTGTTTTTTTTAAGGAAAATTAACAAAATCGGGAAATTCCCATCATTTTGTACCAGTGAAAAAGTAAAATGAGATAAGTCAAGTTATTTACGGAAAATTGAAGAAGATAACGAATTTTTTGTGAGAATCTCTTTAGTACCAAGCACTTTTCTCCCTCGAAAAAAAAGCGCACATCATTCTCCTGTAGGCGTTAGTTTTTGGCATAATTCATAGGAAATGATCGAAGAGTAGAACAGGCTTATCTTGTTTTACTTGTTCACTACTAACTTATCCTTCCTCATGAGCAGTTCACCTCGATAGTCTCTCAATATGAATGGAAATAATGAATATTTCAATAAAACTAAGGGAAGTTAATTAAATTAATATCATTCAAACGAGCTCGTTAATTCATAATGTTATGTTGCTGACACCCGATTACATGTCCATCTTCTCCTGACGCATATTCCAATATATACAACCATATAATAGTTTATGTAGCTATGTAATCCCAAACGTGATTGTGCAACTGGTCCCACAAGTACGGATATCCAGTTTTATATGTTTGTTATAACTTTGTGCAGCATTACGTACGTCCTCCCTTTCAGTAAAAAACACACAATAAACAAGCAAAAAATAAAAAAACACGTACGAATGCAGCATTACTTTTTGATTGCACTTGGCTTCTTTCAACACAACTTTCACAAAACTTTCTAGCTGTTCTCGTTTTCTACGCCGGTCAATAACCGAACAACAAGTCTATGAGTTCATCAGCAATTTCTTGATTAATAATATCACTTGAATCATTTTTTTTTGTTTTTTTTTTGTTATTCTCTTAATCTGACAAATAATTTGATTGACATACGTTACTCTTGATGATACAGATTTTTATCTGAGTTCATTCATTCGTTAATTAACAATTTTTCAACCACATTTTTCATTTAATATTACATCATGATTATTTTAAGATTTATAATTTGATTGAAGATATAATAATTGAATCATCTACATCCATAATAAATTTGTTCAAGACAATCGCGGCAATCTCTAATATTACGGAAATTCATTTGGAATTGTCTTATGTAAACCAAAAAAAAAAAGAAATTAAAAAAAAACATCTTATGTAAAACCTTCAGCATATTTTTGTGTGCGTCACTCCTAAGCCCGTGTGATGTAATTCCTCTTTGGTTAACGGTTTTTTGGCCGAATTTTTTTTCTTTTAATTTCCTTTCCAGCATCTTCTCTCTCGCAATGCTCATCTACTACCCTTCTTAATCTTACAACACATAATGAACAACATATTGGAGAAATGGGAGGAAAAAATATTAGAGCGGAAAAAAGAATGAGGATTTAAAAATAATAATCCAAAAATAAGAGAAGAAGGCCGATCGGTTGAAAAACAAAAAAAAAATGTGCCCTCAAACAAATTTCTTCTCTATTCTAGATGAAATCCTTTTTTTTTTCTTTCGATTCTTTTTTCCCAATTAATCTAATTGATTTTCTATATTTTCAAGCACAATCAGAACAAAAGGTGAATAATAAGTATGAATTGATATGATAATTTTAATGACAATGTCTATTGGAATAAACAAGACTTGTGCATTTGACATAACACATGAAGAAAAGAAAGAAAAATTAAGAGGGAAAGAGGCAAGGCGCATGCGTCACTCATCTCAAGGCCTCGCGCGTATTAGCTCTTTTGCGTTCGCCTCGCGCTGTCCCACTTTCCTTTGCGCTCGGTCAACGACCCTTACAATTCTGCTACACCTCCCTCCCTCCCTCCCTTCCCCTCCCACTCCCATCGCTCTGCTCTGTTCGAGGTGAATTTCCAAGGTACAACCAACACATTCATTCGCTCTAGCATAGCGATACTGAAATTGCGCATGCGTTCATTGCCCCATCCCCTCCACATTTTGCTTCTACCGTCACTTGCAAAATTTTCTCTCTTATCAGAGTATATTTTGTCCCTATCCAGTCTGATTCAAGCTGAGTGTTCACGTATAAAACGTTGCACGGCGCCACTGTACTTTCGCTATTGGATTTCGCGAATGTCGGTACTGTAGATATCGTGGTTTACATGCGAATATACGTAATATTACGAATCATTTTGCCAGTAAGGTCGGTAAATAGAGTCGATGTGGCTTTATCACGGTGAAGAGAAACGAGTTTATTTGATGCTCGAGAGGTGGTGATACAAGGTATAATGTTGAGTTGAAATTGAGAGATTTATTCAGGAATTTGATTATGCTGAATTTTTGAGAATTCAAGTTAATTGGAAAGTCAATTACTTGTGAAAAAAAATTGAAAATTCATGATAGAAACGTGGTGGTGCCAGTTTCTGACACTTTAATGCAATTATATTGATACATATTTGGTGCACTAAACGAGTTCAACAATATATTTTATATTCAAATATAATTGAGAAATTCGCAAAAAATGTCAGTTACTGGGGCACTGTCAGAAATCGTGGTTACCACGGTAATAGTAATTCAATGATAATTTAAGTTTAAATAATATGTGCAATAAATTAATACATAAAAATTTAAGATTGTTATCATAATAAGTTTATAGAATCATTTCAGATATTCGATAATGAATTAAACACCCTGATGAGGGCCGCACATAGCTGGCCGAAACGTTGGTGTATTTGAAATTTTTTAATTCTGTTTCAATTTTTCATTTATTTATGCAATGACCGATACAGCCGAAAATTGTCAATGAAATTAATACAACGGTCGGATAAAATCAAAAAATTAATTCAAAATGGTAAGAAAGGATGAATCGACAATATCTGTTTCTTTCATTTTGATGAATATTTTTGAAGAAATTATGGCCTAGAAACAATTTTAAGAGACAATTTTCGTAGTTTGGAAAATCCCTTCACGAAAATGATCTCTTCATAAATTTTAATAGCCCCCTCGTTTCAAAGATATTTCTGGAAGAATCTCCTTTCACCACTTCATCACTAAATTATCATCAATTTACATCAAACAAGCTGTAATCAAGTTTGATATCTCAATTGCCTACATTTTAATTAATTCGACATTTTCTCAAAGTATAAATTTACTATTGTTAAACATGAACTGCTTCAATAAATTTTCCTTTCTTTTTGTTCTAGGTAAGTCACTGGCCTTTTTTCCATGATTCTGAAAGTGAGGTGTTGGTTTTTTTCCACAGCGTGAGTTCAAAAGTTTCTTTCACTATCATATGACTTTTTTTTTCTTTTTCTATCATATGACGCACATACAGGGATAAACCACCGCGCCCATGTATCTTTATCAATTACCCTCAAGGGTTCATTGGTCTCTTCACGATGTTATAAATAGAAATATCTATGGTGTCTCGATGATGACAGAGACACTCTAGTTATCGAAGAGGGTGTGAGCTCAGTCGGTAGAAATAAGTCTCATCTGGGATTAGTCGATCGAACAGCTAATTATCAATGACACTACTCAAATAACTCAACAAATACACACACACACACACACACCTCCATATCTGCAAATTTTCTTAGCATTATTTTCAGTTTGCCACAATTATCGGACTTTCCCCTTCTTCTTCTTCTGTGTGTGTGTATGTGTGTGCCTGTCTATGTGTGTGTGTATGTGTACTTCCTACGCCCATACTTTTTTATGTGACGTCAGCTAATTTTTTTTGCTGAATGAAAGCGAAAATTCGAACAATATAACAATGAATATTGATCAAGAATTGATTAAAATTCAATACAATTTTCATTAATTTTTCAATTGAATTAACTTTATTAAATAAATTTTGATTAGGAACAACTATTAATCATTAAAAAAATTGGTATAGCTCATGCTTGTACCACCGGGTAACGCGTGGGTTTTTCAACGCATGCGCAATTAAAAACAAACCTGTCATCCCTGGTTCTCTTCTCCCTCGATTCATGGATAAACCCTTCACATAAAAGTCTCATTTGCACAGAGCGATCCAAACGTTACAACATTTGTCACACTGCTAATTGTGAAAGGAAAATATAATAATAATAATAATTACAAAAAACATTATTTAATAATATGGTTGGTGATGTTGAAACGTGTTGTGATAATTTACCTGTAAATAATATATCAAAGATCGTAATCGGAACTGATAAAACAAGTTTAAATCCAGCTGAAGTCTGTGAAGTCACAATTATCATCACAGAACCAACTGAAAGTATAAAAAACCATAAATCTTATCAGCAAAAAGGTTCGTCCTTTATTTTCAAATTATTTCATCATGTTCATTAATCCAATTCAAGAGAAGAATCCAAAATAATTCAGACATTATGTAAGAATATGAATTTATGTTCACATAATGAGGATTTTGATGATTTACATTTTAAATTTGTGCAGATTGGAATTAATTAATTAATCTCAAAAAACATCTGTGATTCATCAGAAAGGGGCGGTAAGGTTGAACCCCCTCATTTGACCGAAACGTATCGATTTTTACTCCCTCCGGTTAGCTACTCACGTGCTCACTGACATTGACATTGCTCGTTGCCCGTTAGAAGCACTGAACGCTTCTACTCCCCTTGTTTCCTTGCAAAATACACGTTAGATCGCCATCTTGCGGACACAAACTCACTTTGCGTAATTTGCAATTTCTCCTCTGGTTCGCGAATAAATGTTACCAAGTACTACCGCATGATGTCACTATCATCATTCTCTTATTCGTAATTCTTTCTTATTTCTTTCACGTAGAACTATTTTTTATTTTTTTTTTTTTGCAAAACTATCAAATTATCCCTTAACACGAAGCATGAACTGGAGACAAGTCCTCAGAAATGACGATGAACTCGACACTATGAAAACTTTTCTATCCCGTTAAAAAACACAGTCAGCCGAAGGAAAATGTCGGGTAGAAATTCCGCCATTGTGACTATGTCTGTGTATGTGTGTGTGTGTGTGTTTGAGACTAATACAGATATAAAAATGCAGAATATAGGAGAACCCTCTTCTGCGTGAGAAACATTGCGGTACTTGATGAAGTTAGCTAGTAAATCGTGGGATAGAAAACGGGGGATGGATTTTTCAGGACCGATTTATGACGACGTTTTACGAGCATCTCACAGGCGCAAACACTGTGTACGGTCAAGAACCCCACGAATTATCTTTAAACTAAGAATAACCTGAAGAAATTGCAGCAAAAAAAAAAGGCTAGATAATAGAGGATACATCCTATTTCTTCTTTGGTTGGGTCATATTTCGCGAGTCTTCCTCATTGTCGTCGTCATTAAATTAACAACGACAGGAATTTTTTTCACCTACAAAAACAGCAATTGAGAACGCTTCGAAATAGATAACTTACTCTCAAGATTTTCAAAGTGTCGTGGAGATGAGATAAAAGAAAAACACTGGTTAATTTTTTTAAAAATGTCGACAAGCATTGATGTTATTGAAGGAAAAAAATACGGAATCAGAATAGTACAAGTTTGCGAATCTACTTCTAGCGCGGAAATTAAAGTCCAATCAGATGAAGAGTTGTGCATTACTTTGTCAAATTAATTCATTGTCTTATTATCAGGATAGTAGATGAGATTGGTGTTGTACAACGAATTGGAAGAATCAAACATTTATTTCGAATATTTTTAAAGCATCGTGAAGAATAGATACTGATCATGCCTCTACTCAGAATTTGAAAATGTATAATGAATCTTTCATCACGTAATACTCCATATTACCAACACACTGGTCCACGTAACATATACAGACTTGTTTTCATTCGTTTTCTTCAGAAGAGACGAAACATGGTCGATGGCCTATATTTTTAAATTCTCTTCGCCAACGATCTGTATAAAGATCTAGTGAAAAAGACCTATTAAAATTAAATCGCTTGCACAAGTTTTAACAATTCTATGAAATTTAATTAGATCTCTTTCAATTTCATTCACTTCAATAAATTATTTTGAATAATTCAGGCCATCCAAAAATACATTGCATCCATAGAACACTAGTTGTGCCTAAGATTGCCCTTAAGTATCGTTATTTATTTATTTTGAAATAAAGTAGAAAGCCCCGTTGAACCTTGGAAAAATTACGAAACAATTATAGTACTTCCATGTGAACATCACGTGTTCGGCTTGTGATGTGATTCGGTACCGGCATACGGAAATCGGATAGAAAAGAAAAAGAAATATATATTTTTGTTCTTCTTCAATTCGTCACTTAGTATTCTGTACATCATTTTGTTAACGTACTTCACGATGAAAAATCCATTGGGGAAAGAAAAATTATTAGTACAGCCATAATAAATAAGCAACGGGGTCTACGCCCGCTATTGGGGTCTCTACAAAGTTGAGCGCACGCGCTATAACACAACAGTTGACTCCTTTAAGCTAACCATCACACTGTAGTCCCTTTCTTCTACTAGGATAAATTCTAGAAGAGACGCTGAAGTAACCGGAGCTCGAAGACGTTACACTCGTTTTAACCAAAGAATAAACAGTTACGGGTTACGATGCTGAAGACATTACACCCAAAAACATGGAAATTGCTAGAATCCGTATGGATTTTATCGTAAATTTCTTCCAGACAAATTCTCAGAGTGCCTTGAATGCTCGTTCCTTGGCAGTATTATCTCGAAAACTTGGAATTCTGCAATTACTACTGCACATTTAGAATTGTAGCTTTTGGAAATTAAGGTGCATGATTAACTGAAAGTGATCCAAAGGAATAAACAAGTTTTCTTATGATTCTCTTTGAAATTTTAATTTGAAATAATACATTCTAGCATTCATTTAAAGTGATCCATTAAGGAAAAAATGATAATTTCTCATAAACTTACAGATTTAAATAGAGTGATTACATAAACGAGGAAGAAAGAGAAGAGAATCTTAAATGGAGTTTAAATGCGTACAAATACGCGGTGAGAGTGCTTTCACCTTTCTCCCGAGTTCCATCTCCTCTTGTCGTACCAGCACACTCTCTCTCTCTCTTTTTCTCTCCATCTTTCTTTGAGAGAGTTGGTAGTTTCCTTCATACTCTTCTTTCTCTCACTTGGAAAGCTTTTACTCTCGATTGCAGCGGCAGCCAATGTTCTCGGTGAAAGCAACGTATCATATTCATGTTCGCTGAAAGCTGTATTAATAGTGCACAATGATCATTTGAATACAGAAGTTCTTCCATTCGTAATTTTGAATAATCTATTTCATTTTCCGAAAGTCTTCTTATTATTCCATCGATTTTCTAGAAATTAAGAAGCACGAAAAATCCAATTGATCATTCCCATCAGTGAAATTCCTCAAAAATAATTACGTTTTGGAGTATTCTTCAAATTTATGATCCACCGAATTCCCAACGAAAAAAGGCACTTTCAATATTTTTTCAGGACCAATCGTTTCAAAGATATTTACAAACAGATCGATTAAACAAAAAAACAAGAGAAGTGCTGGACCGGCTCTAAAGCAAAGAAAGCCCCACAGAAAACTGGAAGAATTGTCTCACAGTCTGGCTAGGAGGCGATAACAGGAGGGAAATATGCATACATGCGAGGGAATTTGAAAGAATGACTACAGATAACCCAGAAAAGCAGTTGAGAAAGACAAACGCCAATCAGACCAAAAAGAGAGAAGAATGAAGAATTGTTAGTGTCTCATTAACCCTAAGAAAAGACTGACTAATGAAATATAAAATTTATATCAATTTCTTATTATAGATAGACACAGTAATTTCTATAAAATATAGATATGATACCAAAGAGAGAGAAAAATGTACAAAAAAGAAGAAATTTATAGACAATTCTGGAAGAAAAAACTGACTACAAACAAATCGATAACAATTTTCTTGATTTATTCTGTTGCATCACTTTATTACTGAATTGAATTCAAATGGAAATTGAATGATCCTATTACACAACTACTGAAATTAAACTTTCTATGAGACGAAATTTCAGGATATCTCACGACTGACAAATATTGCAGAGGCCTACTTTTCAAAACAGTTGGGCAATGCAAGCATAGTGTATTTGAGACTGTGTCCTGAATGTCGGGCATTAACCTTTGGGTTTTTTTTTGAATCAAGGCTGATATCGTTATCAGCACTTACTTTCACACATTATAGACAAAACGATTGAGTTTGGCAATCAGAAATTAGGTCTCACGAGAGCATTGTGAATAAATGAATTTACTTGTTGAAAAATTAGCTTTGTAATGAAGACAGAAATGAAAAATCGTATCACATTAATTCGAAAATCATTTCAATTGCTATTCATTTACAAGCAATTCATCAAAAATCATGAGTTCAATCAATTTTTAACTGTCTCTATTTAGGATTTAACCTGAAGCATTTTTAGTTTATAAATAGCTCAATTTGTACAGCTAAGAGAATAAATGCCTCGGGTTATTATAGAGGCTTAGCAAGTAACAAAATAATACGTGAGTGTTGGTGTTTATGTGTGTGCGCGCGCAATCGGGTCGTGCCTACGACCTGGTGGCCTTGCTTTTTTCACTGGACCGAGACGGTAATTGTGAAATATTCAACATTTTTCTTTTACTTTTTGTTCCATGTAGATCGTTCGAAACTACTGGAGGAGTGTGGAGAGATTCAGTAGTGCGGGATAATTCACAAAAATTGCATACTGATTATTCGAAAATATGTTGGAGATAGTGAGGCTTAGGAAAATTCATAAGATCTCTCTTGTTTCTCCTAATTTGCGACTGAACCCACTAATTTTACAGATATTTGCAGAAAAATGAACGAAAAGGTTAATTGATTTATCTATCACGAATTCCGCATCAAATTTTTATGTTTCATATTTTTATTCATCATTGATGATTAAACAGAAAATAAATAAATAATAAGATGAAATATTTCGATTTTGAACCTACATTGAAAATATCTCAATAAGAATGGCAAAATAATGGAAATTAGTTATGAAAAAAAAAAAGCTATTTTAAAGATGATACCAATAACATAGCTCTGACTCTAGACTATTAATCATGTTTTATCATTAATTTAAAATAATACTATGACAATAGATGAACATAAACGTAATTAATTGAACTGATATAATTCTATTTGTATCAGATTTTGTCTGCTATATTATTCCTTCTGATGAGAGCTACCGACGAGAGCTAAAACGTCGGGATTCATCAACTTAACACATGAATTGTGAATAACACAGCATGATTGACCAAGAAAGCCTTATCTTTCATTTCTATCATTTTATTCAAAAAATAAAGGAGGACAAAAAATAGTATGAAATCATGCGCGTGCCATCCGTTTCATTAACTTTATATACTCAGCTTTGTCACGCTACGCTTCAAGTGGATTCGATGAAAATTGAAGGCGTCACTTGCGTAATATCCGACAGCACGTTCTCTACTGAAGTGCCCTCAATGAATTTCGAGCCTGGTCATTGGTCCAACGAACATCAGACCTAATTTTTATGATCATCAATATATCTTTATTCATCATCCAGATGTTAAATTGGGATAATTTTTTTAATTCTCACAAAATTCAAACATTTCTTCCATTAATTCTTTCATTATGAGTCAAAATGTTCTTTGTCGAGTCCTTCGTAAATATCTTTGAAATGAGTAGGTTCAGAGTGATATTTCAAAGAACTTCCTTTGTGAGGAATTGTTAAGCTAAAAAAAGGCGTCTTCTCAAATCTTCCTGAACCCTAATATTTTCAAGATTTTATCGAAATAATCTACATATGATCGTTGAACCTCCCTCTCTCCACCATTTTCTCGCAGAATTCTTCCGACAATTTCCTAATTAAATAGTATATTTAACATGACCTAACAAGTGCGGTAAAGTATCCTTTGCATCTAGGGAGCGAAAGATGACGTTTCTAGTCTCACTTTGCTAGGTTAAAAACGTCTGTTTTTCGCCTCCGCGATACAAAAAATATTGTACATACCACGTATGAAAAGAAGTTATCCTCTACAAAAATTTGACACCCTTGCTCCGCTCGGGAGGTCAACTTCTTGACTCCCCAAATGTTAAATATACTATTTTGACAAATGTGAGGTGTGATAACACAGGTTAGAAAATCCTTTTTGCCCAGGGTGCTTGAAAAATAGGTTTTTAACCTCACTTTGCTCGGTTTGAAACGCATTTTTCCAGCACCCTTGGGCAAAAAAATACTATACGCACCATGGGTGGACAAAATTTGATTTCGACAAAATTTTCCTCCCAAGCGAAATTAACTTTCTTCCGCCCAAGGTGCGTAATGTACTATTCTACACGTGCAAGGTACAGTATTTCATTGTACAACGTGCGGAAAGTGGTCACTTTCTGCATGGCATGCGATAAAAGTAATAAGACACAAAAGTAATCTGACACAATTCCATAATGAGAGAAAAAAAAATGTTTCACAAAGAAAAATGAATTTATCATTAATTGGTTAGAAAAGAAAATTACATTGTTATATATCACAATAATTTATCCATATTCAACGAGTTTCCGTAATCTTCACAGCTACATAGTTTCTAAGCGGCCCGCTACCACTATTCGCGTACGTTGACACGGGATATACATTCGAAGCAGACGGGATGAAAGATTCCATAGGTCACTCACCGTTGCCGTAAACACACGGCCAGTGACTAGAAGAAGACACGTGCTTGAGGAACTTATTGCTTTGTGTGTGCGTGCTACGCGCTTTGAACACTTCGCAAGATTCCTTCTTTTCCTCATTTCCCCCTGTCCCGATCTTCACTTCATCCATTACGCATATTCTTCTCTTCCGTGTGTGTCTATATCCTTCGCAGCGTCAAGGATATAACGGACCTCCGGTGGACACACGTGCAGAGTATCATCGTCCTGATTTAAGAATATTCGAGAAAAAGAAGGTAATAATATTCTTTCTTTTTTTTTTGTTTGGTGTTCATAGTCCAACGGTCTCGATGCTCGGTACATAGAAACTATTGGTGCATCAGGCTTCTAACTATGTTAAATGGAAAACAAAAAAATTGAAACCTCGAGAAATCGTAAAACATTGAGAGTCCAAACGATAAACTGTTTGAAAACTTCTAGAAACGAATGACTAATAAACCTACATTACGTCTCGATAAACCATCGAAACCATTGGTTATTCTAACCAGCATTGCAATTATTCAGTGGAAAAAAATACTTGTAGTAAAAAATTTCCAGGTGTTTTGTATTATCTGATGTATGCTTACACTTGTGAAATATCGTAATAAGCTGAAGATTGAGTATTTCATGAATTTACTGATTAAGATGTTGGTAAAATAAGCTTATTCTATTATTGAATTTGGTTTTCCTCAATATCTTGGGATGAAATCGAAGTTGAAAAGTTTTCTGATGAAAGCTTTCTTGTAGGTCTTATTTCACATTACCAGAAGGATTTCCGTAAGGGAAATTGTATCATTCTGTCTTACATTTCGAGATGATTTTTTGTCGAAGCTCACTTTTCTGAAAAAACAATCGACAATCATGTACAATTTTGTTGAATGAGGAAGAGGAAATGGCATTGATCTAGCTTTCATGATAATTCTCAAGGATTTCTAACGACATAACTATTACGATAACAGTTAGGATAGTTTCGTGTCAAATTGGGGGCACAAACGTGCACCCGAAAAAAAAAATTCGAGGACACTCTCAATAAACAGTAAACACTTTCGGTTAGACCTACTCATGGAGCCAAACGATACGGGGGTTCCCCCTGTTTACATAGTGTTTGATTCACGTTAGGTGTTTGAGCAGGTACACTCGCCTCATTCCATGTTCCTCAGTCTTCCAAAAGTTTTGGAAGAAAGTAATACAGTGGAACTCCTCTATAAGTGTCGTCTCTTTTCGTGAGTGTAGGACCATTCTCTGTATTTGACACATTCTTCTGTCCCTATCACAACATCACACTCATGTTTCATATGCGCATGTCTGCGCAGTCGAATGCGCAATGAAAAAATTTGTTGATTTGTGCTTTGCTAGTCACAAAAAGTCGTAGTGGAAAACGGGATAGTCAAAGATAGAGCGTTCATTCGGTCAAATATAAAGGGCGGTCAAATATAGAGAATTTTCACTGTAATAATTTCAATGATGACATACATTTGATTGGATAATGTTTATGCATTGTTTATTTAGTGATCGAAATCAATTACAGGAATTAAATAATTTATTTAAAAAATTCCATAATGACGCAGTTAGGAACTCTGGCAGAGGTGAGCATGATTTCTGGCATTTCGTCACTCGCCAGGTTGAATAACCGACGTTACGTCATTGGCTCACGTTTGCCGAAGTTGTTACATGGTAAAAGACAGAGAGAGCAAGTGAGAGAGAGAGCAAGAAAGGGTAATGGTAAAGTAGTGGGGGAAAAATATAAGGGAATTCAACGAGTCTGTGAGAAGTAGGAAGAAGGGATAAAGAGAGCCAACAAAGTGGGGAGAACGATGGAGGTCGATCACCTACGTACTTGGAGTCAGTGACACCTTGAAGGCGAAAAAACGACTCTAAAACTTCTATCTCACTCAATTCACGGATGCTCAATCTCTTTTGAAGCTCATTTATTTTTTTATTTCATTTTATCCCGCCAATTTAGGTATTCTGAATTCAAAAACAATTCTCACCCATCAACACGACACGTGTATTGGCGAGGGAGATGAAAGTATTGAGGCAAAGTGGAGGCCGACAAATTCAACACTGAGCCCATTGACCTCCTCACCCGGAGAGCCGCGTGATCACGAGCGTGCAAAACGTTCCTCATTGGTTCAACTCTTTTTATTATGCAAAAAAAAAACGATTATCTTTTTAGGATTTTTTTTCTGCGAGAATTTTTTATGAATGATGAGAGAAAAAACGGAAGCAATGGAGGTGGTTGAATCCTTCTGCAGGTTGGAGACTTGTGTGTGCTGATATTACAAGGACTTCCGCTAACCTGGCAAATTCCTCCCACACACATGCGAATTTAACTCATTTATCCTCTTGGAACGTCTGGATAAATGCAGA
This sequence comes from Aleiodes leptofemur, assembly GCA_963942555.1. Lineage (NCBI taxonomy): Eukaryota > Metazoa > Arthropoda > Insecta > Hymenoptera > Braconidae > Aleiodes > Aleiodes leptofemur. The sequence goes on from OZ012609.1 coordinate 16,003,562, forward strand.
GTCGAGGACCTCAAATGAAAATGTCCTGCCTGTTGTGGAGAAGCAAACGGAGAGAGAGATAGGAGGTGCTTTACAACGTCTTGTCGTGCATATTGAGCAATCATGACTTCCCGAAAACGAATTACACGAAACTTTATATTATGTGAGAGAGTGGCCACTGACCGATCAAGGACACAACCAACCTAACGTTTAATATTTTATTTTCAGGGACATTTCGTTGGACTTTTTTTTTATTTTTTGAAAGATATTCTGGTTGTCCACCGGAAATCGTACGAGGAGATGATTAATTCCGATATATTCATGACCCTGGGACTTAGGCAGGAGCGAGGGAATGGATTTTAAATGGTTCTAGGGGAATTGATATTTATTAATTGTAGAATTATAAATTGAATCAGTCGAGAATTTCTTCATAATGAAGGAGGTAGAAAAGAAGAGGACGATAAAATTTTGGCGGGCATTCTTTTGCCATTTTCCTTTGAAGAAGAAGTAAACAGGCCTTGAAAGAATTCCTGAGAAACCTTTTTCGTGGGGTAGTATGTGAACAACGAAAAATGTCTCATGATTAATTATATCATGCAGGCGATTCTTTTCCAAATATTTTCAAAATAAAATGCATTGAAAATCGGAAACATCTGACATTTCATATAATTTTCTTTTCTAGAAATAAATTATTTTTTAAAGCATAAAAAATATGCTCATGTAAAATGTTCGAAAAACTACAAGTGCAATTTTTCTAAATATTTGTTAAATAATCATTTATTCGTCTGAAAAAATCTCAAAACATTGTCTGGTGTGTGAGAATTTCATCATCACTATTTTTCGACCTATTTTCAGTTATTACTTCCATGGCAATCTTTTTCGCTTTCATGAATTTCTTCCGTTCAATGTAAAATGAAAGAATAGGACTAAAATTAAATTCATCATTTCTTATAGTTGACAATTTTTCTCGTCCTTTCCTACTTTATTTAAACTAGTCTCAAGTAGGTGGGATAGATTGTAAGATTCTTACTCCGTTTTTGGGTCGTTTGTATAACCCGGTTGCACGAATATATCAAAAGAATGCGGTCAAAGTAGCCGCTCTACATTTGTCGTTATTATAAAACTTTATTTTTCTCTATTGGAAAGCTTCTTTTTAGCACACAAAATGCAAACATATAAGGAAAATTGAATGAAAAAGCGTCAAAGTAAATTTACTCAGGAATCGCAAGGAATGAAAGTTTATGAGAAACATAGAAAACCAAGAAGCATCGACCGGTCGTGACCGAAGGGCTTGTGATTGGTTCCCAAACTCCATGGAATTTCCAACATCCAGTGAATTTATTTTAAGACACAAATTGCAATGAAATTACTCTTAAAATAATCACCGAAAAACAATTCGCAACTATTCTCATCGAATTTTCAAGAATTTCTTGGTCCGTAATTTTCAACTGCTCTGACATCGTGAATTCTCCACAAAAAGACATTCTGCAATGATAATACTCTGACTCGAATATAACAAAAAAAATAAAAAATCAAGGTAAAATGGGACAAGTGGACGTGGCAATTCGCTTCCTCGTTTCATTGTCGCGAATTTGGATCGTCTAACTGTATTTCTTTAGCTCTAAGTCGATGCTCTTCCCCCTTGGCCAAGGCGCAGGAGGTCGTGCATCTATAGAATGACTATAACCACGTGACGCCTCGCGGCTCTGTCTAACCTTCGACTTCAATTTTTCTCTAAATATATATATCAATTTTTTTGTTGTTGTTATTTTTCAGTTAAAATCATTCCCACGGAATTATCCAAAATTTCCTGTAAAAAAAAAAAAAGAATTTTTCCAAGTACAATAAAAGTCTCTTCACAAATTTTCCTTCTAAGCTCTACCATTACCGCAACTTCCGTGAAATAATTCAAAAATGATAAAGAAAAGTCAGATAAAAAAATGGAATTGAGGAAGGAAATGATTCCAGATTATTTTCTGGACTTCATTGAAATCAATTTTTTTACTGGAAAAAAATGAAAATAAACAATGATTCCTGTGTTTTCTGTTTATTCATTTGTAATCGTGTAATATTTATTTAATTACTCGTTTATGTATTATTTTTTAACACGATTGGCTGTACTGGAGACCTGTGATAACTGTGTTTGTTGCTCCATATCATGGAAATTAATTTTAACTTGACAAAACATCAATAATGGGAAGAGCCTGAAGAAGCTGGCCATTGTCCAGCAAAACTTCGCAATTTGACAATATTTTGGTGTTGGTAACAATTTTTTCTTCCAATATTCCTATGAACAACTGATAAAATTAAATGAAAAAATAAATTCGTGATGAGAATGCCGGAAATTTTCTTGAGACTATTGGCACTGTCTATTTGCCCGAGAATCCGATGCGGAAATCGCGCACGTAGCATAGATAACAAGGCTTGCGGTTACCCACAGTGTGTGTGTTCACCCATTCTGTGTCCAGCGTTATATGCGTTGGCGTGGTCGCGTACTCGTATTAGCATCGATAGCGGGGTTACTTGGGTCACTGAACTCACTTGTGTAGATATATATATATATAAATATAACTTGGCACTCTTTATAGGCACCTTGAGTGCTACACTCGAGAATACGATCTGTATCCTAAAATTATGTGTGAATGCAAATAATCTCGCATAATGGATTAATCAATTTTTTTTTTCATTCCTTTTTCATTTTGAACATTCCGAAATCATCAGGCGCTTCAGCCAAGTGAACCGCTGACCGAATAACCAAATTTGTGGTTCGCCTACTTCTTTCACCGTTGCGTAATCTTATGCTCTCTCTGTCTTTTTCTTTCTTTCTTTCTTTCTTTCTCATCACGCGAGTTTTTTTAGGAAAATAGAAAAAAAAATTAAGGAAACTCAAATACCTCTATTAGATGGTAATAGTAATTTTCAATGAAACCAACCTGATCTCTGAAAGAATGAGGAAAAATATATATATATATTTTTTTTTTCTTCAATTCTCCAGTTACACAATAACCACCCACAAAGGTAAATAAACTGCGGTTGCTTTTATTTTCATTTCTCATTGCAAAAAAAAAAAAAAAAAAATGAATAAATTCAACTGTGGAAAAACCTGGAATGAAGTGGCAATAATTTTTATTGAGATAACGAGACAAATCGTGAAACTGGCTTTCTCGCCCATGAGTTTACTTTCACCTGAGGGGAAAGAAGAAAAAGGCGTCATTGTCCATTGTTCTTTGGAGTGAATTATTCTTTCACTTTGGAATGAAATGGCTTAAAATATCCAGCCATTGAAGAAAATAAAACAATTGAACGTATGAAAGTGTTGGAATATTTTAAATTTTCCAATTTTTTTTCCATTCAACACATATTTCTGTGGTGAAATAGAGGAATTATGAAAAAATTCCAGGGAATTAATTAATTATTGTGTATTCTTTATGAATTGTAATGGAAAATTACGCAATTCATTTGGTAGAAAGAGGTATCCGTGGATATATAGAGCAATATGGTTAGCAATGGTAATGGAAGGTGAGTGACCGGGCGTCCAGTTGCGTTCACTGGCCTCCACAACGTAGCTGAGACTCACTGGCAATCATTTTCAGTCTCTATCTCCATCTCTATTTTTCATCTTGTTTCTACATAAAAGTCAATACACCCTCAGACGTTTTAACAAGGAAAAATAGCTCAAAATCGAAACAAAATACACAGAAATTTACTTTTATTTTTTCATTTTTTTTCTTCTTCTTTTTCGTTTTACTCAATATCATCACTTCAAGTCCCTGAAATCATGTCAAATTTGAGGAGACAATGAGAATGTACCAATGCATTTTCGCTATGTAAAATACAAAAATTCATGTATACGAAAAAAATTGCTACAAATGGGGGGGGGGGGGGGGGCGAACAAAATGTAAAAGCTCGAGAAGCTATACATATACTGAAAAAAAATGAATAATTTACAGAAATTTTCAAAAAATCAATTTTTTATACAAAAAATTGAAATATTAGAAAAGTTAAACTCCACTGAATTAACAAAGTAGAAAATGTATAGAATTCTATTAATAATTTGAATCCTATGAAAATAACATGGAATTCTGTCTCCGTCCTACGAAATTTCATGTCAATGACCTATCAAACATTAAACTTCGCGGCATGAATACCTAAATACATTTAGTACTAGATAAAGGAGAAAGAAAGACAGAGAGATAGAGAGAGAGAGAGAGAGAGAGAAAGAGAATAAAAGTTGCTCGGTCAACGAGTTGTTTCTCACACTACATTGTACTTCTACTCCTGGTCGTGCTCCCAATCAGTCTCCAGGTATTTACCGAAATATATATAGAACATTGTACATGTTTGCGCAAGGTTATAGCATGTCGATGGTGGAAAACCAGTTAAACCGAAGGGGGTATACACAAATTTTCTACCTAAAATTGTACCAATAACCCTCGTCAATGTCAAAAACCTTTAAATCTCATTGTATATATATATATATATATATATATATATATATATATGATATATGAATATATTTTACTTACGAATAAAGAGTTTATGTGAAAGAAAAATATTTTCATGCAACTAAATGTTGGAAAAATTATGGACAAGTATCAGTGAGGTCATTTGGTGTCACCTTGCAGCTTAAATTCGACACGGGTAATGCAAAATGCTCTTGAAATAGTCATATAACTCTTTGAAAATCCCTTTGCAACTGGTTATGAACCAGTCCAAGAGGCGAAGAAAATTTCAGTTCCATTTAAATATTCTATCCTAAAATTTAGCATGCTCTCATTTTGTCGTGCTATTATTTATGATTGCTTTTACCTTGCACTAAAATTCAACTCGAGTATAAATTATTATATAATTCAACTTTTACCTAAATATCCTTCGAGTATCTCTTTCACGCAATGATTACGTAACGATTTTGAAGAGGATTTTTGAATGTATAAATTTCTTTTAGTCGCTACTGTCTTGCCTCAAAGTTAGAAAGGACCTTCTGATGTTCGTTAATTATTTTTGAGGGACATACGAGAGATAATTCAGATTTTTATAGGCAACTGAAGGTTAATAGGCTCTTGGGGCCACATTATATTCGGTTATTTGAATACGGTAGACAAGGTTAACATCGTAAAAGATGAACATGATGCTGAGTCTTTTTAACAGAGTTAGAACTCATTTGACAAATTAATAAACTTTTCTAATTATTTTCATTTCAATTATGGAATTTTTGGAGGTATTTCATTTTCTGTAATGATTAATGCTAAATAGCTATTAGACAATACATTGACAATTCAAATATGATTTGAATTGGTTGGAAAATTTCATGAGAAATACAAGTTTTGATTTATTAGATTATGTTTTAACTACACTGAGAGAAAAAAAGTGGTAAAAATGATCAAATAGTGATACCATTCGTCATTAGCTAATATTTTGTTCAGAATAATTTGTAAAATACTTCAATTCACTGAATTTAGCTAATCATTTTGAAACTTTTTTAATTATTATGAAAAAAATATTTTCTGAGCAAATAATAACATTTTGTGTTATTATTTGTTCGTTTTTAAATGAATGAAAGCAGTGACCGAATGAAAAGGCAAAATTTCTAGAAAAAAAACATCATAAAAGACAAATGTAATAAAGATTTTTCATGAGAATAATTTGAAATTAAAATTTTTTAATATTCATATTACAACACTTTTAATTGAGCAATTGATGGAAAAAAAAAAATTCAATTCTTTTTAAATCATGTCAAACTCGAGTTTCATCGTACTTTCGATGAAAAAGCGAGTCTTTCTCACCCAACTGTGTCGTTGAACCACGATATATAGTTCGGTGTATTCGCGAAGATTCTCGATTTCGTGTTGAACTCGTGAAGTGCGATGAACTCGGTCACCGGGCAACAAACTGCAAAGCCCCAAGAACCATGGGTAGTTATCCCCGCCCATTTATTCGTACACATACACATACACGTTGAATTTTTTTTTTTTTCAAGTATCACATAAACAAGGTTTACATGCATGTACACGTGAACACACGCGTGTACGTGGCTGTAACGTGACTCCCTTCTGGTCAATGCTGGTTGTGCATCGTTTCAGTTCATTGTCAACGATAATTCAAACGAATGCAACGATTGATTGAGTTTCATAAATATGCAATATATTATCAAGCAAAGAGCAACTCATTTTATTTATTTATTTATTGAGAACATTTTACCAATTCCTCATAAATTTACACTGAGAAAAAAAAATTCTGGTCTCAAAGAGATGTATTTTGGGCGAATAAATATGAAAAGTTCGTCTTAAAAAAGCATTGATCTATATCTATATCCAGAGAAGATTAATACATTTACTTGCACAAAATTCATTTCTTTAAGACCAGATTTTTTTTTTTCACTGTAGGACTACTTATATCACCTGAACTTGATTTTTCCCTTCTCTACTGATGATATTGATGATTCACAGTGTCGTCATTGCTCTCAGATTGTGTCTGAATAAATTTTTACCATTAATAAAAAATTCACAAACAGCGTCCTACAACTTTGAAACATTTCTCGTAAATAACAATTCATTAACTTCCATTCTCCACATCTAGTAGAGGTCAATGGCCCCTTTCCTAGTTGTATCGATATATAAACACCCGCGCTATTCTCCATCACTGGAAGAAGCAAAAAAAAAGAAGAAGTTTAAACTACTTTAGCTGATTACTATTTCTCTCCAAAGTTTTTTACAAACGAAAAAAAAAAAAAATATGAACGATTGCAAAATGAAATAAAATAAAATAAAATTGAAGCAGTGATTGACTTCTGTTTTTTTGTTATTCTCATAATAACGTTTCCGTTCATTTCCAATTTTAAGCTACCCGGAAGATCCTGAATTGTCACGTGTTAGAAAAAAAAAGTTTCAAAGAAAAGCAAGACGGAGAAGAAGGAAATTTCATTTTTTTTTTTTTTTTTGATGAAATAAGAAAAATGTGGAATTCCAAATGTGCAATTACCCTTGCAGTTGGGGAGAATGAGACAAAACCTAAGGGATAAGAAGAAAAGAATGAAGTTCTAAAGAAGAGGAAGAAGAAGAAATGAGTGGGGATGAGAGAGCCAGTATATACAGGCGTCTGGCGAACGGTGAAAAAGCCCGTAGCGTAACCGTTGCTGCTGCATAGCACGTTGACGTCCACAGTCGCTAGTGTGGGTTACCTGGTTAGTGACCGGCCAACCGAGTTCACTGGCATCGGCCCTCTTCCTGCGCAGGTTGGCTAATCTCAACAACTTCAAAGTTGCAAAGAAGAAGAGAGAAGAAAGAAGAAGGGGGCAAATACAAACCGAACAACTCGCCCATCAAGCCTCTCTTTATTCATTCCCTCTCTCTCCTCCTATATTTCTCCCTCTTACTTCTTTACTCCTGAGCCATTACCTTCAACTTTTGCACGTGAGTTCATCTCTCCCTGTCGTCTCTCACGGCTCACCTCTCTTCCGTTCTTATCCTCCTCTTCTTCTCTGTACAAGAAATGAAAGAAGATGGAGTTACTTGGCAACTGCGTCTTCTTCTCTCACTTATGTGTAACGCGTCATGCGATTTTCAGCGCAAAATGAGAACGAAAAGAAAAACTATTTTATATATAACCAACTGTGGAATTGGAAGCGTTTGGAAAGAAAACTCGCTGTATAAATGGAGGGGGGTGGGAGGGGGGGGGGGGGCTCGTTTATGTCTTCATGTAGCTGCGAAAGTGCTTTCGCCAGGGATATTTCCCTCCCATTCGTAATTTGATACTCATTGGGTTATTGAACCACAAAGTCGCAATAATGTTGCTTTCTATTAATTTTATTCTGTTTTCAATTTGTACTTTTTTTTTTTTTTAATCCTCCATGTTAATTACGGTAATTCATGTTTCATTGAAATTGTATTATTAAAATTCTATCCCTCATTTCATATTGTTGTGACGCATGAATCTCTTGACGTTATGAGAAGAGAAAAATTTTCCATCAAAATAAATGCGTCATTCTTTGAGTCAAAGAACTTGGGTTCTCTTCGTCGAATGAATTCCAAGGAAGTGGGTCAAAAAAATAAATTCAACACATATACAATTTTATCAACAGTGACTTAATACTTGGATGTATTAGCTCACATCACGTGTGTTTTTCTTAACGTAAACACATTGGGGACCGAATGAGAAACAAGTCAAGTGGTTTGGTCACCTACGATGAGAGGAGCCAGATAACAGCAGCAAAAGGAGGAAAGAAAAAAACCTAGAGAAATGAATTTATTTTAAGAGAATAATTCAACAGGAATTGAAGATACAGAAATTTGATAATTTCGTGATTTTAATTGAATAGAAAAAAAAGAAAAATTCATTAATATGGGAAGTATCAAAGTGCATCAAGGGTCGATGTCCCCTTGGTCTTGACTGTCGACTCATAGTCCATCGTTAGTTATGTCATTCATACAATGTCTTACGCACGCAGTTGGCTCGTTTATTCACGTATGTTGCTGCACGTCTGTCCTCCATGCGACTATTCATTGTGATAATCGTTCAACATATTGTTGAAAAAAAAAAAAATGTACTGTTAGTATACGAGGGCTTCATCGCCTCTTATTCCAACAAATTGTTCCCTTACATTACTTTTTTTTTCAATTCTTTCTTCTATCTATCTCTATCCTTCTCTCGTTCTTCATTTAATCGTGGCCAGTTATCGATGTTTAATACAGTTATTTTTTCCTGCATTGTTTATTTCGCTGAAAAGAGTAAAACAAAAAACTGAGCAGGATTATGAACTCAGAGTTCGTCGACACCAGGCCGAGTCATCGGCACAGGTTCGCCGATCCTTTGGGTAAACAAAAATATTCCGCTTTAGTATCGTTCGAGCAATTTGAGGTTATAGTTACTACTAGTTAAATAGTTTACAGTGCGATGCATCACACTTTGGTAGTTTATTAGCAGCAAGAAAATATTCTCAGAATGCATGGCTCTATATGTATGTGTGTGTATGTGGTTTTGAACAGTTAATGATGCTTTGTAGTTAGTGATGAAATTAACCGTTAGTCAATTACTATTAGTAATTGATAATTTACTTGTATAAATTTGAGTTAAAATATGTTAAATTAGAGTTAGGAAAAATTTTGAATTTTACAAATTTCTTGTTATGGGAGACAATGAAATCTTGATTTCAAAGAATCACTTGAGGAACGGGATGTGGTCACTTGAAGAATTCTGTTTTCACTTTTTCCTTTCAATCTTAAAAAAATATCATCTCAAAAGAAAAATGAAATCGAAATGCAATGAACTTATGGTGTTCAAAGACCCAATGAGGAAGCAAGGAAGTGGTTAAAATCAATTCCTGTTCATTCAATTTAAATCACTCCTTATACATTTATTTAATGTTCGAGGATTTTCAAAGTATTTATTACATAGTTGCAAAGTATTTTTATCATCTTTTATTGATATCTTGGGAATTGATGGATGTCATTTCTCTTCATGAAAAATCCTTTGTAGCTCTCATTTTGCTCTACAAAAAAGCTATCTCTGAAAATCTATGTATCTTGCTGCAGTTACGAGAATTTCTTCAAAAACCTACGAAATAATAGGGAAAGATGATATATTCTCTTAGTTGTCCGCAATTAACGTAGAACACCAAAGACAAGTTCCATTCAAACACCATTCATACAGTTCTGAATCCATAACTCATTGTGTCTTTGGATGGTTCCCGTGTTCATTAGATTTAAAATCTTTTATTCCTGACTAGTTGGCATTCCACCTGATGATTTCATTTGAATTCGTAAACTAATTATTGAACAATTTGTCGTTCTGGCGTCCAACATTTGATATCATTAATTGATTTTGGGATTTATCTTCAGCTGCCCGGAATTCTTCGATTCTTTGTTCGGAATTTCATGACAGTGTTTCTGGCACTTTCATTTCACAATCGTGAACCGAAAGAATCCATATCACTCAGCTAATTCTCAATATTGAATAAAAAATCTTCAAATCTTCATTCAGTTCGTATCTTCATTAATCGCCACTCCATTTTCATAGATCTTGTATTCCTTCCTAATTACGTGAATTTTCACAAAGCAAAAGCGGGAAAAGGGATACAACGAACTCTCTCGAGTTCAAGGACTCGACTAAGGAAGCTCTAGTATGAGGAAGAGTAATATTGAAACATGGCAGGAAAATAATGGAAACAATTAAAAGAATCATGAAGAACAATGTAATTAATCTTGGTAGCGAGGTCTGTAACCCAGTCTAGGGATAAGGGCTACAAGAAGCATTTACACCTACTAGTAGGTGTTAGGGCATTGCACTGGGGTTTTGCCAGTTGGAGTTACCGACCGATGCTCGAAAGAAGTCTTTGCCCGCAGTTCATTCTATCTCTCTCATTCTCATTCTGTTCTGTCTTGGGTAGAGAATATAAGAGTTGCATTTGCGAGAAGCTCAGCTCGGCACTCGCGTCCAGTGACCCGCCCTACCGTTAGGACGGCCCCGAGGATGCGTTTCTTCTACCCCCCCCCCCCCCTCCCCTCTCTCTCTCTCTTTCTCCCTCCCTCCTTTGCCATCGTGCACTTACCACTTCGAAAAGCACCCTCCTTGTTTTACCTTCATTATTTACTACTGATGATAGAAACATTGCTTTTTCTCTCTTTGTCTCTTCTATTTCACTGGGAAGTGGGAAAAACTTTACGGGAGGAGATCCAGCCAACTTCTATATCTCCTAACGTGTATGTACTCTCTCTTCCTTCCTCATCTCTGCACAATACAAGGCGATTACTGATTCCCCCCCTCCTCCCTTGATCGAGGCTGACGCCCATGAGTTCTTGGTTTCTATGAGTTGTGTTTTTGTTCTTTTGTTTCTCTTTTTAAACATTTCTCTTGGCTTTGAGAATCATGCATTCTTTCAATACAAATTCAACGGATTAAAATGAGAACAAGAAAAGAATAACAAGTGTATAAAGAAATTTTTCCAAGTGTGTTCTAAATTTTCTGACATTAATTACATTTATCTAGAATTACTGAGGAAACTATAATCTGAATTTTCCAAAAAAAATATATAAATTCAAAGGAACGTAAAATTTTACTTCTCAAGAAAATAAATGATTTTGCTAATCCAATTATGAACAATGGATAACAATTCGTTACAGGTAATTGAGGAATTATCCTGGTGTATTGTTTAATTTTAAAAGTTCATCAATGTGTCATAAAATTTCTCAGAGGTTTTTGTATTGGTTCTATACGTATCGTTAAATTCTTGTTAAAGTGTAAATAAAAGTTTTCGGGATGGAGGAGGAGGGGGGGGGGGGGGGGGGCCACCTGACCCAGTGCCCCAGCAGTGTGAGCCTTTTTCGGAAAAATGCCTTTTCCTTTCTCTATCTTGGCAGCTCCATTTGATCCCTTAATCGGATTAACTTCGGACGCAAACACAGGAACATTCTCGTCAATTTTCCACATAATGATTCTCCCTCATTTCCTTCATCCTCGTCTCCCTTTCTTTTCTCTCTCTCTCTCTCTCTCTCTCTCTCTCTCTCTCTTTTTTTTTCTCTTTTTAATTTTTTATTTTTTTCGTCTTTTATGATTTGTTTAAATGCATGATCGGGCGTCACGGGCGAGGTCGTCGACCGTTTGCGTGGCTGCATCAAGGGGTCGGCGTACTCCCGCCAAGTCCTCTTTCCCCACCCCCTCTCCTCCACCCTATTGGGCCTCACTGTTATGTATTGTATATATAACTTCATGAAGTGTGTGCATGTGCGATTGCAACGATGCAGGTTGCTGCACTCCCACGTCCCTATGTTAGTCCCGTAACATTCGCAGAACTGTGTGTGGCGTTCCCCTCTTGTATATCTCTAACCCCCCCCCCCCCTCTTTTACCTCCACCTTGTTACTCAATGTCCAACTAAAAATTTGCTAAACTCTATGTGCAAGTTAATTCTAACCCAACAGATGTCATGAAAAAAAAAAAAAAAAAAAAATTCAATTGCAATATATATTCAATATTCATTTCTCAATGATAAATGTTAATTTGTTGCAATTGACCTTTCTTTGAAAAAAAAAAAAAAACTCATTAAATTGAAATAATTCATGAAGGTAAAATAAATAAAATGCTTCGTTAATCACACTTCCAAAAAAAGATGGTGTAAAATAAATAAAAAGGAAACGGAAGTGACCTTCATGAGCACATAACCAAAAAAAAAAAAAAAAACTCTGTCTCGAGGTTGCGGGACTCGCTAAATTCTCAATGTCAATCAAAAATGAATGCACGATAATCTCCAGTCATGAAGGCTAGTGCCACATAGAATTAAATTGATTACCGAGGACAATGAGTTTTGCACAGTACTTTTTTTTTTCCCCTGGCCCAGAGGCCAATAACATTCTTCGATCCAATAAGTTACAGTGGTACTGAGGTCAAAAATCAAATGGAAAACACAGTGGCAAGGTGATTCACCTCTCTCTCTCTCTCTATCTCTTTCTCTTTCTCTCAAGCATTAACCGTGGAGGACCGTAGGTCAGGGAACTCAAGATCTATAAGCACAAAGAGAGCGAGAAAGAGAGAGAGAGAGAGAGAGCGAGAGAGAAAAAACAGTGTAAATTCTTTTAACCCCTTTGACCAAATTTGCCCCTAACCCGTTCGAGTTAAAAGGGAATTTTTCGGTGGGTGTCCCGCCCAGAAAATTTTCCCTAGAGCCACAACATAACGACTTTTGGCCAATTCATTACGACGAAAAAGCCACGTCTTAGAAATAATATTCATTTGTCACACTTCTCTTTCCTCTATTGACTAGAGAAAGAAATCTTCAAATAAAGTCAACTGGCTTATAAGAAAATTTTTGGACAAATATCTTTAAATATTTATTCCTCGTTGAAGATATTTTAGAGTTGAAACTGTGTTTAAATGTGTTTGACATGGATGAATCCATTTGTTTTGGATAATCCTTCCCGGTAAATCCAAAATAAACTTAAAACCAATGAACAATTTTCGTAGTCAGTTGACAAACAAAACACTGGGTTAATCGTATTAAAGTCATATATCATAGATACAGGTACCTAAATAATTACACAGTGGGTGGAGTACACTATACCAAACCTCTCTTAGTTGATTCGTCAGGATGGCTTACCACACAATAGATGAAATTGTACTAGAATCTTAAGAGAATTACTGTGCAAAATTATCCATACTTTCACCGGAACATTTCAATTCATTTGAGAGAAAGACAAGTTCTTGTCGATTTTTTTCCATTTTTTTTTGTTTTCATTATCTTCTTCTTCTTGTTTTTTCTACCATCTAATCTCAGGCCTCTAACGATTGAAAAACGGGAATGAAAATACACTTGGGCGCTAGTTCGATCGACTTACTAGTATCTCTCAAAGTAGCAATGGAGAGCAGGGCATCGTGAGGCCGTGCGCGGCTAGTAGCACAAAACTCTTCCACGCTCTTTCTTCTTTCCTCACATTAAACTTGTTACTTCTAACTAATACTACTTGTCTCACTCTTTCATGTACTTTTTTCACCATCAACTTATTCGCTATTTTGCAATGAGGCCTTCCACTCGTTCTCCTCGGGTTCTTCCCACGTTTCTTCACTCGTTCTCATTCCTTTTTTTCTCTATTCCCCTCCCCTTTCTCCTCTTGTATTTTCCTTCTCGTTCCTTCCTTCTTCTGTATCATCTAATGCAAGTTCTTCGTGGTTCAATGACGCGAAGGCTCAACGACCGCGCCAATTGTGTATTTGCCAGTGACTTTTCCCTCTTTCAGACCATATAATAACGGAGGAAAAATTTTATCGTCGTGGCAGTAACAAAGTGGCGTAAGTACTGTTTATAAGCAATTGGAAAAATAAAAGCACTAGCTTAAAAAAAAAAATTGAGAATTTCTAGAGGGAAAGGGGTTCGAGGAAGAATTGGGAATAACCAAACGGGATTCGAACTCGCGACCTTCGAATTATATCGTCGTCTCAGTGATAAAGTGGCGCAAGTGCTATGCTTGTACATATCACTTGCGCCACTTTGTTACTAAATCGACAATATATGTAGAGTGAAGAATAGGACAAAATGGACCTCCGAGGTTCATTTGATTCAGGATTTTTTCTTCGCAGTGAAGGATTCAATGAAAAAATCTGAAAAAATTTGAGAATGTTCTTCGATATGTAGACCATGTTGGGGAAATATTCCAGATTTTTTCAGAGACTCCTTCACTCTCAAAAAAAATCCCGAATCATTTTAAATCACGAGCCCATTTTGCCCCGGTCTGTTCTATATGTAGATCCCATTTCTGATTTATTTCTGTCCTAATGGAATTCTGAGCTGATTCTTTTTCTCTCCACCTCTTCGGAATTCAAGCGAAATAAGGCAATTTATGTAAACGCTTCCTCCGTGAAATAAATCAGGCTGGAAAAAAAATAAATTCACAAGAGAAGCAAAAATTCCTCATTTTACTTCCTCACTATTAGATGCATCTTGAGCCACAATTTTTATTAGTCTTCCTTTCGGCCAGTTCACCTCACAAGTTATCAACCATCTGTGTCTACAATTGATCAATGCAGTACATACAAACTCACCATATCTTTACTACCAATCAATTCTTTTACTCTGATTTATTTGTAACTCCCACAATACTTTATTACAAGTTTTCTGTTAATTATCTTTTCGTGCAATCTAATGTTGTTATTTACCAGACAAGTTTTTACTTCAATTTTGTAATTATGATAATTGTTTTTAAAATTAGATAAAACAGTATTATCTATTCTGTTATGTCCATAAAAGATTTTTAACTCAACTGAAAAAAAAAAATAAATTCATTAGTACAATTCTCATCGACCTACAAAGTTTCCATAACTGGAAACTGCTTTTTTTTCTATGAACAAAAAAAATCTTTATTCGATTTACAAACGAAACTTATTAACTTTAAAATTAAAAAATTAAAATTGTTAAGTAATCAATTTTAAAATAATAATTTCTTCCCAATATTTCGATTATTTATATAATTTTTTTTGTCATCCCATGTAATTTCCAGTCATTCAATGATTAAAAAAATTACTTCAAAACCATTATTTTATATATTAAAAAATACTATTCATTTTTCTCAATATACAGATGTGTAGGAGGTAAAGCCGATATATGTTATATGTCCAGCTGGCCATAACACACGTTGGGATTGTGATGCGTGCCATCATATCCGCAGTGGGGGCCTCTGTAATTTTTTTTTTATGCAATGAGCGTGCCCCCGATGATATCTCGTAACATTCGGCCACATTAATAACTCATGAGCCCCAGTGTATCTGTGCCAGTTCACTTCTCTTTCCCTTCTTTCCTCAGTTTTCTTCATCTTTTAAGAGAAAAAGGCAAAGTGGTCGTGCAAATTTTTTAGTCAAGAGTAATTATATAAAATTATAAACAGACAATTATTTAAATAAAATATTTTCTTGAATTTAATGAAGTTAATGAATTATAGAATTTATTTTGTCGGCCAGTGGAGATGACAGAAGTTTCGAGAAGTGGCATTAATAAAAAGAAGCGATGATTAGCGCCATAGACAACAAAACGTGCATACTCTTACAAAACTGCAGTACTAAGTTTGCACTTTAGGTTCAGTGACATCACACACGCACGTGCGTGACGCTAACATCGCACCGTTATGCCCATAGCTAGCCATAGCACCTACTGCGGAAGTTTATTGTACTCATCATCAATAGTTTACGTTATGAGCGTTGTCTTTCAATGATATATATGATATCGATTAAAGTACTTTATAACCTG
Source organism: Aleiodes leptofemur (assembly GCA_963942555.1). Classification (NCBI taxonomy): domain Eukaryota; kingdom Metazoa; phylum Arthropoda; class Insecta; order Hymenoptera; family Braconidae; genus Aleiodes; species Aleiodes leptofemur. The sequence continues at coordinate 16,019,260 of OZ012609.1, forward strand.
AATTTAAAAAAAAAACTTCAAAGCCAAAAAAAAATATATTGAATTGCTCAGATTTGCGTGTGAAACTTGAGTTTCAAAAAAAAAAAAAATGGGTATGTCCTTCAAATTATAATATAAGCAAAATGAATTGAAAAGGGCATTCAACTCACCTCATCATTCAATATTCAATTTTATGTTAATACAGAAATTTATTTCATTATTCGAGAACCCAAGTGCCTAATAACATATTCCCTTTTTTTTTTTGTGGCGGCAACATATGACCAAAGTTCAGTGGCATAATATCAACAACATTTTCCACGGTCACTCGTAATTTTATCGAATTAATGAACGGGAAAATAACAATATTACATAAATTTCTTTTGGATGACGCATTCATGACGTCAACACTTTTTTTTTTTCAAATGAAAAAGAAACGAAGAAAAAAGGAGAAGAAATTCAACCGGAAAACCTGATAAAATCGATGTCACGAATCTTGTCTTTTATTTCAAAGAATAGAAAAATTTAGGGAACATGAACAAAAAAAACATCTTCTTTTGGTAGGAAAGAGACAAAACTAGCCGATAGATTTGACGGAGTATCCATTTGATAATGAAAAAGAAAACAGTAGAATTTTGCTCGAGTTATTTTTTTTCTTGAATATTTCGGAATTTTATAGAGATTTTTTTATAGAAATTTGAAAAATCAAGGGAAGCGGTCAAATTTCTCGCCAAGTACACGATCTGATTGATATACTCGAGCCTCCTACAAGTCAAGAGGCTCTCGCATTTCTATGCACAAGTGCAATTAACGTAAATGTTTAATACAACATTTAAAAAAATATGTACGTAGCAAATTTAGGAAAGGAAAAAAAATCCTTCCCAAAAAGTTAATCTATTTCGAAACGAGGACGCTGTTGTTGTATACAAACACACACACATAACGAAGTGGCGATTGGCATTTGTGAATCCGTGTATACAGGCTTATTCCACAACATTTACATTTAAATGAAAAATTATGCTACAACAGAATTATTGAAATGAGAGAGGGGGAATAAACATAGTATGCATTTTAAAAAACGCCAAGTAAACCCTTTTTTTTCTCTTTTATTTTGTTTGATGATTGCTTCTGGATTTATGATTTTTACTTTTTCCCTCATCTTTCAATTATCACAGATAAAATTCCATTCTCTCCTTCTGTAAACACAATTTATCCGCACTCAAACACCTGAGAATAAAGAACAATGGTGAAAAAATATATGGACATCATTAAAAATGACCTTAAAACTGGCACGAGCAAATGCTGTAAACCAAAAATACGTAAGGACACTGAAAAAAAAAGAAGAATTTCACCTATTTTAAATGATAAATAATAAATATTTTTAGTGAAAAATATTGACACACAATATTTACTTCTCTACAAAGAAAAAGAGAAACAGAGAGAGTAAGAAAATTGAGTCGTAATGGGCTGTGTCATAAAATCATGAAAATAAATTATTGCCTCGATGATGTTTGAAACGTTTAACTTCAGGTCTTCGGGAATTTCGATGGTAAATATTTTTCGGGTACCTGCGTATTCTGTCTGGCCAAAGGAGAGGGGTGGGAAGAGGCACACTTTGTACAGACTTGTACAGAGAGAAGGAGAAAGTTTACTGTTTACAAAAGTTTATGCGTTTATGGAGCAGTAAATGAGTGACAATTTTAAAAAGTAAAATTTCATCATGAGCAAGACGAAGAAAGAAATACTGTTTTCATTCTATTTTAAGTACGGTTTAGAAAATAAACCGAAGATTGGGGTGGAATAAATAAATCGTAGGCTGCAACTCAGAAGGGTTGCCCCGTGCGCGAAGGGTTGGGAAAAGCCCCATTGGTGGGGGGGGGGGGGGGGGGGTACCTTTGAACCTCCGCCACTGCAATTTACCCATTAAAAATCCTATTTCTTGGAATGATTTTTCAGGTCAAAAATGTGAATGAAAAATGTGAAAATTTTACGTACATATTGGTTTTTAGGGGGAAAAACAAGAAAAATATCGGATTTCGGAAAGGGTAGAGCGGAAGGATTACATCCTGAAAAAAGGGGGGAGGCACTTCCTCTCTTCTTTTTTTTTTTGCTTTCATATGATACCATGAGAACATTTTTTGAAATTATTTTTAAAATCCTCTTTTTTATTATCAAGTTTCAATAAATATTTAATTTTTGGATTTCATCATTTCAATGGAAATATTTTATCGCTCTTCCTACTTGTATTAATAATAAACATTTACAATGAAAATGAGATCAAACAGGATATTTTTGGCAAGTCTTTCAATTTTTTTCAATTCAATTCATGATGATTTCAGTATTTCAACAAATAGAATCATAACTTTAGAACCAAAAAAGTTTTTGGATTTTTTAATTCGAGATTTTTTAAGTTTTACAATATGAGTTTTTATAGACATTATGTTGAATTGGATTTTGATAGTTTTTAATTTTTTAAGGATATTTTTCATAGCCAATCTGACACTGAGCTTTTTTAACCGAGTTACAACTGATTTGACAAATTGATTAACTTTTTTAGATTAATTTCCCTCCAATTATGGAGTTTTTTGGATTATATTTTTAATTGCAAACATCATGAAGAGGATTTTGCATAGTAGTCGAATAGTAATGCATTTTATACCGTGATGGTCTCAGTTTCTGACACTTGAGAGCTATCTTCTGAAAGCATAAATCAAAGGCAACAACTATTTGCTCATTAAATGTAATTTACTCATATTAATATTGTCTATTAAAGATAGTTAAAAAATTTGCAGAAATCGTCAGAAACCGAAGCTACCATGGTATTATTTTTTCCTCTATCGAATAAACGAAAGCAGTGACTGACAAAAAAAGCTAAACATCTAAAATAACTGAAATTAATTTAATTTAATAAATTCATGAAGCTGTAACCAAGCGGAAGATATTTACTAATGTCCCCTTGGCAATGAGTCTTAAAGGCGTTTGGGTCACGGATAAATGGTTAACTTGTACGTTTTAAACATCGGTTCAGTGTCCCATTCAAGGACCTTCCTTTTCTTTTCCACCTCTTCCTTCCCCCCTCATGTTTGAATTACCCCACTCATTTGCTTTTTTTTTTTATCGTCATTGCCAATGAGGAAAGTGGCTCGTGCGCGCGCGACACCCGACTACGATCCTTCGCCGTTATGGGAAGCCAACGTCCGGTCGAACTCACTGAATTTCGAAGGTAATACAAGCCTCGCTATATATATATATCAGCAGAATATGATATCGATAGGAAAAGCAGAAAATTGCAGTGGAATTTAAAGAAAAAAAACGAAAATTATCATGGAACTCTTTTCTATATAATTAAATTGAATTTTGAATTAAATCAAAACATGGATGAGAACTTGGTTCTAAAAACTCGTTTACAACCAAAATTCCACTTCTAGTAGTCGAAAAAAGCAATAATATATTCATCCCTCATGTCCATTGAATCTCCTCCTCCTAAAAAAGTTGGCTCATTCAAAAAAACATAACTCAAATGCCACAGCTCCGATTTATCTGATCCAAGTGAAAGGAGTGCATCACGGCTGCATCGCTGCCTGATCTTGCCATGTACATTAAAAAAAAAAAAAAAAGAAGATAAAAATCCAACGACACAAAACTTAAAGGAGTCTGAAAGAAAGAAAGAAGAAAAAAAAACAAAGAAGAAGAAGAAGAAGAGAATAAAAATATTCTCGAAGAGCGAAGTGAGACAGAGTGGGCACGGAATCATGCGATAAATAGAATGGGACAGTGATACGTTGAAACGAATGTTGAGGGATAAAGAAAAAAGAAACAGAGAGAGAAAAAGAAAAGGAGAGAGAGAGAGAGAGACTGGTAGAAGAGAGGAAGAGAGGGCGCACTGGCCTTGGCCGCTGCTGTGGGGTAATTCAGTCAAGGTTTCGGCCGATGAACTTCTTCGTTCGGTTAGAGGGAAGGAGGCCCCAGTGGATACTGAGTAGTGGGGGAAAAAAAAGCGTTTAACCAATGGGATTGGAGCGCGCTGCTACTGCGGATGATGCCATTGGTCCCACATGCATTGGTATTGGCATTTGTGTATTGTGGGGCCCCGTCTTTCGTGTGTGTGTGTGTGTGTGTGTACGAGTGAATGCTTGTCAGTGACCTCCAGCATTGAAAATACGATGAACTCGCGCTTGTTTGAGCCAAACTTGTGCCTATACTACACTTACTAGTAGGCCGGGGCGTAGACAGACAGAAACACACACAGCCCCGTGCGCATTTTACACTCTACACACACATATACACAGACACAAAAAAGAGAGACACTCATCAGGGATACCTTCATCGTTTGGTGTGTCTCCCCTCCCCACTACTCCACTGTAAAATCGTTTCCGTTCTCGTCCATGGCATCGAGTAAGGGCTCTAACCGGCCCACGGCCAGGTAACCAACACTCGTCAGCACAAAACTCAAGTCAGAGCAACGCGAACCTCCCCAGAGCGAAGACTCACTTTCACTCTCTTCTCATTTTTGAAATCGTGAATTCTTAAAGTTTTTTCGCTATTAATTCGCAGTGTTTACTATAAATTGTGCTTATTTTTTATACATGCAAAGGAATAAATATATATTTATAAATATATATATATATTATTTCGTGGATATAATTGACGATAATTGAACAAAGTTTTTTTGAATAAATCAATTTCGGTACATGTTTGTGTGATTTCTGTGTTTATTTGTGAGTGATTGAGTTTATCCTAATATTCTTATAATTACAATTTTTTTATATCAAACATGCATTCAAAATTACCGCAAAAAAGCGGCCAGTGAAGTGCCGTGACAAAAAAAAAAAGAGATTTATAATTATCACTAATTTTTTCAAGGATTATTTGAAAGTGAATGACGTTATACAACGAGGATTTAATGATACCTAAATTAGTAAATGAACATCGTGTCGATAGTTCAATCGATCACGCATATCAGTGGTGGAATACAGATACAATGATACTAACACCAGACAGTAGTATTCAACAGAGTACTTTGGTGCCACCACTGGCACCAGAGTCACCAATGTCTAGTGTATCATCGCACTCATCATCGTCAAGGCCCTCAAGTGTTGCACGTTCTTGTATGTCAGGCATGTCTAGTCCATATCACGTTGCTCAAGTACCACACATGGTACCAAATATGCCAACTATGGATTCTACAGTGTCATCTGCAAGACCAGAGCCAGAGCTCAATATAGGTACAACACAGACACAAACACATTTCAGTTTATCCTTTAAAAAAAAAAACATATAATCATAATTTTTCATTTAAACTGATAAGAAGTAGAGAAATCTTGAGAATTAAAAGAAAAAAAAATAGAGAGAAAAAAAAATTGCGATTCATCGGGGTCGAACGAATCGCAGCAGCGTGACAGCAGCCCAAGTGAAAGCAGAAAGTTGTAATACAGCGATGCTGTAACCCCCCGAGTAGTAGAGAAAGTAACTCTTTTCTCTGTTTCCTTTCTCCTTCGACTGCGCCTGCTGCAACTGCCGCCAAACTCCTCTCCATAAACACACACACACGTTTCCGACTGCTCAAAATAAATTTTGTCTTTTTTTTTTGCACTTTTTTTATTTTGAAAATATTTAATTTGTTTTTCCTCTTTGTGCATTTCAGAATTTGACGGGACCACAGTTCTTTGTAGAGTTTGCGGAGATAAAGCCTCTGGTTTTCATTATGGTGTACACTCCTGCGAAGGCTGCAAGGTAAGAGACATTGATTTTTATATGATTAAAAGAAAAAAAATGCAATCGATTGATGTAAAGAGAGAGAAAGAGAAAGAGCATTGACTTGAAGTGCAAGAAGTCTTTCGCTTTCGTTGCACTCGATATCTCTTCGGGAAAGTACACAAACTGCTTCTACAACATTAGTGAAAGCATTGAATTTCGTTTATTCTTTTTCATTTGATTTTTTTTTTTTCTTCTATTCATAGTATTCATTGGACTCTGTCTTTACATCTGAGATTTTTTTTTTCTTCTCTTTTCGTGATTGAAAGACAAGTGGGAGTTAGTGTTTCTTGTACTTGCAATGATTTTTCGTATCACTTTTTGTGTGAAATTAAATTTACAACCTGTATTTTCATTGCAATTAATAGGAAATTATTACTTTCACTTGTAATTTTTTATTTATTTTATTTTAGTTAAAAACGATGACTCCGAGTTGAATGAAGGAGAGAATGTAGTGAATTTTTTTGCCGAGGTTAAATTATTTCAATGAATCTTATTTCAAGGGCTGACAGTTCTTTTTTTCTCTTAAAACTTAGTTTGTATGTGTGTGTGTATGTATCTTTTTTGTGCGGTTGATTTTGAACCCGGTAGTTTAATACTCAAGGCTATATCGTGGCATTGTGACGATTTGCTTTAACGTCCATCATTGATTCCGGTTTTTCGTATTTAGAGGAGTAACCAATACATAGCAGCAGGGGGGGGGGGGGGGTAACATAGTATTTCAAGGCAATGGATTTTTTTTTTCGACGTATTTCGAGTGATCTGTAATAGTTGACAATAGAGAGATGGACCGCCTGGTGTCCTGGAGCCACCGGAAATTCGTGGTGGCCCAGTAACTGAGAAAACGGCCTCGTAACACACACAATGAAAATAGTGCAGAGGGTGGAGAATTACGCAAAGAAAGAAAAAAAATGTGGCAAATTCTTTATTTTTCTCTCTTTTTTTTTTCTAATGTTTTTTTTCCTCATCTTTTCCCACATTTGACAAGGGTCTCCAGGTAGAGGATTTCCTGGTCTTTCCCCCTCATCTTCTTTTTTTCCGGTCAAATATGTAGTGTTTCCACTGCATTTAACGTTAAAATTGTGGGAAAATCAATTGAGTCTAGGAGATCATTCTTATTCTCTTCATTTTTTCTCATTCAAGAAAGTGAAAAAATAAAAAAATTATCTTAATTTATATTCTTTGAATTTTATGATTTTTTTTCTTTCATTAAATCATTGAAATTCCATCGTGTGCTACGTTTTTCTTTCGTTGAACCGGTTATGGCGACTCAGCGCTCAGCAGCGCGATTACTTTTGCCCGATTCGCAATTACGAGAGAAGCCGAAGGCCGTCGAGTCAACGTCCTCGTTGGCTTGGGATGTGTATAATGGTGATTGTCGGCTTTAGTGAGAATATAAGAAAGAGAGAGAGAGAAAGATGGATAGAGTTAGACGGTGAAGAGAAGGGCAATGTTGAAGGTGGTAGGAGAGAAACAGCGGCGCCAACTCTTTTCCCCCACTACTTGCAGTTTTATCCACGCTTACTTGGCGAATAATTCCTCCCCCCTTTTTCCCTCCCACTCTAAAGTTTCATACAATCGCACTGTACATGTTCCACCAGGTGCTGAGATCGTCGAACCCGTACACAGATGCGCCTTGGCTCTCTCACTGTGCGCATCCTTTCTTCCAAAGGAACGAGCAAGTCCAAAAGAAAATTATCCAAAATACATAGGAGAATTACACAAGTAGGGTTAAAATTGAGTCAAAAAACACTGCAATGTCAATAAAAACTCTTTTGCATGGATTAAATTTCCGATTGGATATAATTAATTTTATGGTGACTATATGCTAATGATGTCAAGAACCTGAGGAAGCCTCAAGAAAACAGGCAAAAGTGTCGTTCCTTTGACAATTATTTAGTATTGTTCAATTAATTTCTTCCAACGTCCCATAATCCGAACACAATAATTATTAAACATGGAAATGAGAAACACAATTCATAGGAGAAAGTTCAGATAAAAATCTTGCGTATTAGAGCAGGTCACATTTTTCCCCTGAAAATTTGGTCCTTTTCTTGAGGTTTACCATGTCGAAAAATTCATTCTCCAAATGCACAGTCAGAGTACAAGTATATTTTCTTTATCCTGCTGTGGAGAACAGAAAAAAAATCCCGGTGGTAGGTCCATAGCGGGGGTGTAAGCATGGAGAATCCTCTATCTCTCTCATTGGTATCCCGCGAGATAATTTCTTCCTGCCGCAAAAAGGGAAAACCCATTTCTCTCTTGAAAAATTCACAGGTAGATAGAGAGTGGAGGTATAACACAGGTAGAAAAACTTTTGTGAACCACTTTTCGTTGTGTTTAGGACAAAAAAGTTAAGAAAAATTGGGTTTGACAGGCTTTTCCAGGATACGATAGACCTATATGTTAGAAGAGAAAGAAGGAGAAAAAAAAAGAACACAGAAATTCCTTTCCTGTGAGCATTTGGGTGGAAATAGAAGATATTCTTTATGTGTATTATATATTTTAAAAAGGTGGCAGGGAGGGAGAGGGAAGTGAAGTTCCGTCCGAACACAGTGGATACGTTGACTAGGTCAGTAACTTATGGCCGGTACCCGTAAGAGGCGCGCAGGCTCTACTCCCGAGAGTGACCTAGCCGCTAGCGGTTTGGCTCGTCTTCTTTATGGGTTGGTGTGGTGGTGCCTGGAAGAAGCCAACTGAGTAGGGTTATATCCTATGATACACATGTATATATATATATGTATGTTTGGAAAGGGAAGAGAACGCGGAAGAGTGTTGGATGTCTTCTAGACTAGGTCGCTCGGTCGCAATACTGTTGCACATAACTTATATATTTTGTCGTGATTTTTCGTATTAAAAATGGATAATCGAAAATTTATTAATTGAAGAATTGATTGAAAAAATTATCATGTTGATTCTGGTTAAGCGAGAGGTGATATTTTTTTCATGCCTGGCCTGTTAAATATTTGACGAGAGGGAACGAGGGAAGGGGGGGGGGCAAAAAAATCCAATTGAGTAAATATTTTTTTGGCAAAAATTAATAAAATCCAGTTGAATAGGTAAATGAACCCCAAGTATCTTGCACGATCAATGCGCCTGAGGTTCGAGAAACTTCAACCTCAAAAATAGTCTGAACGCGTGGGGATCGATAATGAATCCACAAATACATGTATGTAATACACTGTTGGATATAAATGTTATGCAAGTTCGATCCAGCCTGGCTTTTTCCAGCGAAACGCGAAGAGGGGTTGTAAAATCGCGGTCACTCCCCCCCGCCTCCTCTCTCCTCTTTCCGGGGGTGCATCAACCGTCCGGTCAACGACCTCACAAGCCCGATACGTCATCCACTCTCGCCCTTCTTCTCCTATTCTCTTATTCACTTTCTTTCTTTCTTTCTTTCCTCTCTGTACCCAAATCTCACCCGCGTAATATACTCTGTAAAACGCACGCCCGCACTCAAACATACATACAAACATACACACACATGAATCACGTTTGATGTCGTAACAAACTCAGTGATCTCATTTTCATTTGATTGCACTACGTGTAGATATTTTTGGCATACATGAGGTCAGTGAACTCCATCACTATAGCGCACGAGTGCAAGTTCTCCGTGTAATTGGGCTATGTAAATTTTGGAATCTTCCACTTCTTTTCTTATCTATAAATTCTCCTTTAAACAGGTGATTTCGCACTCCAAGACACTCAGTCGCTCTTTTTTTTCTTCCTTTTTTTTCCTTTCTCGTTATTCAGCCATGCTTGTGATTCTATTTAAATCGCTAAAATGACTGAAGTAAATGCCAAAAATAAAATAGGGTTGAAGAGATCCAAATAAAGCATGGGATGCATGAGTAGTGCAGGGAATTATCGGCGATGCCCCTAGGGGGGGGGGGGGGAAGGGAGAGGGGTAAAGAAGACGGGATGAAATTCTTCGAGATTTTGTACAGACAGTGGTAGTGAACGGGTTAATGCCCCCTTGGAGGCATTACAAAGTGTGTATAGCACGGCCCAGCCTGTGTGTGCACTCACACTTACATACAATTGCACTGATATCCAAGTTTGTGCAGGAATCATTTGGCGCGCATGCGCAGTCCTTATGTACGTCACCGTTATACTCGATGTTTCACCGGATTTTCCACTGTTTCTTTTACCCTCACTTCTTCATTCTTTTGCATTCTTTTCCTTTTTCTTCTTCTTTTCCTCTTATTTCCCTATCTTTTCCTCTTCTCATTCGGCCACCCTGACGTGCACCCAATCTTCAACCCCCTCTTTTTCTCTCATGAAAATCTCGTGGTCGCACGCGGTCTCAACACTAGCGGTCGTTGGCCTCTCGGGGCCGCGGCGTGAATTCCCCCATACTTATGTATGTGCAATCTTCGTGCCTCGTCATGACCAATGCAAACGTGCTTTTCATGTTTCTCTTCATTCTCCTTTACTCATTTCAAATTTACCTCCCTTCTTTTTTCTCCAGCTACTTTAGCCTCAAATTCAATGAAATGAAAGAAAAAAAGAAGAGATTTACACATTTAAAAATAATTTCATTTTTATTTTAATTTTTTTTTCTCTCTGTTTTGATGATAATTACGTTTTCCTTTCATGATAATCTCATTTTTTATGTACTCACGTCAAAAATATGAAATAAGTGAAATTAACCAATTTTTAGAATCATGCAAAAAAAAATTCGAGAATTAGTCAATTTGAGTCTGTGTGTGTGTGTCTCTCTCTCTAAATTTTACGCTTGCGCGTGAAAATTTGAATTTTAGAATATATGGGGGGGGGGGGGCAACTTGAGGAGGTACACGAAGGTGTTTCAACCCCCTGACCCGTTTGGTGGAATGCAACGCGCTTCATGATCGATCCGCCCCCACCTAGATGTAGGTTCACTCGGGGTTACTGCCCTCGTCCGGGCAAAATCTGAAAGCCCTTTTTTATTTCAATTTCAACGATAAAAAAGAACTTTTTCAAGTGTGAGAAATCTTCTTCTTCCTTTCAATGTCCAATTACTGAAGAGACTTCAGCAAATTTCCATTTATTCATATAAATTCACTTTTTTTCTTTTTTCTTCCTTCTTTTTTTTTTCGCATAATAAATTCTGGAAGTTTCGCTTATGTGTGTGTGGGATTATTCGGGGCGTGCGGGAAAGGCTCTGAGGACGATGGCCGCATCGGGAGCGGTCGTTGCAGTTTGTAACGGTACTTCCCTCACCCAAACGTTGAGGTAGGCGAGGTCGTGCGCGTTCTGACGTCATTCAAACTCATCGTCGTCGTCGTCGTCGTCAGGCGAACGTGTATTCTCACTCATTCCATCTATCATATACCTTGTCACGTTGACGATTTCATCGAATTTCCTTTAAAACGCCTACAAATGCGAATGTCCTGTAAAAAAGTCAAATTTCCACCAAAAAAAAAAATCAAAAAAAAATATATATATAAAAGAAAAAAATTGGTATAACATGTCGCGCATTCTGAAGAGCCACAAGTTACGTAATAAACGCTTCCTCGTTACTATGCTTCAGTCCCGCTTCCCCTCTGGCCCAACCTACTCGGGTACTACAGAAAATGACTGTGTGTTGAGGTCATTGACCGAATGGCAAAGTCCATCAGGAGCATATTTCCCACTTCATTGTTCACATGAGCAAGATTAAATTGTCATTTGTAAAAGAAAAAAACTGTCACAAAACATTATTTTAGTTTAAAAAAAAATACTTCAGCAAGTTGATTTTGCAACTTTGAGTAATTATCTTTAGTATGTGCCAAAAATAAAGAAATCAATGAATGAGTCAAAAAGAAATTTTCCCACAAATAGAGTAGAACAATTGAAAAATTTAACATGAACTCTTGTTTTTATAATCTTATTGGAGAATCTATGATATATTAGGCGGGTGGGTGGGTGGGTTCACCGAACGCTCGAGTACCCAAAGTAGTGTACATACATATATATATATATAGTGGAGGGGTAAAAAGGGACATACACATATTGCGAGGAAGCATACAGATACACAGGAGTAAGAAAGAAAAAAACGATGTAAAAGTGGGGGAGAAGTAGGTGAGGGGGAAAAACGAAAAGTGGAATGGGGGGAAAAAAGGGGGCAAGTAAAGAAAACCCGTTAGTAGAGCGGTGCGCGCCTTGCAATGGTGTTTGTAAGAGGAGGAGGAAAAAAAGAGAGAGAAAGAGAGAAAGAGAAGCAATCGTGGCTTTACGGGGTAGTTGCGAGCGCACGAGCGAGAACCCAACTGGCGCGCAGGGGACTCTCACTTTCACGCGGTGAACTGCGGGTGAATGTCCGGGAATTGGGTCAGAGGGCCCCCACCCCTGCATGCCTGGTGCCAGAGGCAATGTGCCTCAGCCACTATGCTGACTGTGGCTAGAGTGAGCCAGTCGACAGTAAAGCCTCGATACAAACGGTTGTCTTACGAGACAGTTTTTGGAGTATATAACAAGAAAATAATTCCATTTATATTACGTTACACACACATATATATATGGGAGTGATAAAGTTAAATCTAAGTTGCTTGTGATCAATCAAATTTTTATCGGTGGATTTCAATTGCCCTCTGGATATAAAAAATCTATTTCGTTGAATTTCTTCACTTTTTTTTTTCCTTTTTTTTCGATTGTGTGATTGTGTTAATTGTGAAAAGATTTACTTAGGAGAAAAAAGGTTCTCGACGAAGATCTAATCACTCGATTAGATTTCTTCTCCTCAGTTTTCGTTGTTTCTTTTTTTTTTTTGTTATTTTCCTTCATTTAATTTTACTTTGGACGAGAATTCCATGGGGTGCTTGTGCGAATGTGATCATACAACCCGAAGAGCGGGGAGCGCATGTTCCTCGGGGTCATCGTCCGACAGTGACGGTCAAACTGACGAGATTATTACTCGTGATTCACAGGGATTTTTTCGAAGGAGTATCCAGCAAAAAATACAGTATCGTCCTTGCACAAAAAATCAACAGTGCAGTATACTACGTATCAACAGAAATCGCTGTCAATACTGTCGTCTTAAGAAGTGCATTGCTGTAGGAATGAGTCGTGACGGTGAGTTTGACAATTAAATAACATATTTTATTTCAAAATTTTACAATAATTTAATTTGCACTATCAATGGATAAATCGTTAAAATACAAGTTTTATTTCCTTATTTTCTACTTTATATCCAAAGCGTGATAACCCATTTTTCTTCGTTTTTTTGTACAATTTCTTTATTAATTTTTTCCGCTATCTTAGACGATAATTCGTGAAAATTTGGGTTGTCAGGCCATTGACCATTTACGCAATTTTGTTATTTACACCGCAAGGCGACTTCTCTGTCGCAATTGGCGAAAGTGGCCGGATTTTACCCGCACGTGAAAGTAACCATTGTAATTTCCACATTAGAAATGAAAATTAAACAGAGAAAAATGAGCCTAAAACAATAGAGATATCAAGTGAATTTTTTTTGGCTCTAGACAAATTCTATTCTGACAGAGAGAAAGAGAGAGAGAGAGAGAGAGAGAGAGTGGAGGGTTGTGGAAAAATCTGGACCTGGATGGCCCGGGCATGACCCCAGTCTGTGTCGTGTACTCTCGAGGTCAATGACCTCCTCCATGAACTCGTTCATTTGCAGTTGATCCTTCCTTCAAATTATCAATTTTATTCGCTTCAATGCCTGAAATATCTGAAAAAGATTAAAAAATCATTTAAAAAAAAAAGAATATATTAAATTTAATTACAAGTCATAAATATAAAAAATAAATAATTAATCATCATTATTAACTGATAACACCGAAACTAAATCAGAGTTTCATAATTAATTTTTAGCCACCTAAAAATATATATCAAATTTTGTTTTTTTTTTGTTTGGGGTCAATAGACGGGAGCTAGTGGCATGTGCTGTCCATAGAGAGAGAGTACCGCTAACTCCTCACACTGTGCGCGTTCCCTTTTGTGTGTGCTATAATCGTGCACACACAGAGAGTACTTTACTCTCTCTCCCCCACCCAGAGAAGCAGAATCTCTTCAAAAAAAAAAAACACGAAGACGATATATACCGAATAGTAGCGGAGATTCACGCGCGCCCGCGCGTGCGCTCTGCTTGACTTGTGTTCAATTTAGCAGCGTCAAAATCCCCCCCCCCCCCCCCCCTTCATTTCTTCTTTGCTCTATCAAAACACACTCGATGAAGTGGTACCTCTTGCCATTTCGATGAAACGCGCGCTGTCGCGTGGCGCTACACAACTGGCGGAGACCTCGCGAACTTCAGCATCATAACTATATATACTTGTCTCTCTCTCTCTCTCTCTCTCTCACTCACACGCTCAATCTCTGTCTCTCTCGTTTGCTTTAACACACACTCCCACCATGTGTCCAATTTTATTAGTGCCCCCACTCTTTCTATCTATATTGTGCCCTCTCTCTCTCTTTTTCAACTTGAAATCAGAGCGCATGCTCCAACTGCTGCGTCCCGCCAAACGGTACGTGCCGAAACTAGACACAACGCGATAGCCTGTCGCGTCAACAGCATCGTGTAGAGACTTGTCTCTTCATCAATTGACTACTTGAAATGAACATTGATGATAAATTTAAAAAAAAATAATAAAACACTTTTCCCTATTTTTTTTTCAAGATTGCAACTATTTCAGATGCACGTGTATTCAAGTCTTGCAGACAAGTACTTTTACCTCCGAATTACAAATCAACATTGAATATAGAGAAAAGCAAAATGAAAATAAAAACATAACTTCATAATGTTAAGTTCAATCGAAGCATTGAAGCGTTATTATTGCTGATAAAGCATTGGCCGTGAACGCCTAGGTGAATATATTGTACATATATACGTAGGTTTGGCCCAAGGTCGACTGAGGGTAGGTTGCCCTCTACGTTTTATAAACGAGGGGTTAGTCCACGAGATAGAAAGGGGGGGGGGGGGGGAGAGAGGGAGGGTGAAGAGTGAAGAGTGAAATGAGACTTTCTGCGCATACACGAAGTTCTCTCCTGGATTTCGTGTTATCTTGAGGAAAAGAGATAGAATTTTTTTTTTTTTTTCATTTCATTTCTCGCTCACTCCCCCTCATACGTTTCACACACTCAGCTACACACATACACACACACACGCACACACACACATACACACATACACACTTAAAGCCAAGCAATGTGTATGGTATATAGGTCGGTGGTACGCCTCATGCGGCTGTCGCTGAAACCAAGTTCAAGGCCAAAGGCTTGGTAAAGGCCACAATCGTCGTGTTGAGCAGTGGCGTTTTACGGAGTGGGGGCATACCCGTTGATGGCTGAATAAAGTGGGAGAGAGCGCGGGGGTAAAAGAGGAGCAGTGAGGAGGGTGGGAAAAAGGGAGTAGAAAGGAAGGGGGGAGGGGGCTGTTGAACGCAACTCACAGAACGTCACTCAGTCGGCGGTGATGCTGTCTCGCGTTTGCACGCGTTGTCTCGTCCCGCTTCGTCAGTGAAATATATATATATTATATTTTTCTTTCACAAGTCATATGTGTGTGCCATTAATGCGCGTATTTTTTTTCATTGTTTTATCATTGCTGGAGTGACCGATAATTTGATTTAAAAAAAAATACGAGTCAGCCAGTCTTGTGTATTTGCAACGATTTGTAATTAAATCGTTTTCATGTTATTTTTATTTCAAAATATATAAATTAATTGAAATAATTTTAGTGATAAATGTGTGTGTGATTATCCAAATGGATAATTAGTAGGAAAAATTATAATTACAAATTTTTGATTATTGTGAAGTGTTTATTATTTTTTTTTTTCCAATCAAAAAGAGGATTACATCGAGAATTCAATATTACTTCGTTGAGAGAATATAATAGAATAAAAATTCGTTTCTCAAAACTTTATCAAGTCATGGGAGACGAGCTACCAATCCTGAAAGGGATTCTCAATGGTGTAGTCAACTATCATAATGCACGTAGGTGTCTCGTTTACAAAAAGAAAAAAAACTAAGAATTAATAAAAATTGTTCTCAAAAATTTTGAAAAAAAAAAAAAAAAAAAAAAATTCTTATTCATACACTTTCTATCGTGGCACTTTCATCTGACATGTGTTGTATACACACGTGTAGTATAAGAATGTGGTACAACTGAGAAAGTCAAGTGTGATTGTGAACCAACGCTTTCCCCTTCGACCTGTTCAATTTTTCAATTCGACTTGAAAAAAAAAAAAATGAAATAAAAAAATATATATAATGAGAGCTTGATTTCTATGCATGAAGTAGAAAGAAAAAAATACAGAATATTGAATATAAAGGCGAAAGAAAATAAAAAGGAATATAGTAGTCATACGACAATTGTTGGCCGACCTTGCTCGGTCACGGAAACCGTTCGAGGTGCTCTTACAATTAACTTCTAAGCGTATTGTCACGCGATAACCGATGGTCATTTGCGAAGGCCACTGCCTCACACACACACACACACACACAGTGTCCTCTTCCCCCACTTTTTTCTTCTCCAATCGTTTAACTTCTTCATAGTTTATGATTCATCCATTGATTGTATTAACTACTTCTATTACTCATAGAGTAATATACCACAACCAACTGATTCCTCTTAATCGCAATGTTTAATTTTTTTCCCCCCTTTTTTTCTGTCTAATTGCAGCGGTTCGATTCGGCCGGGTGCCAAAACGTGAAAAGGCTCGTATACTAGCAGCAATGCAGCAGAGTTCACACAGTCGTTCACAAGAAAAAGCAGTAGCAGCTGAATTAGAAGATGAACAGCGTCTTCTACAAACAGTAGTTCGTGCTCACCTTGACACGTGTGATTTCACCAGGGACAAGGTGGCTCCAGTACTCGCTAGGGCACGAGAAACACCAAATTACACAGCGTGTCCACCAACCTTGGTTAGTATTATCTTTAATAACTCGTCACTTCTTTTCCATCTCTTTTACTCTTTTATCAGAAACTTAGGAAAAAAAAAATCGGAAAAATTCAAGCATTATGTAAAAGTCAACTTGATACTTCCTCACATGTAGAAAAACGTTAAATCAAAGTTTAGAAACATATGAAATATCTATCGTCATAGCTCAAATCCTTGAATAAAGAAGGCTTCGAAAAACGCGGAAATATTCAACTATAACACTGAAATCTACCAGTTGTCCTCGAGAATTAAATCTGACCAGTCTCAGTAAAGTAGGAAGTAATAGTGCGTACATATGTTGTATATATCTATATATATATATATACATAAAAATACAGATTGGAAGTTTTGTGCTCGAGGACAAGTGGATGAATATTTCTTCTCTGTTAAGCCTTGAAAAAAAATTGAGAATTATAAAATTAACTCACTTCTTTTTTTCCCTTGATTAAATGTTACAGGCATGCCCATTGAATCCCAATCCACAGCCATTAACTGGTCAACAAGAATTACTACAAGATTTTTCAAAGAGATTTTCACCGGCAATAAGGGGTGTTGTTGAATTTGCTAAACGTATACCTGGTTTTAACCTGCTGGCACAGGATGATCAAGTTACATTATTAAAAGCTGGTGTTTTTGAAGTACTATTAGTACGTCTTGCCTGTATGTTTGATGGACAAACAAACAGTATGATATGTCTTAATGGCCAGGTGCTAAAAAGAGACTCAATACACAATAGTAATGCACGTTTTTTAATGGATTCAATGTTTGATTTTGCTGAGAGAGTTAATTCATTGAGATTATCAGATGCTGAACTTGGTTTATTTTGTTCAGTTGTTGTTATTGCTGCTGATAGACCTGGTTTACGTAATACAGATCTTGTTGAACGTATGCACAATAAATTACGTAGTGCATTACAATCAGTACTAGCTCAAAATCATCCGCAACATCCAGATATATTGCGTGAATTGCTCAAAAAAATACCCGATCTCAGGACATTGAATACCCTACATTCTGAAAAATTATTGGCATTCAAAATGACGGAACAACAGCAACAGTTGCAAGCACAACAGGCACAGCAACAGGCACAACAACAACAACAACAACAACAGCAGCAGCAGCAGCAACAACAGCAACAACAACACACCCCTGTACATCAACAGCAGTGGCCAATGGAGGAGGAGCCAGCAGCAAGTGGTTGGGGCTCAGCATCAGACGTAACACTAGATGAGGCTGTCAAGAGTCCATTGGGCAGTGTATCCAGTACCGAAAGTACATGCAGTGGTGAAGTAGCATCATTAACTGAATATCATCATGCACCGGGTCATCATGCATCAAGTGCTCCATTACTAGCAGCAACTCTAGCCGGTGGCCTATGTCCACACAGACGTCGTGCCAATTCTGGTAGTACGAGTTCAGGCGAGGACGAATTACATCGTGCAACAATGTCAAAAACTCCACAGCCGCCACAGTGTCCGCGTTTTCGTAAATTAGATTCACCGAGTGACAGTGGTATCGAGTCAGGAACTGAAAAACCAGATAAACCAGCAAGCAGTAGTGCAAGTAGTGCACCAACATCTGTATGCTCAAGTCCACGTTCAGAGGACAAAGAAGTAGAGGATATGCCTGTACTGAAGAGAGTACTTCAGGCACCACCACTCTATGACACGAATTCATTGATGGACGAGGCTTACAAGCCGCACAAAAAATTCCGGGCACTCAGGCAAAAGGACAGTGCTGAAGCTGAACCAGTTATTGTACAGCAACAATCACAATTACATCTACATTTAACATCACCACCATCGAGAAGTCCAACGACGCAGGGACAATGCGCAAGTCTATTGAGTAGTACACATTCAACATTAGCTAAGAGTTTAATGGAGGGTCCAAGAATGACTGCTGAACAGCTTAAACGTACGGATATCATTCACAATTATATTATGAGAGGTGAAGCAAGTCCAAGATCACCAGCAGCATCACCATCACCAGCTGAACAGTGTGCATCAACTACAACACTTAGTGCGAGATCATCACCTTTAACACAGGGACTATTGCAGTGTGCAACAACGGGTTACTCGAGATGGCCGGCAACGTCAGTTATTACGACGACGACAGGTGCACGACAGCAGCAGCAGCAGCATCAACAACAGCAGCAACAGCAGCAGTCTTCCTCGAATTATCTCGTTGTTAATAATTCACCTGCATCATCACCAAGGTATTTATCAGCTGCTGCATCGAGTACAAGTAGTACGAGTCCACGGCCAACATCAAGTACAGCAGCTACACTTGTTTTATCTGGTTGTCCTAGTAATATGATGGAATTACAAGTGGATATTGCTGATAGTCAACAACCATTGAATCTTTCAAAAAAATCACCGTCCCCCTCGCCAAGGCCAATTGTTGGACCCTGTAAGGCTCTCTCTCTCGAGGCGTAGTGCTACAATTATGCTCAATTTGAGTAAAAAAAAAAAAAATCTATTCAGCCCACCTTCTAAATGTTATTTTTTTTCTTTTTTTTTTTTTTGAAAAACAAAAAAAAAGGATTATAAATATTCCCGGGGATCTCTCAATTCCACCAGTGGAACGGAAAAAAAAAATGTATTTTTTTTTCTTTCTTGAAGTTATAAAACTAACAAAAAAAAAAGTGCCAGGACGCTCTGAGCGCGTGACAAACCAAATAATTTATTATTTAAAATAAAAAAAATGAAAAAAAAAGAGGTTTTACCATAAGATGAACTTTTTTTTTTCCTTCGTTCGGAGGCGGAAAGAGGCGGCAAATATTTCCGAGAGAGAAAGTTGTGTCGATGACACTCTCCGCTCTGATCCCTCCTCCATTTCCTATTTATAAAATGAGAAGAAAAAAAAAAAGAAAATAGTGCTAAAGAATTTATTTCAAATGGGTTCAAATAAAGTGCGGCTACACTTGTGGATATGAAAAAAAAAAACAAAATGGGTAAATCGATGAGAATTATATGGACGCTTTTTTAGAGTGCCCGCATTCAATGCAATGCCGTGTAAAATTTGATCTGATGAAAAATATTGAAAAAAATGAAAAAAAAAAAAAAAGAAATCATCTAATTTACCTATTCTACCTGTCTACCTGATGTTCTCAAATAGGTAGATAGTAAAACCAACACAAAACATAGTGATTAGCGTATGAGAGAAGTTGAAAAAAAAAAAATTGAAACCCTTAAATAAGTGAAAAAAATTGGGGGGAAAAAAACAAGATTAAATGTTGCAGAAAAAAAATTAATAATAATAATAATTAATAATCTATTACATGTGATAATCATGGATATCGCGCATCCTGTACAGTCTACACCTCATTCATCAATCATTTACTCTACAATTATTATTAAATAAATGAATAAATTGAATTAATTAATATTATTGTAATAATATTAAGGGTACAATGTAATCAATTGTAAACGTTATCATCTCGTGTGTCTGTATATTCCTTAGGGACACATGAAAAATTTTAAGAAAAAACAGGCGAAATTCATTGAGTGGAAGAAACGAGAAAAAAAAGAAACAGAAAAAAAACAAAAAAAAAAGATAAGTGTGCTAGTTAAATTTGTGTATAATTTTGTGTATGAAAGAGCAAGTGAGAATGAAATTGAGTGAGTCGGGGCAATCGGATAAATACTGTGGCGAGAGTGGAGCTAATTAAGTTATAAATTAAAATTGAAACAAAAATATATTTGAAGCAAAAAATAAAACATTCATGAAGAAAACAAAAAACATTTTTTTTTTTTTGTGAAAAATAATATAATTGATTGAAAAAAATATGTCGATTTAATGATTTTAAGGAGTTTTGTTATGAGACTGACCGGTCCTTTGATGACCTCCAGTTTGCAATTACCGTACCTTTATACCATGTGTCGTGTCTGTAATGGAGAAAAATATTGAAGCTACTGACTGGTGGAACAGAAAAGAATTTAAAAAAACGAAAAAGCAACTATGTAATTAATCTCTAAATACGTCGTGTAGATGATTTAGGGTTTTAGTTTTTATTAGAAAACACGTGAATTTTATCTTGAAAAAGAAAAAAAGTAAAGAGAAGCAGATAAAAGAAAAGTAATGTGTCGAATTTTTTTTTTTCGTGTGCATGCGGAAGTACGAACCCTGGATGGATCGACAGGACACTTGTAAATATATAATTAAGTTGAATAAAAAAGAAACGTAGATTTATTAGTAGGCGTGAGTGGAAGACAAATTTATTTCGAAAACAAACACAAATGAATTATTTAAGAAATTTTCAGATAAAATTTGAGAAAAAAAAAAGAAGAAAAAAGAGAGAAAAAAAAGAAAGCAGAGAAACAGCAAAAACCGCTATTTTGTCAGCCCTCCCGAAAAAAAAAAAAGAAAAAGAACTGGAAAATCGACACTGAAAAGCACATAATCGCAGAACAATCGTAAAAAGAAGAAAAAACGAATAATAAGAATTTGAAGAAAAAAAACATAATTATCTTTGCAAAATGTATGATTAATTGTATCCAACGGAGTCATTTCCCAATTATTAATCGAAACACTCGTCGCGTTGAAGCCACCATTGCACATTATCTGTATTCCACAATTACTTCCCCTCTCCATTAATAATTGGTAAAAACATGAAAATGAAAAATCATAATCCGGCCGTGATATCACCCAATCTCACTGTGTACGTGAATGATAAGGGAAAAGAAAAAAAATATAGAAATAACAAAATGCTAAAATTAATCGGCGCGAGTTTTCACTTCTTTTCTTTTCCTTCCTTTATTAAATTTTTTGCAGTTTTTTTTTTTTTTTTTCGATTAAGCTTTTCACTTCACAATTTTTTTTTTTCATTTTATTTTCCTCTGAATTGAATTTTTGCAAGTGAATCCATGCAGTTCTCTGAATTAATTAAATGGAACAATAAAGGAGAAGATAAAAAAAAATGAAGATTATGAAAATAAGAAAGAAGAAATACAAAAAACCCCCTAGCATTGATATTCGTAATACTGTTATGCATAAACTACACATAATTATTATTATAAACAATACATAAAGTATGATATATTTCTCTATCCATTAAGACGGAAAATACAAAATAAATGAAAAAAATGCAGTTTGTTGTTTCTGGTGAAAATAAAAAATAAAAAAAGTATAAAAGAAATAAATGAAAATAAGAACTACGCATGAATACAAAGCAGCCCCGCATATTGCCCAGTGAGCACGTCATTTTGTACGCTTGGGAGTTGTGAGGTCGTCTGAATAAACATTGTCTGGTGAATTATACATAAAAAATCATCTTTTTATTTCTCCCATTCCTTCCTTCAACCAATCGTCAATCACAAGTTTTTCAGTAATTTTTTTTATTCTTCTCTCTCTTGCTCTTTTGAACACACATTTATTTGTTCTTCGTCCTCAAGAAATCTGCTAATAAAAATTTACAATCCTGAACTACCTTGAACTGGAAGGCATTTGTTATTCATAGAAGGTACAGTGTCAAAAAATGATAAGAGACATGAAACTTATCGGCCTCGAAGGATTTCTATCTGGATGGAGAAAAGGTACAATGACATCTTCCAAACATCTCTCACTTTTGTGCTTCCAGCCATCGAAAAAAAGACAGAATTTATGATAAAAGATAAGTTTAATATTTTTTATTCTTGGAGTAGAGTCCACTATGATATTGCGTTTTTTTTTTTAAATTAAATCGACAGGAATTCTTTTTAGTATCTTTTTTTTTATGTAGTACTCAATATTATTATCAAGTAGAATTTTGGACAGAAGTTATTTGCCCTTGAAAAACAAACGAAGAGGAAAAAGATTAGTCGTCGTTTTCTAATATCTTTATTTTTCAGTAGAATGATAAAAATTATCGATAAATATATAAAAAAAATTGCAGAATACACAAGTTTCTAAATTCCTGAGAAAAGAAAAGTTATTTGATTTTGACAAGAAAGTAGTTTACCAAACTGAATTGTGGATTGAAATTTTTCCTACAATGACAGTACGCATAGCAGTAAGAATCAATATTCTCTTCTATAAAAAAAAACATTGCGAGATTTTAGCGAACTGCGATAATCGATATTGGATATATCGATATCCTGTAATGGGTTCCTTGGGTTCCACTTCAAAAGATCCTCGTAAAAGAGAAGATTCCTCCTTTTATCAATATTTTTTTGTGAAAGGTTTCGATTTGTGAAATGATTTCAGACACTCTTGGTTTTTTGGGGATTCCTTTGGAGACCTTTTTTTAGCTCATTAAATTTTCTACAAAAAAGCTTTCTTGACATTTTTCTCTGAGGTTTAAAAAACAAGGATCATTTGACCGATTACCCAAACGTTGGTTAAGTTAATCTAGACTCCCATAATTTTTGAAAGAGGTATTATAATTTTCCTATCAATTTCTCATTGCTGTCCATGAAATTTCTCAAATTGATTTGCACGATGAAGACTTCCTCGATTTTCCAAGAATTTTTGTTGATCTCCACAACATCAACTTCAAACAGTCTGACATTGTCAATCACAAGAACATTTCAAATTCAACGATGCTTCAATTTTCCGAAGAATTTTCCCTCGTAAATTCGAGTAATTTTAAATAGATTTTGACAGTGTGAGTGTGTAGTATAATTTTATCATCGATTAGTCACTTTCTGAACTTCAAAATTTAGATCGAACACGTCACTCCACCAGAAGTCTACAAAATACAAAACAACGCTGGTATAATTTCTGAATCATCATTTTCGTTTAAAATGCCATTAAATTAATTCGATGAGATGCATTCACCTCTCTATATCATGACGAATTACTGCAATTCTGTTGGTTATTTTTAGATGAATCAGAGTACATTGTTGGATGATGGAATTGAATTTGTACTGTGTGAACCTGTAATTTTCAGGTCCACCCACACTGAGTATGGGTCACACTCGTGTTTGCGTAAACAGATAGTGAAACGGCACGTGGCACAAGGTGGGCGGCTGTCGCCCGGGACAACTTGAGCTAGAACGTGTGGAATTTTCTTTATATGGTTTTTCTGAGTATGTGCTTCGAAAATCGATATTATTGACTGTGTAAAAACTTGATATTATTGGAGCTTTGCAAATGTTGAATACAATAGAAGCGACTACACTCGATTTCATACGTGACCATTCAGACTGTCGACTAAATGGAAAATTATGTTAAATTACCAAAAATAGTGATAACAAATTTAGTTTCAAAAAAAAAAAAATAATCACCATTTTTGGTAATTTAATATAATTTCCCTCATTTTTGTTACTGAAAAAATAAAATTGTTAATTTAATTAACCATATATATTTCTTTTCTCTAATGAAAAAAAAACAAATGATAGGTAAATTTGGCTTGGAGGGAGAAATTCCTTTTTCCGGCAATTTTTTGCCTTTTGTCGGTCCTTTTTCGAGACATTTTTTATTCAAAATTAACTTCAAAGTACAATTCCCTCATTTTATCTTGAATCTCTATTGCCAGGTTATCGATAGTACTTGATGTATTTCTGGCTACCTAGCCAAAATACTGAATGCTTTATGATACATGGAGAAGAGGAAAAACCAATAGCCATACGTTTTTGTTAGAAAGCCAAAAGTACGTTTTCTTCTCCATTGTTCATGAAAAAAAGTGCAAATTATTTCAAACTTGGCAAGTGTACAGTCTGAATATGTGAGAACATATCAAACGTGAATTCCTCATTTTACGATTTCGTTGAACCAAAGCATCTTAGAGAAGGAGACAAAATATAGCAAAGAGATGGATCATTTAATTCAATAGCGAAGCGGTAAAACGAGTTAAGTCTATATTTTTGGTCATTCAGTTTGATGCAAATATCCTGAAAACTGATGGAGATGCGCCTTTTGCCAAGATCATTTTTTGTAGTTCTTGACAGTCCCTACAAGAATAGAACAGAGTAAAATTGTGCCATTTCGATCAATTTCCAAAATATTCCTTTGTAAATTATCACAAAAATGAGTCGCTTTAGCCTGTTTTACATTTTTGCTACCAAATTGCAGAAAGTTATGTTCATAGTCCCTTATTTAGTGACGAAAACATTACTAGGTTCTTCAGCTAGTTCCAGCCTAGCCAACAACACCATAGCAGACTTCCAATAAGGTTACATCCATTCAAGTTGCTCTTTCGTTAAAGCTCCCAGGATTCTTCCACTGAAGTTCCTCGATGGCTCCTCCATTCTAATTCTTTGGTGAGCCAAACAGAATCGAGCTTAGAAGCGCAGCATTTCAAATGTACTTTTCGACATATTTTAACATTCTGCGCCTTGGGTTGCACATAGGAGAATGCTCTACTTGAGAAGTAAGGATAAGATCTAAACGTTGACTTCAGAGAGAGGTCTTGGACAGACGTATGAACCTTGTTGGAAGTTTATTGTATTTCAAGTCTAGGCGATTCCTCCAATGATTCGAAGCGTCCTTAAGAAGCTCATCAAAACTAACCGAATAGCCCAATAGATATCTTCTCCTTGGTAATTCTTCCTGGTACAGTAGACTTCCAAATCGTTGCCTTAGAAACAAAGGGGCGTAAGTGCTATCCTTATACACTACACTTACGTCCTTTTATTTTTAAGGCGATGAAATAAGTTTAACCTTTTCAGGTTCGACGTATTTTTAGACGACTTTTTCAGTTTAGGTTTTAGAATTTTTATATCATGATATATGAGTTGTATACCGAAAAAGGTGGCGCTACCTCTGTGCCACTATAGTGGTTCTCGGTCCTGAAGAGGTTAATAATCCGTCTAGGGCTTTTCACCCAGGGAAGTTCACCTTTCGTACTTATCTTTACCCATTTGTAGAGTATTCTTCTAAGAGCAGTTCATTGCATCGTGAAGTACTTCCCTACATTCAAAGATGATTCTGATTGGCCCATCAAAGAATTAGAACAACTAAGAACTTTAATGTAAATTGGTACTTGCCCTTCCAATAGGGGATATAACCATCAAGGAATTCACTGTTAGAAAAAAATGGAAATTTCATAGAAAATTTGATGGGAATTTTCATAAACGTGATATTGAATTTTTTTTAATGGGAAGATAATGATGAAATCTGTGAGTTTCAGAGGAAATTTAAAGGATTCTATGAGTCTTAGGTAGAATTGAGACTGAAATTCTACAATTTACTTGAATTCTCAACTGAACATGAATATTCAGAATCAAAATGACTTAAATTTTTCTATTTTTTTTTGACTTTTCCTATTTTTACTAAATTTTCAAGAAAAAATTAAACTGAAATTCACAAATTTCATTGATATCCAGGCGTGAAATTATTCGAAAATCCATGATGTTTTCATTCTTCAATGACGTAATTATCTGAAATTTCAGTAGAAATGTGACTCGTTTTCAATTTCCGGGATTTCGCACGGAAAATTCAGACGGAAATTTTTAACAGTAAATAGAAGAACTTTAATGTAAAAATTTTAAAAACGAGAAGAGCATTTTTAACCGTTGAAACTTTATTGGAAGTCTATACACACCTGCAAATTACACTTACCGAACTGTTTTAGAGCATGGCCTAAAAATTGATCCCTTGCCCTAAACGAGCTGATCCTATTCAGCACTAAACTTTTGAACCACTTGTTAGCTTATCGTTTTGTAAAATCAATTGGACATTTTGTAAGTGTTAAACTGTGCGACAACTTTATACTGTCCAGTAGCCCCCAAGTGATCATTATCAATCCGCTTTTGCAAGTAATCTGAGCCGAAAGAAGGAAAAGAAAAAAAAAAGAAAGAAATTGAACGGGTGCTCTAACCTATTAAGTAACACGAGACATCAGGCCATTTCACCATTGGGCTCTCATATTAACCGAATGAAACCTCAGAATTCACTTGACGGATTAGATTATAAACGCTCGATGAATAGGAGACAAATTGCTTGGTGATTATCTCACGAGACACGGAGTAGTGATACCATGTGAGGATGAAAATGTGAAAGAGAAAGAGAGAAGTTTACACGGTTTGCACGATGCATAAGCTAGTGTGAGCCAGCCGTGTTGTACTTGATAAATGAGCCAGGCAAGAGAGAAAGAAAGAGAAAGAGAGATAGATAGAGATAGAGAGTCTCGTGAAAACGACCTTCGTTCATCGTGTTTTCATTCATAAGTGGACTGACATGTCTGCACCAACATTTTACTCATTCTCAACACTCAATCCTTTTCATTTTTTTTCCATATTTTTTTGTTTTTCCTCTTCTTTTTTATTTTTTTCTATCTCTTTTTACAAAGACCGTATTAGGAGTGAAAAAGTGATTTAATGTGACGATGATATACGAGTTAATGAAATAAATTTGAATGTCACGTCATGTTTGTGTTATAAATTAATTTGTTGCATTATTTGATTAATTTTTTTTTTTTTCATATTAAAAGTGATAATAATTCGTCACTTGTTTATGAAAAATTGATCATAAAATTTTATAACGTGAAAATGATAAACAACACTAACGTCACTGTCAGATGATTGGGGAGATGAGCTGAGAAACCAGATTATTATTAATTGGATAATCATTTTATTTTTATGATACTCTTTCAAAAGCAGTTTTGATAAGTTTTTTTTTCTCCCCTCATTAACTAATTTTTATTTGAGTAATTCAAGAAATTGGCGCAAAAAAATTAAATATCCTCGATATATTAGCATTTTAATGTGCTATTTTAAATTTAAAAAATTGAAATATTATAATTTAATTTCTATCATAAAATTATTTTTCACTAATTTAATATGAATTATCTTCAATATTTTATGTACAATGAAAATAATCTACGAATTGTGCAATTCATTGACTTTGAATTTTCACCATAATTACTAAAAATAAAAGATGCCTGTTGTTAATGATTATTTTTACTAATTATTTGAGAGGAAAAATTTGAAAAAAAAAATGAAATCATAAAGCTCCAAGGTCTCCAATAATAGTGATTATTTATCCTTGGCAAGATGCCCCAAGAAAATGAGAGTTTGAAAAATAAAAAAAATTGAATAAAAAAATAAACAAGTAGAGTCAATGAAACACGAACAAAAGTCAGAAAATAGGCAATATCTCAGGGGCATTATTAGCCAGCTCAAATTAACTCAGTCGATTCCTCCCCCCTCCCCCTCCCCCTGTCCTCCCACCCACGCTGCTCAATTCAATATGAAAAAGGTAAAAACCCACCCACATTATTTCCTCTTTCAAGAGTCTAACACTCATTTGTACAAAAATAAGTTTCACCTTTTTTTCTTATTTTTAAGAATAATTTTTTTTTTTCCTACCATCCACTTATTTCTTTATGAAATGAAAATAAACAGACTGCGAGGGCTCATGGTTCTTTTTTCCCTTTATAATTTGCCTCTAATATCAAGAAATTTTCAATGTCATCATTAAATTTAATCCTCAAAAATCAGCAAAGAAAAAAAAAAAGCGTGAAAAAAAATGAAATAGTATGAAATAAAAGAGAATTAGAGCGACCCTCAACTATCCGGACATTCCCAGACTGGCCCCTAGGTTGCAAGCAAAGCCTTCAGGACGCCCTCGCAACTCTCCTCCTCATTCCTCTATTTTTCAATATATATTCAGTCTTTTTATTTTATTTTTTTTATTTTTTTCATTCTTTTTTTTTTCCTTTCATTCCCTTCGCTTTCGTTCGGCTCCTGAGAGATCAGTGGCCTCCCTCTCTCCCCCCCACTTCATCGTCACCAATCTTCTGCCAGTATTCACAAACACACACGCATAAGTTATGTTTGTGTGTGTGTGTGTGTGCGTCTCGGCCAAAGAGCGCGTTCAAGGTCCAAGCGAGGTCGACAGACCGTGTGTATTCGTCCCTTATATTCAAGCTTTATAGACGAGGCAAATTCAAGTTGAGAGTAATGGCAAATAGTAAATGGTAATGACGACGTTAAGACGTGGCTTTTCACTTCTTTTTACTCATCAACCGATGAGAAGAGAACCTTGGGGTGCTTTCTCTCACTCCCCCCTCCCTCCTCTTCCTCCCACCCTCTCGCGCGTTCTTCACTCGCTTCCTCCTCTCCCCTCGCCCTGCTTTTCATCTTCTTCAAATGGATAAAAGGTCTTTGTACTAGTTTGTACTATATACATTTATATATATATATATTTCTTCATCTGTTTCTTCTGTTCCTTCGGTTTACGACCTTCGTTGCTAAATTACACGCCTACTTGGATCACTCGAGTGAGGTCCTTTCATTCGGTCCTTGGAGAGCGAGTGCTCCACACACAGGCTTTCATCAAGTAGGGACTGCAAATAATTTTATTTATTTATTGAAAATAATATTTTTTAATCTCAATTAAACTGGGATATTTATGGGCTTTTATCGAGTGATGATTATTATTATTAGTTTTTTTTTTTTTTTTTTTTCGTAGATTTCTTGAGGTCACTTCACAAATGAGAGAGATAGATGAAGAAAAAGGTGGATCAAGGTGGACGAAAGGACGGCATACCAGTTTCTATACCAGTGGGGGAGGATAAAGGACCTAGGCCAGGTTGCCTTTGTTGTCTCTCAGACAGGAATCTGACGACATTTACCACTACCCCCTTCATTTTTTTTTTCCTATTAATTCTTTTGGCTTCAGTGATTTTTTTTTGTTCCAGGAAGTTTTAATGTGTTGAAACACTTTTTGGCACTTTTGTTCATTATTATTATTATTAATTATTATCAGCTGTTGACCTTGTACATAATTTTGTGGGTATCTTCTCTATAGATTTACTCAGAACTTTGGAAATGACGATGTGAATTAATGCCATTGAAGATAAACATATTTTGTCAAAACGATAAATATTTAAGATGTTTTTGTCATTTCAATACCTTGAAAAAAAAAACGTGTAAACATGGAATCTTATAATTTGGAAATTCCTTGTGTCCTCGCACTAGACGTGTTACCATCGATAATCATAATGATAATTTTGAATTCTCCCAGTGTTAATAAAGTAGATTAGAATAGAATAGAGTTTATTCATTGATGTTACAATAACTGTTTTACATCCATCTCCTTCTGCCATTTTTCCGAGTACATATTTTGCTGAAAAGATAATGTTTTCGTTAATCTATTGATATTATTGTTATTATAATCACTAATTATTCATTGCAAGTTGTCGTTATTTGTTATCAGCGC
This sequence comes from Aleiodes leptofemur, assembly GCA_963942555.1. NCBI lineage: Eukaryota > Metazoa > Arthropoda > Insecta > Hymenoptera > Braconidae > Aleiodes > Aleiodes leptofemur. The sequence continues at coordinate 16,048,935 of OZ012609.1, forward strand.
AGTGTGCTTCTAGTCTAATACATCTTTGTGCCTTAAACTCTGAAGTTTCCTCAAAGTAATAACAGCCCTTCGTTGTCTTCCATCTTGAGATCTATTCTATTCAGTCAATACTTATGTTATTGAACACTGAGAGAGATTGTACTATAGCTTAATTTACTTAACTTATTATTAACTGATTTAATCACGGTCATGAGACTATCACTATATTCAATAAAGTAAATAACATCACGATAAAACATTCTATAATGTTGTTCTAAGTTTCTTCTGGGAAAAACAAATTTTACGAATCAATTCTCAAACATTGCTGCGTTAAGTGCCACTGAAAAATTCTGAATAATCGTTAAAGCTAAATAGGGGAATATTTGACCAATCAAAAGGGAAAGTGGAATTCGATGCATCTTCTTACAATGGGATCTCGCATGAAAACTTTTTCCATTTTTTTAAACATGTTTATCAAAGCCAACATTTCATTAGTACCTATGGAAACATGGATATTGTTATTTACTTATGATGATGGAAAACATGGAAAACAGTATTTTTCTTAACCTAAACATTTTGTAAGAAACATAAATACTCATTGAGCTTCGTAGTGCAGGAGTTTTTTTTTCATATTTACCTCTTTTTTGCTTGATTTGTTGTGACTTTCTTTTCATATTTGACTCAATACTGATTTTGCTTGTTGTTATAGATTTTTATGTTATCAGAAACTGGCAGAAAACTGATTATTATAAAACTTTTTTTCATCATCTAGCGGATACAGTGTAAATACAGAAGAAAAAACTTTTTTGCATACGTATATATATCGTAGTCTTCGTGGCAAAAGGGCGTATTAGCTATGTTAAAGTGTGGATAATGCGCTCGTCTGTCACAAACCCATGATATGTCAACGTATGCAAAGTTCTTGGGAATGCATTTTTTGTAGAGAATTTCATGAATTACAACCTGAAGTTCGATATTAGTTTGTTATTAATTGTCAATGGACTACATTATTTTATAGAACTATTTGAAAAAAAAATAATATTAATGTGATTCATCGATTCATCCTCATTTATGACTCAAATGACCCTCATGATATTATCATTTTCGTCAATCGTATCTCGTGAAGCCCTATTAATCCAGCGTTAATTTCCCAGACAGTGAATTCTCTCCCGTCGTTTATTTTAATAGAGGTAAAACGATTGGAACGTTTCTCAGGTCGGAAGGTCTCTCTTGAGATGACGAAGTCAAGGCAAGAGAAGGGGGAAGGATGAAAAAAAAAAAGAATCAATAAAAAAGGAGAAGAAGGAGCGACAGAAGAGCGAAACTGATGAAGGGCAGGGAAGTCGTCGAGGTCATTTGACGATGAAACAGAGGGTCATGCCTCTACTGATTTGTGTTTTTGGATCATGCGACAAAGCAAAACGCGATACACTGTCAGAAGCCGAGAATAGAGAAGGCGAACAATAGCCTATAACCCGAACGATGGACACTGTTGGGGGCGAATATATGATCCTATCGAAGGACAAACATTTGCATGAATGAGGTGACGTGGCTATCGTGACACATCTAAAAAAACACATCAAGAACAGATAGTTTTAGCATGAGTGTGTAATTTCAGCCTTTTTTTTCGTTCACCTGTTGCCAGTGATTCTATTTTTACTCTAATATTGACGATAATTTAATGACCTTTTTTCTATTTTTAAAAAGTGTTTAGTAACAAGTGTATTTCCTTCCAACCAATGGTAGAGGGAAGTTGAAGAAGCATAGAAAAAAATGAGAAGACCAAATTAGTCAAATAAATTAAATTATTGATGATTAATGTCGGCCCATGGATACATACTATTTTATCTCCAAAAAGTAAGTGGAATCAATAATAGAACATGAATGGGTCTAGCACATAACCTCCAAGCCGTATCTGTGCCGTTTCAATACTTTTGACCAGTCTCCTCATGTTCTTTGAATTGTGACATTGCCACATAGAGTGGAATCCCTTTGAATCTGACGGGTCGGGCTGGGGCCTTCCTCTAAATCTGACAAATCCCTTTGTCCCCACAACATGACCTTCATGTCTGATCTTCGTAGGTCTGCGCAGCCGCACGCGCAGATCTGCGCAGTTGAATACCCAATGAACATTCTCATACTCTAAAAATTTAAATACCCGCCTAAATGCTCTTTTTTGATTGATCGGTTTAGCAGCCATAATAAATCGTAGTGGAGGACAAGTCTGTTCAGCACAAAACGAGAATTCAGTCAGATGCAAAGGGTGATCAGATTCAGAGGGATTCCACTGTAGTTCCATCTTACCCCCACTTGAATACTAGAAATACATTCAAATTTGTTAAATTAAATATTTTTTGTCCTTCAATCTTTCCTATGCTTCTCTAGCCTCCTTCTATCACTGGGTGAAAGAAAATCCACTTTTTATCAAGCACCCGGTATATATTCCCTATTTGACTGGTTCAATGTCAAGTTTTTCAGAATTTTATTTTTGAGAATACAGTGCTCCCTCTACTGATCGTCCCTCGTTTGATCGTACCTCTCCTATCCTGCTTTTTCCCCTTTACCCTCACTTTTTTACTCATCTCGAGTGCGCATGCGCGGTAACCATGGCAACGTGCCTTGGGTATTTTTGTTTGCATGCATGGTAGTGAAAACGTGTGATTCGAGTGAGAAAATTTTGATAATGTGTGAAAAACGAAGAAGAGAAAATATATGGAAATTTAAGTAAAACTGAATGCAATAAGAGAAATGGAAAAAGAGATATCTCCATGTTATAAAAAGTTTGACGGATTATTATATAGAATCTCTCAGTCGTAAGTTGTTGCGGAAAATTTAATATTATCACAAAAAAAAATTGTTGTAATTGAATAGTTTTCAAATAAAGAATAAGCTGCTCAGAGGATTTAAAAAAAGGTTTTTTTCGTATACTGAAAAAAATATTCAATGCATACTAGTAGACTAAGGGACGAACGTTGAGGTTATGGTTAAATTTTGAACGAAGAGCGCGCGGCCTTTCACTCGGATTTTGCCCCGCCTCCTACATGGAGTGGGGGCCGCTCTACTGATCGTTTTCCTGGAATTAGAGCCCCGTTCGGCACGATCAGTAGAGGGAGCACTGTAGAAACTTATGTATTCAGAATTCATAAGAAACTAGAGAGTCAAACTATTAAGATTATTTGCCCCATAAATTAATGAATTAATCAAGCCCTCGTCTACTTGATACCCTTGATACATTTTTTTACTTGACAAAAAAATGAGTTTTTTCGAAAAAATAAAGTTAAGAGACTGCCATGTGATTTCAAAACTAGTCAAGGAGGCTCTGATTTGAGAGCAACAGAGGAGGGTGATTGTATCCCCTAGAGAGATTCTCGATCTTACCAATACATTTCTCTTGACTTATATACACACACGCAATGTCTTCCGGGTTTACCGAGTCTTCTCCCTTTTAACCTTGGATTCGTATCGGATACTTACGCACGCACTTCCCACGTTCCTTTCCCCGCTATCCAGCTCTCCCCACCCCTTGGGAGACAACCTAGCCACCAACATACCCTCCACGTGGCAAGGTCACGACCCCATCTTCATCCCTATTCTTAGATTCCACCTCGAGGAGAGAAAAAAAAAGTGGAAAGAAAAAAAAAAAAGAATTGGAACAATCAAGAACGTAGTTTGAGTGGAAAACTTTCTGAGTTGGGTGAAATATTTTCTACAATTCTTTATTCTCTCCTCCTTCTGGGAGCAATGGAGATAGGAATTGATGGATGAAATTGAACAGTTGGCGATAAAATAATCCAATTAACAAGACTTATGAATCTTCAAAAAAAAAAAAAACTCTATGGAGAATAAATACAAAATCCTCTGATTTTTCATGTTATTTTGAGAAACGTAAAATAAAATTGGGAGGATTTTTATTCCTTTGATAACTTTCAAGTAATAGTGTACTTAAAATTGATAGTGGCTCATGTTTCGAGTGTACCTTGACAATTCACATGAGATTAATTCACTAAAATCATGGAAACCCTTTGTTTCTAAGGCGACAATATAGTTTGCAAGTAGTGATACAATCTCCTGCTTTTGATAGTACGATTATTGATTATATTGTGTAGAAGTTTTCTTTTAGAATGGCAGGGAAGATTTTTCGCTCAGATGCTGAAATCCTCGGAGAAATCCCAAGGAAGAAGTACATTATTCCTAAACCAAAATAGTTTGCACTCAAATGATGATTGGTTTTAGAGATACATATCGTCGCCTTAGAGTGAAAGGGGCGTAAGTGCCAAAAACACGAAATTCTGGTGTGAAAAGGGCGTATGTCCACATGTCACTCCAAAATGTTTTTATGGCCTCTGGAACATTATGTGGATAATTGAAAATTAAAATAACAAAGTGGCATAACTACCAATTTTAAAGTGAAAAGGACGTATCTCCGCACCTACGCCTTTTTGTTTTTATAATTTTTTTTATCTCATGAGAATATTTGGAGTTACGCCCTTTTGTTTTTAGGATTTTTCATCCGAATTTTGGCGCTTACGCCTCTTTGTTTTCAATTTTTTTCCGATGATCAGAGAAAATTCAATGAAAACACTGAAACCAAAGGGGCGTATCTCCGGCACTTACGCCCCTTTGTTGTTAGTCAGTGGTACTTACGCCTATATATTATTATTTTTTATTTTTTTACTAATATTGCATAAAAGGCCTTGGAAAGCCTATTGGATCAATAATAGTGGAGATTTTTGTTATTTTGAAAAAAAAATCGGGAAAAATGCCACTTACGCCCCTTTCACTCTAAGGCGACGATATGCAGAAAAATTTTCCCCTTCTTTATTTGCAATTATACGTTAAATGGTCGAAAGATCTCTTTTCAGTCTACTCGAAGTAGCACTTTTTACATGTATGTCCATAGGACAAACTAATGCTTATAAATTTCGTTGTATTCATGCAGGAATGCAATAACTTGCGGCCAAGCATGGCGACTGTTTAACCATCCACTTGTGGTCTTCCATAATTGTATCCAGTCATAACTCTATTGAAAATGGGTATATAAAGAGAAGTCTTTTTCATTCATTTCCAGCATAGAAACAATTTTTGTTGTAATCATTTCATTTCAAGTTCCATAAACTTTCGAAAATCCTTAATAACAAAATGAAGGACTACTTAGAGGAAATGAGAACAAAGAATTTCACCAATCAATGACCTTGAGTGAGGGCAAACAATAATTGATTTCTATAATTCTAATTTTGTTGAATGTGGGAATCGATTGAAAATGAGAATGTTAGATTAAAGGAGACGCTTTTCAATTCACCACTTTTTCCACTGAATTTACAAGAATTATTACAAAAATTAATTTTATTATTGTTAAAACATGATGATATTCCTTTTCCCAGCCTTAATCGCAATTTCGCGGGAAATTTAGGGGCCAATCGGCCTTCAACTCGTCCCTCGTTTACCACCAGAAGTAGGAGGAATGGCTGAGGGCGATGACTCACTGAAAATATTCTCCCTCATCCTCTCATACATTTTCCTCCATTCTTTTCTTCCTCCTGTTAAGGCCTCCGTGACTAGAAGAAAAAAAAATAAGGGAGAAAAGAGAGCTCACGTGGCACCTTGTCCTTGGACTATCTCAGAGGGGTTGAATGTGAAGATAAAGAGGATCGAGGGGAAAGAGCAGTAAAACATAAGAAGGTCAATTGATCTATCGTTAATCTTGTTCTACGCTTCCGCATGTGCGCAAACAATATTTTCACGCTGCCCTTTTTTTTTCCTCTCATTCTTCTAACATAAATAATTACTAACAAGGTTGATAATTAATTTTCAAGGTATCATCAATTTCCGAAAATATTCACGGCTTATGGATGATGTTCGTTAATGAGGAACTTCCCAGCATCTGTGAACTCATTAATTTAATAATGATCATAGAGTTCATTCGAGTCGAATTTCTGTGATTAATGAAGAAAATATTAAGGAAAATCGTGAAGTGATTTGAATGTTATTCAGAATGCTCAAAGGATTGTCGAGTCGTTGAGTGTCTAGAAAGGAAGGAACAAAAAAAATACACCTAAAAATTCTAATTCAGTAGATATATAGCAGTACGAATAACAAACAGACTAACAAGCTCGACCAAAGTCGTTAGGTCGTTCATGGCGACCAGTCTAGGGTTGAGGATGCTGAGCGAGTCATTAGGACAGCTTAGTCAAGTCTGGGAGGACAAAAATGACATAAAGTTTGATGAGTAACGATTTGAACTCTTTCGAATATGATTGAAAATTCTTGTATTTCGTTGAGCATACAGAGTAATTCTAAGCATAACCATCATCGAAGATTCCATCATCATTTGGAAGAATCAATGAAGCTGCTGAAAGTGAATTAGCAGCATGGTAGGGCGAAAGTTTTAGTTTATATTTTATCGTACTGTGATTCTACCCGATCAACATCTTGAAGCCCTCATCAATAAAACGAATGGGTGTATCAATTCATAGGCTACTTATCAGGAAAACGGCCGATAATGCTTGAGGATTGGTAGAGGATCAGACCAGTAATCTGAAGGCTGTGAGTTCAAATCTCGCTTTGATATTTCCTAGCTTTTCCGAAATTTGATTCCTTAAGAATATCCAAGTGTTTCCGATGATCTATTTTCTCTTTTCGATAGAGGAGCATGAGAAGATTTTGTTGAAATTTACTTTACACCATGTCACCGGACAAATTGAGCCAATAACAATTTTCTTAAAAATACATAAATTAACATTAGAGCTCTATAAGCGAGATTCAGTTTCAGTTTCACTGCAACAATTCATGATCACAGACCTATTTTTTCCTTATATAACCATATATATTCTTGTTCATCAGACTGTCTATTAATTTTTCGAATCATAAAAAACGCCTATTACCGGACAAACAGCGACGATTAATCCAACTAATTACATGAAAACATCAATGGCGGTCATATTGGTATTTAGAGTCCGAGCATTCTCCAATCCCAGTCCTAGATGCAAGGACAGCGTGAGTCAAATTCGAAACAATATTAGATATTTATAATATCATTCAATAACAATTTATTATTATGGACATCATTTGAATATGTTACAAAATGTTACAAAATCGGAATAATCAGAATATTTATGATAACTAGAGCCCGGAACTTCGTACATCTAAAAGTATTGCTTGCCGTAGCTGATACCTTGGTTATAAGAGTAAACAAACTTTGCAAAAATGTCAACTTCAGTGCGAATTTCATTCAAATTTGTATTGTACGATACGGGATTTTTTAATTGATAAGACTAGTGATATGTGTGCATATATGACTCGGTACTCGTGAGTAAAATGTGCAGTGAGTGACAGAGAAGAATAAATTCAAGGAAGATCCATAAATTATCAAGAAAATGTAGCCGAGGCACATGAAGAGGAGAAAAAAAAATAATGAAGACCTGAGATAGAAAGAATCTCATCTTCATTAAGTTTTCTTTTAATCGTCTCCACATGTTTTTTGAATCTTGCCACTGTCTTTTTTAAATCTTACGCAAATGTTTTTTGACTCTTCCCCAATTCCCTTCGAATGTTGAATTATAGTGGTTAATTTTGGCATTGGAATAATATTATTCAAGTTCATATTTATTAAAACACTGAAGTGAATGAATGATATTGTATATAAATGAAGGATCAATTGAATGAAACATCAAGAACTTGATATCAGATTATTCCATTATATTTTCACACTTTATTATATTTTTTTACATTTTTTTTTCATCCCAGTTTATGTTATTTTTCGTTTTCTCTATACCTCTATTTATGTTTTTTTAAATTTTTTTGTACTTTTAGAGTCTTTTTCCAATTGTCATCCTTGTCTTCCACGCATTGCGTTAATCACAAGCACAGTTCCACCACGCATATCTGAGCTGATGACCAAGTCCGGAAGGGAGGAGATTTAAAAACGACTTGAGGAATATTCAAAAAAGATTTGGACAAAATTCGAAAAACACTCGTGGAAGATTTTAAGGAGACATGGGGAAGATTTAGAAAAGACATAAGAAAGATTCAAAAAACACTTGGAGAAGATTTCAAAAAAACTGGGGGAAGATTGGAAGAGACGTAATGAAGAAGAGATTTTTCTTTCTACCTCAGTTCTTCATTATTATTTTTTTTTCCTCTTCATGTGTTTTGGCTACATTTTCTTGATAATTTATAGAGCTTGCTCGAATTTATTATTCTCTGCCACTCACTGCATCATTTTACTCACGAGTACCAAGTCATATATGCACACATATTACTAGTCTCATCAATTAGAAAATCTCGTAGCGTGCAATACAAATTTGAATGAAATTCGCACTGAAGTTGACATTTTTCAAAGTTTGTTTACTCTTGTAATCAAAGTATCAGCTACGGCTGGCAATACTTTTAGATGTACGAAGTTCCGGGCCCTGATGATAATTTCGAAAAATTAAAAAACAAAAGTAGATCATTTGGACTTGTTACTTGGATAGCGGTAACAAGTTCTCAGCAGTGATTCTGGTGAATAGTAATATTTAGTAATGGATTGTTCATTTAGAGAAGTTATTGCGCTATTACAAAATGATCACTCAAATTTGAAAGGATAATTTCTCTGTTATTGAATTTTCATTTACTGTTATCATCATACCGAATATATGAGACAGAGATTGTTAGATAAAGAAGAATTTAAAATTATGGTGAATAGAAGACATGAGTGCCCTCTAGATAACATTCTTCAATAATTGTATGGTAAATTCAAGTTTTTTCATTTAGATAAGTCTAAAAATCACGTCTAGCTTATTTTTGAAATATCTCGTAACCGCTAAGGCTCAAGAGAATTTGCAGGGAGACCTTTGCCGTTGACTCATGAATTTCTCTGAAAAAAAGGTCTCTCCTTCACATCTTTCGCTAAGCCAAATTGATAGGAAGATCTTTGCGAGAGAAGTTACATGTAATTTTTCAACTTATCCCGGTTCACTAGTTCTAAATAATCTTCAGATTGTACTTATTCAAATTATACTCAGTTATTCTCGGGTAATTACGATATTTCTGCTATATTTCAGAAGTTTTCTCATTATCGCAATTTTCAACGAATTTCATGATTGATACGTCACTTAATGGTGCCCATTCTACTTTGAAGGCTCGAAAGAAGTTGTTTTTGTGAGTTTTTTATGAGATTATTAATAAGGAATATTCATGTAGAGCTTTTTAGGCACAATAAATACGTTCTCGGGATGCATTTGAAAATTGTTCTTCATGTATTTTAGGCAGTTTTTAAACACAAAAATATCATTTGAATACAATGTCTCGATTAGTAGGGTGATCTGCGCTGGTGTTAAAATTCTTGAAAATGGGCCATTCGAAACAGAAAAGTAAAAAGTTGTAGGTTTAATATAACACTAGCAATCGACTGAACTAGGATTATCTTGAAATTTTCATTTTCACTAGATTTTTTTGTTGTAAAAATCAGTGAAAAAAAACAATTTCTTTTTTCCCTACAATTTTATTATTGGCGCATGTACATTAAAAATTTTGGTTCAAAATGACCCGGGGCAGAATGATTTAGGAATTTTTCCGGACTTAAGGACTTCTCGAAAAAATCTGAAAAAAATTGCAAAGATGCTTCAACATGTCTACGTTGTTGGGGAATTTCTTCAAATTGTTTCTTAGATGCCTTCTTGTCTCCAACAAAATGTGGGTTTTACCCCGGTCTCCCCTATTTAATATGGAGTTGTATTATTTTTCAACTTCGTGAAAGAATCTTAAATGTGATCCTAGAAATCATATCCCCGGAGCATCCCCCTCCCCTTTCCGCAGAAAAAAGAAAAAACGAGGAGAAATTATCCATTCCCCCGTATGTCTCAACGAACGACTTTTTATTTATTGTTATTTCCAAATATCCCACAAAAATAAAAATGAAAAATCCTTCCCTCTCCTCTGCATAATGGAATTTTTATACACAAGACTCTTCATCGTACGTCATGGTCTCCCTGGAAAAAAAAGAAAAGAAAGGAGGAGAAGAAAGAACAAAAAAAAACATGCAAAAAAAAGCCGAGAAAAATATATTGTGCAGAAAAAGATTGTCCCAGGTCGTGTGAAAGAAGCAAGAAAAAAAAATATATATATAAAATTTGCAATCTTACACATTTGACCTTGAGACGAATCGTTGATCATTATTGACACAAGTATAAAATTAATTTCTTCGTTTCTGCATCTTGCCACGACGTCATGAAAAAGCGTAACCTGATAATACAAAAATCCGGACGTGATTATATCGCCGATGCACTAATATCAAGGTCACCTTAACCTTGAGGATGAAGATTAAAAAACATTGATAAAAATAATAACAAAAAAAAAATTGTATTCATATCATCGATAAGTGAATGACGATTTGGAGAATAAAATTATTCTTATTTCTGCAAATTACTTCTCAATTGGATGAATCTCTTTCATTAACGATACATCCGGCATGACTAATTCTGAATACAGTCTAACATCACTGATTTATTTTGCAATCAGACGAGAAAGAGACTTGAATGGGCAAAAATCTTCTAAAATCATCAAATAAAAATATCAACACGCAGTGTCTTCTCCAAACAGAGAAATTTATTTATCAGTTGGAATATAAAACACTCCGGTGGCAATTGTGAAATCATAAGGATAAAAATGTATAAAAGAAATCAAGGAAAAAAAAAAGAGAAATGAGAAAGAGAGAGAAAGAGAAGAATGAGAGAAAGAAAAAAAGGCAGAAATAAGCGACCTTAACTTTGATCCCCATCCCACCCACAAAATAACGCCGCGTGTCCGTCTGCGACGATACGTCTAAATTCTCGTGAAGCCGTTAAGCCTCTTTTATTCTTTTGACCGAATATCAAGGACACACCTAATATAAAATCTGTTGAATTTCATGTTTTATTTTATTTTCAAAGAAACAGAAAAATTTTTCGATTGAGAAATTCTTTTATTTTGAATTTCAACTAAGTCACATTAATTTATTACGAAAAATGATCATTTATTAAGTTTATCAGTGTGATAAACGACTTTAATTATTCTTTTTTTTTTTTGCGAAAGAAGCGGAAGTATTAAGGAAGATTAATCAGCGCGTGTTGAAATATTCTCATCGTCTTCATATTTATCCTTAAAAACTACTTGTCTTGGTTTTTTTTTTTACTTGTGACGTCCGGTGATATTAATTGAAAGGAAATCGATGGTTTCTGAAATTCATTAACGATAAAATAGCTTTTTTCGAATAAAATGTTACTCATTTTACCTTGATCGTTTAAATTACGTCCATCAATCACCGAAAACGAAGATTTTAGTCTCCAAAGAAAAAAAGCTTCTCCTGAGTCGACGAAATTCTATCTGCATAACTCACAGTTAACCCTAGACTGTTCACCATATGAGAAATTCCCCTGATGTTCCGCCGTTTTCATTCATTTATAATCATCTGGCTAAGCATAAAATTCTGACAAAAAAATTGACTCTATTTATCGAAATGTTTAACAAACTGTTGTATTTTTTAGATGACATATCCTGCAAAGTTGATGGAGAAATAAAATAAATTCTAATATGTAGTGACATTTTTCTCATGCTGAATGGAATCGTCCGGTGAGCAGCGTTGCCGAAAACATGATAACCGAGCTTGGGCAGTGTAGAGTGAATTCGACAACGTCGCAACTGAAATAACATGGCGAGGAATCCTTCATGACGGGACCAGCATCGTGAGGTTGCGTTAGGGGAACAGTCTAGGGTTGAGGTAGCTTTCTCCCGAATGACAAAGTTCGAGATTTGCTCAAAAATTGGGCTATAAATAATTACATGCATAATACATCTAATAACGAAATTTAAGAAAGATAGTCCACAGTAAACATGAGATAATTGCCATTAAAAATTAACTTTTCATACAAGGAGCTTCGAAGAAAACGACGTATTTTATTCTTTTCCACGTTGAAAAGGAAACACCATCATTATGAAAAACTAACATTTATCATAACTACACACCTAGAATTATTTCTAAAAAAATGAAAATTGCTTACTAAAAAATAGTTTTGTCCAACAATTAAAAATAAAACCGTATTTTAACGAATATTTTAAGTGGAAGGGGTATCAAGATGGCCGCGTAAGAACCATGTGGGAGAATATTCCACAGTTGTGTGTATTCATATAGTGAATACTACTATGAATGTGGTACAGTCAAGTCGAAAATATATAAGTTTACACTAGTGAATTATCGAAACATTGGGTGGTGGCTTAGAGTCGAAACTTTTCAACTGGACGGCTGGGAAGCAACTACATTAAGGTGTTGGGCAGAAGTACAGGTCGGCCGAAGCTATTGAGTATTGATCACTCGCTGTTGTACACTCAGTGGTAAAAGCAAGAACCGATGGACTCTGCAAAAATGTTGCGAGACGTTTGATAACGTGCGACCATGATGGCCTACAGTGTAACTGATAGACATCTTTCAGAAACTCCATTTATTCAGAAAGAGAGAAACTTTCAATTTATTGAAATCAAAGAATGCTTCTAATTGTGATGGAATTTCTATGCTATGATTGTTGTCAAAAAAATGTCACAATTTTTGGGGAGATATAGTGAATATCAAGTAATTTCCCATCAAAGTACATGTTACTTTATTAATTAATTTCCTACAGCAGGAATTCTCACAATCTCTCAAATTTTGACTGAAACTTATAAATTGATTTCATTAACATGATCCATTTGGATACATCAGCCCTTCATCATCTTTTCTGTACTCACTTAAATCTATTGAAACTACATGAATATTCAGTGATGATTTGTAAAAATATGTTGGCAATGATTCTCACTCATAGATACTTAGCAAATTGCCTTTAATTAATGTTTGAGGTGAGCCAGAATATGAGAATGATAATGGGGATAAATGGAAATGAAAGGAAGTCGATCACCCGAGGACACGTGCAATGGATATATGATAAATCCAGTTTATATCACCTTCGTGTAAGTGGAAAAAAACACACACACACACATATTTACTTATTGAAATTTTATGATTGGTAATATCAATGATGAGTATTCACATTTAAATGATACAGGAAATACATAAAATTTAAATTGAGTAAATAAAATTAATCAAGTCATTTTAAATTGATAAAATAAAAGGTTATTTTCATGCAAAAAAAAAAAAAAAGTGAAAGCAAAAGTTGCACTGGTCATGGTTGTTGCGAGCTGTTTGTGTATCTTCAGGGATGAGGTCAAATGTTATTCAAAGACACTCATAGTTCATGGGTGAGTGACTAATTTATCAAGAAATATTTAAATACAAATTGATTAACTCAGTTCAAATATACAAATGACAGAATGTAAATAACATTCATAATCTATAAAATCTTGAATTGTATACTCTGACCTTGATAGGGGCCAATGGTAAAGTCCATAGTTTCAACTGCAGTTTTAAATAATTTTCAGACTTGAAAAAGATTGGTGAACTCAAGGTCAAAGAAGACCTTGTATGATGGGAGGAGCTTAACGCATTCATTGAAAACAAATTGATTAGTGTAATGTCACACTCGACCATTCTAATTGAGTTGTTCATTGGGCCTTAAGTTGAGAAATTAACTGGAATAATTTACCTGAAATCATAATTTTTTCATTCCTTCCACGAATAAGTTTTTTAATTGAAGATTTTCTACTCAATCCATAATGGACTTATACAGTTAGTAAATTATGCAGTTAATTTAATTATTATAAAAATATTTTCTCAGTGAAATTAAAACGGTAGTTTATTGTATTCGAGGTATTTTGATCACCACAAACCATTTGGCTTTAATTTTTTTTTCTATTTGACAATAAAAAAAGAAAGAAAAATTAATCCTTCTGGAAATTTACAGAGAATTTGACCACATTATTTGTGAGAAATTAATTATTAAAGATGATGACATTTTGCGGAAAGATTAAAAGTTTAAGGCATCTCAGCAATTTCTTCCCGCAGTTCAAAAGAAAGTCGGCAGAGGGGTAAAGAGTGAAGGGAATTTTTATATTTATTTGAAAAAAAACTCAATTCTTTTTATTAATTATAAGCTAAAATTACAAGATTTTGAGACATTTTTGATATAAATACCCATAGTATCGTATCAATACCCTTTAAAAAAATTATTGAAGCAATTATTGTAATATGTTTAAAAAGTGGAAACTGCTAGTTATTTTTTTTTTTTAACAAGTATAATTTTTGTTTTATTGATAATAAGTACAATTCTCATCATTTCTTCCATTGTTGTCTCAATCATGAAGAGTCTTTCAAAAATCTGGAGAATAATTTGAATTTGAGATTTATTGGATTTATTTGGATTTATCTTGACAAATTAATTCTTAACCAGATGAAATAAAATAAGTCTCAGAATCATACGACTTCTATGGGAAGAACTACAGAAGAATATAATTTCAATGATTGCGAGTATCATTTTTGATACTCCGCACATTTTTATTGTTTATTTGAATAAGAAAAAAGTACCAAGGTAGGAATTGATGATCGGAACGAAGCTTGGCTAGTCCTTGTTCAAGACGGAGGCTGGTGGATCTGAGGCTTAGATGTTGAGGTTAGTACAAGTTTGGATGAGCCTCGAAATAATAAGAGCTTCCCAAGGCTGCGAGCTGAGGCTTCTATCAGTACTCCGATTCAAGTGTTGAAATGAGACTAAAGCCGATCATACGTCACTGTATAATTTGTAATAAACCTCACACCTTTATTTGTCTCAATTATTCTAATTTGTTCCAGTTTCTCAAGAATATTCATTTAGGGTCCTTTAATCACCAAATTTCCGAGAATTATATAAATTTGTTTTTCTCGAGTATCAAAATTTTTCATTTGTTTCATCTGATTTTATGATTACCAAAAATTACATTTACAGTACGATTCTTTCGCTGCATAGTGATGGATTGTAGAGCTAAGTATTCCCACTATCCTTAAAAAAGGGGTTAACTCAAGACCTGATCAAGTTTCTGAGAGCGAGCCTCAGTACGCCAAGCCTCGATTGAGGTTGACCCAAACCTAATTTCAATCAAGCAAGAATAATTGAATAATTTTTTGGATATGGATTAACGAAAAAACAAATTGAACCAATAGAAAAATCGAAAAAAATCTTCATTAGAATAACTATCCTTGGATTTTCCTTAAAAAATGCCCCGGCGATCGTGGAATGTTTGCAAGTTTGCAAGGAATTAATCTTTGAAGAGCATGAATCTTAATCCTCTGAGGTGAAAGTCGCCCGAAATTGCCCATCGGACGCCGGAGTGGGGAAAGCCAATTGTCATGCATGGACGTGTGAGTGGGGAGTGGTGAAGTCACCTCATAGGGTTAAGAAAACTTCAAATATCAACATTGGAGTTATAATATGCTATTATCTCATTCTCAGTCAGAAATCGGTTGTTTATCAAAGTGAGTGATGGACCGGGGCTGCAAAACAGAGTATAGTGAATGTTGTAACTGTATAACTACTGGTGTATTTTCGATGGTGGAATTAAGGGGGCATTCTAGTGTGACGGCCGGAAAAAGTCCCCATTTTTAAGATTTTTTTTTTTTACAGTTAGGATGCTCCGATCAGGCTCATTTTTTTATCACGAATGAAAGGACTCATAAAGAATAGGAAACAAATTTTTTTACTTTATTTTTATTAATTCTTTACACACTTCTTGGACATTGAAAATTGAAAAAAAAAAAAAAAAGTTTCTGAATGGTGTGCACTCTCCGCGTCGTAATTCTTGTCTGAAAATTTTTTTCCAAAAAGATTATTAATCCTCATGGATAAAGCGATCGACTGATGGAGGTTTTTTTTTTTTCTCTCAAAATTCAAAAAATGGCGGTGGTTTAAACAAAAAATACGAAATTAGACCCTGTTTTCGGATAGTTTTTCGTTAAAAAAAATAGGAAATTTTGGGAGAAAAAAAAAAAGCTTCCATCAGTCGACAGAAAAATGCATAAAGAATGTTATGTAAAAATTTCAGACCAATAACTCAAAAACTCTGCACTTGAGAGTGCACACCGTTTTGAAACTTTTTTTTTTTTTTTTCCATTTTCAATGTCCAAGAAGTGTGTAAAAAATTAATAAAAATAAAGTGAAAAAAATTTTTTCCTATTCTTTATGAGTCCTTTCATTCGTGATGAAAAAATGAGCCTGATCGGAGCATCCTAACTGTAAAAAAAAAAAGTCTTCAAAATGGAGACTTTTTCCGGCCGTCACACTAGAATGCCCCCTTAATGAAAGACTGATTAGCTGCATGAGGAATACGCGTGTCAGGAAGAAGCGATCCTGCGTGGAAATTTTCATGTGAAATTTGTGGTACTGTGCGATGTCCACCAATCGCATCATTCAGTTGAGGCAGTGATTTTGATGGCTAAACATTAGTGTCATCATGATTGGACTGTTGATCAGAGCCGTCTGAATCTTTCTTTTCCATTGTTTTTTTAACTTTCTTGTTGGATTCTTTTTCAGCGTTTTTCTGCGCTGGTCTTTTACGATTACTGCATACATTGTTCACCAGTTTTGTATATTCACCGAGAGAGATTTTGTCCGTTGAATGAAGATTCAAGAAATCTGGAAAAATATATGAATTTCA
The DNA here is from genome assembly GCA_963942555.1 of Aleiodes leptofemur. Lineage (NCBI taxonomy): Eukaryota > Metazoa > Arthropoda > Insecta > Hymenoptera > Braconidae > Aleiodes > Aleiodes leptofemur. Next base: position 16,065,480 of record OZ012609.1, read on the forward strand.
AGTAAGAAAAAACTGACTTCTATGTCTATTGGTGTAGACCGAGAAAACTTACCAAATATTGCTATAAAAACACACTGGTCGATAGCAGTGGTGCCTCTGGTTCCTCTTGCCGTCCTCGTTCGCAACGTTTTGCCGTAAATTTCAACAAGTAACTCTGCCACAAGTTTTCGCCACTGATTGTGGTGCGCGTATCTGAACTTGATGTCATTCAATGCTGAAGTGGAGATATATACTGAACAGCCAGGAACTAATTCTGTCTGAAAACCATTGAAGGAAATGTAATTAATGTTGTTTGAAATAACTAATTGCATTGTTGATAATGAAAGAATTGATAATTAAATGAATAATTTTACCTTATCTTGTCCAGGAATTTCTAAGGAATCACATATCTAGAACAAAAAACAAATAATTGCGACGTTAGCACAAAAATTATATTTGTTTTGAACTGAACATTATATAGTTTTCGTATTGAGCACGTCCTGGGTCATTCTAGGATCCGATTCCTGGATAATCTTCTTTATTTATCTATTCACTGCCAAACTCTTCTTTTTCTGCTCCTTCACTTCGTTGGTAAATGCTCTCCCTTGAGGCTCAATCAAATTACCGGCAATGGTTACACCATAGCTTTCCAAGTCCTTGCAGGATTCTGGAATAATGAAAAGAACCATTACTAACAAGGAGATGGATCTACCCATCAACTTTCATTATTTTTTAAAAGAACTCTTGACACCCATGAACTAACATTCAATGTTATCATTAGAATATCTTTGCTAATTGCAATAAGAACTTAATTATCACCACCGTTCATTTATTTAGAAATAATATAATGACATACTTACTTGCTATCTTCAAAATTTTCGCCCGATAAAATTTTGAATTTTTTCCATCAGAAAACTTCAATTTTATCACAGCATCTTCCCGCTGATCCTTTTTGGGGATTGAAGTGAGTGGAATTATATCACTTTTCTTTTCATCTATCCGAAAAATTGATGCAGACATTGCGGAAAAATGAACAGCACGACACTTCACATAAAAATTCACTTGCACTGCCTTCAACGATGCACTCCTTACAAGGGTTAGTTGGAGACTGAATTTTCGATACCCGAGTCGAAAAATAAACGACCCCCATTTCGGTAGAAGTCATAAAAGTATTGAAGTCATTTGGTGTCAAAATATCGTCTCGAATCGTCGTTACTCAAAAAGAACGACTCATAACGATAAAACTCTTCGTTCGACTTCAACATTTAATGAGGGTAGCACGACTTTTGGCTTTGAGTTGACGTTGGATGGTTTCATTTTCATGATCCTTGAAAGATATGTCTATCTCTCTCTAATCCTTTCATGGCTCAAGGAAGGATGGCATTACAGGTATAAAAATAGAGGTTTCCCCATTTTTTTTGGGCGATTAAAACCACTCATTTGGAAATTAAAAATTTCGTTCATTTATTTACGCTTGAATTGGAAAAAATATAAAACATACAGACTACTAAAGGCAGGCTATTTTAATCAAGAATTATGAAATTCTTAAAGTTCTTAACTTTTTTCTCCGTCTACTTCTAATCTAATACGTCTAGATGCATAGACATATCATATATCCAAACATGTAAATATATGTAATACATCATACAAATTCTATTTTACATATTTCAAAGATACCATGGAAGCACCAGTTATCGGAAAGTTAAGGGAATAGCACTAGTATTTGGACAGTGAGAATTAACTTATTAAAATGATCAAAGATTTCATTTCAGTGAAACAAACAATTCAATTGATTTTTATTTTGACACTTTGCAAGTATTTAAAAATATGGTTTTCTGACTCAAATATTGATTATTAGTACATCTTGCCGCTCCGTCCGTAAACTGGGGTATGTCCGGTAACTGGGTCCACCATAGTAATAGCATCTGGAATGCTGATAGGAAAAAATTGTGTCTTAAATTAAATTAACAGGCAGAATATCACTTTTGTCTTTCCCTATCCAAAAAATGAATGCAGAAATTACGACAAACTGAACAGCACAACACTTTACACATAAATTCACTTAGACTGCCTTGAACGATGCACTCCTCACAAAGGCTGGTTTAAGTTTTTCAATTTTCAATTTTCCGAAGATGGCGAGAAAATACCTCGAATCTTCGTACTTTTCGGTATATTTTATTTTACCACCCTGTCGTCATAAAAATGGGAAAAACCTGATGGAAAAAAATTGACCACATGTACGATACATAGCTGTACCCAGTACGGCATACTGGTAGCCCTTTGACCATTGAGGGGTTTGTTACCTAAGAAACGCATAAAATATCGGTCAATTTAAAAAATCAAAATTCTCAACAATTTTTCCTTTACTTGATTATCCATTGAATTCAGCCTCTGAAAGTGCATCAAAAATTTCGAGCCCACAGCAAGATAAAAATTTTTTAGTTTCAACAAATACTAAAAATTTTCAAAGTCGAATTGAGTTTGAAAATTTTCTAAGTTGCTGAATGAAGGAGACTTAGCCTGAAAAAATGATAGCCCCATCCTTCTCTTGGAAATTTCAGGGGGGGCCATCGAATTTTTACGATTATTATACTTGTGACCGACCGTTCCCAACATGGGTCAAAATTTTTTGATGACCTGCAACACCAATTCGACTACTTATGACGTTTCTGTCCAGTTGTCATTCCGAATCTTCAATTTAGTGTCGTATAACGTCGCAGAAAGAAGGTAAACCGACGATAGCGGATGACAAATTGACGTTTTCTGACTGCCTCCAAAATCGTTGAAATGTTTGATGTCGAAAAACGTTAAATCAAGACATGGAAAAAGGTCGTAGAACAAAAGAAAGTGATGTCGAGAAAGTCAGAACTACATCTTGCGATGACTTATTTTTCGACTCGGGTTGGGTTTGAAATTTTGGTAAGAGGAGGATAGGAGAAGTTCCATCTTCATATAAGTTTATAAGAAATTCGAGAAAAAATGAGGTAAAGGACCTAATAGCTGCTCAGGAACTAGTAGCTGCTCACTCACGTATTTGTATACCTATATTCATGAATAATTCATAAATATAGATATACAAATACGTGGAGTGAGCAGGTACTAGTTCCTGAGCAGCTACTGGGTACTTTACCTTACCCGAACAAAAAAAATTAAATAAAGGAGACTCTACAATGGCCGCAACGCAAGGAATTCCGTACGGAATCGTTGCGGTTGGCTTATGTTTGCGAAATAGTGCCGTATGGCAACGGATGCATTCCCTGTCAAACAATATTTTTTATTTTTTTTCCAAATTTATTTTCATCATCAATAATATATATTCATAACTACAGAAAACAAATTATTTCGAAAATTATATAGTTTAATATATAGTTTACATTTGAACGTAATCAACAGCTCATGGAAAAATTGCGATTGGGAGACATAAATCTCTCAAGTGGATACGCGTCCGGCTCCTGAAGATGATGGCTGTGAGCGGATTTGTCTTTTATATTCCTTAGCATATCGATCACGTAAATTTCTAAATTGTACCTTAACTTCATCACCTGTATTCAAAACGGAACGGCAATTAATATTCATCAATTTAATTTTTCATTTTTTTTTAATTGACTTTAAATGATGAAAACTTTATATTTCATCTATAATATATTTATTATTACCTGGAATTCTTATCTTCAAGGCCCTACCAATGGCTACCCAAGCCTTGTCCTCCTCCATGCAATTGTGATGACCAGAACTACTTTTATTCCACAATGTAGGACTTACCTTAAGGAATCTGATGAGTTCTCTTTCCCGCTTAGCATCTAATTTCAAAATGTTCCCCATTTTCATTCAACAAATGCGAGGGAATGTTGGGAAAATTAATTACGATTGCTAATATTTAGATTAATCAAGGTTATTGTTTGGCAGGAAATGCGTCCGTTGTCATACGGTATTTTTCCGCAAACATAAGCTAGCTGCAATGAATTCCGTACGGAATTCATTGCGTTGCGGCCATTGTAGAATCTCCTTAATAATTGACCATGTAGAAATGCAAATGATGGAACACTAATACAGCATAATTTCAATAATAGAAGGTTTCATGCAAGATCATTCGTGAGTGTCAATTGAAAAAAATTTATAACTGCTGAAAAGCGAATGAGCTCTTCAAGAAAAACTGAGGCTGTAGGATAGATATGAATAATTATTCGTAGTTATTCTCAACACTTCCCTAGGAAATCGATGAATATCTCAAAACTTTGACAATTTATAGTTATGACGTGACAACCTCGTATGTGAATAATGAGCCGTACGAATTTTGAATATAGGGGAAAGATTGGAAAAATTAGAATGCATGTACGCTTTACTGTACCGTTGTATGACACGTCCAGGTACAACGTATCTGATTTAACACAGCATCGTCACGTGCAACATATAGTCAACTGAGGTCTTCATTCTGTATCACTTCATTATTGAAATTTTATCTTGAACACAATATCATCGTCTTACAGTCAAACTGGCTTAAAAGTTATGCTGCCTGTAACATCCACACTACTATGACTCTAATGCAATTATATTTTCGCTATTCCATTAATTACGATTAATTAATAACTGTGGAAGAAATGGTTATTCAAATCCATAATCCATTAATTACCAAGTATGACATCCAAGATTATTCAGTGTTTGAGTGAGCTTGTAAAAAATAAATTATTAAAAATCCTAATGACCTGTTGATTGGCTAATCTAATCGGATTCAATGACAGATAAAGAATCAACGAACTCTATTTTGTAAGTCTATCTGGCAAAATTATCATCGATTGTGATGATAGAAAATGCGGGAGTAATGATCGATTTCCATCGAAATCTCATGATTAGAAACGCAATTATTATCAGTATAATCTGATCATTCGTATGGAATTGTACAAGGTCGACACTAATCTCCCTGCCCATTCCTCTCGTAAATACGATCATTTAATTATCATAAACACGATCATTGATACATTTTTTTTTTCTACGAAACCATTTACCTTTTTTTTTTCAATCACGTGGCAAACTAGGTTATCTCAATGAATAAATAATTAAGGCTAATCATCAGTTTCCCTGAAAAAGAGGAGAAAAAAAAATTAAATTGAGTGAGATAAATTCTGGTTTGTTAAAAAATTCCGGATGTGAATTTTACCGAGACTGGATCATGGCCGTACAGACTAGATGACTGTTTCCGAAGCACTCTCAAGTGAGCCCCTATGGCTACTGTATCTTCCGGTCATGCATCAGTGAATGTACGGGCAGCACGCCGATTACTCACGATACCGTTAGGACGCATGGATGTTAAACCACTGAACCTGTCAGGGTATTAACCCGAAACTGATTCCGATTAAAAGAAATAAGAGGACAAACAGGAGTGACGCACTACTTTGATTTTTCTCGAGCTCAAATTACAATCGACTACCCGTTAGTAGCCTCTTTCCCTTAATCAGTACCAGACGGCTTCCCCTACTTTAGCTTGCCTCAAGGTTTTTCCACAGACCTATTAAGAGCCTTTAGTAAATCCACTTAAATCGCTCAAAAACAAGCGGAAAAAGGTCGTCCGAAGAGTTTTTTCATTGTGCGCTGATGAAAAATCTGAATAAGTTTACAATTGAAATATATCGTCAGCTTAGAAACAAAGGGGCGTAAGTGTTGTGCATAACCATAGCATTGACTCCCCTTCATTTATAAGGTGTATATTTTTTGGGACAAAATGAAACCGATATAGAATTAAGTGAGATGTATTACTCACAGATTAATGCTTTTCAGTACATTGAAAGCTCTGATTGAGAGTGAAAAGTTCGACTTAGATGAAAGTTCTTCAGGAATATCATTATTATTAAAATTATTGTTATTATTGACCTGTATAATTTCTTCAAAGCTAATTCAAATATCGTGTATCAGCATTCCGCTGTGTACATGAATTTTTCTGTTCCTATCAATGAAAATTAATGCAGAAGTAGAGAGATAAAACAGGATAATTGTAGTGCTTGCTGAAACATATAAAACTCAGCAGACTCTCGAAGGAAGTTTGAGGATCAAATTGAATGAGAACAGTCATGAGGGGACGAGAATTTCCAAAAATATTCTTCCTACTTGTCTTAGACTAGGCTATTAACTTGTAGTCAACTGTACGTCTTCTATGGTTTTTTAATTAGATTTGATTGGTTATTTTGAACCTCCATCATTAACAAGAAGAATTCGATAATAACTGTCGAGGAACTAAAGATTATTGGGAATAACAAATGACAGTGACTTTATAAGATAATTCTAACGATTCAGTATTGCCCAGATTTATTACCACATCGAAATAAGTCAAACGTAATTTTATGGATTAATAATGTAACTCTAAAATTTCTTGTAACATAATTATAAAATTGTAATCCGGAAAAAATATGATGAGTTCAAAAAGATGTTCCCGGGTCAAAGACTCCAAGAAAACTGTCGTCCATTCTTCCGTTGCTAGTTCAGTTCACCAGAAGTATAATCATGCCTTTGTCCTCGATATATCCCAAACTATTTATTGAGATGCATAAACAATCCCGATACCCGTGAGTCAGTGTTCCCCGAAGATCATGACTAATGTAGCGCAAATCTCAGCAACTTGTCAACGGTCGAACACAGCCTTGGAAAAAAATTCTGCAAAAATATTCTCCACAAATCGTGCTTTGGTGTTAATTTTCGTGAAATATCTCCATATTCAAACAGTATAAGCAAATTCTTGTGCATACCGTTCCTGTCGAGCAAAGTACATGCTACAAAAAGATTTTCACAGTTAAAATGATCCTAAAGATGAACTCATCTCATCTTGTATTAATTCTCACTATTGAATCAACGATTAATAAATACTAGCTAGCTAATTTCGTTGATAGAAAGCATTGACGCATAATACCGAGAATAAATAATATATAACAGTATCAATTTGCATTGCTTACTAGTTACATGCTTCTCTTGAGTTCATATACCCGTGAAAGGCGTCCTCCTTTGCCTGAGGGAATCCGAAGGTCAGTCAACTAACTTTCAACTGAATAAAAATAAACAAAGATATTAGAAATTCAATTCAATGCATTTGTCTCTTTCACCGTTCCATATGCTTTTTTTTTTATCTACTCTAATTTTCTGAGAAGCTAATCGCTGAGATTGTCTTCCCGCGATTAATAACAGTGAACGGAAATGTTATAAGTAAATTCCAAGATTTTACCACCCACGATGTCTCACTGACACCACTTATTCGCTAATAGTACAGACATAGATGGAGATTACATCCGGAAAATGAGGGCTCAGGTGAATCTATTTGGTTATTTACTGACTTGTGGTCGGAAATATGTCGTGGATGAAGAGAATTTTTATGATTTTTCTTTTCAAGCTTTCATGGAGCTTGGAGGAAGATAGTGTTCAGATGATAACAGAGTGGACACACATCTCAGAACGTATTACAGAGAAAATTATTGTAGTAAATAGTTTCAAACCGATATCGAATTGAACGTATAATTATTTATTAACAATGTTTTAGAAGACACAAAAAAGCAATTAAAGACAATGATATAAAAAATAGTGTAAGACCAATGAGGTCTTTCCGGATCCAAGTCGCGAAGAAGACTGCCCTCATTTTCTTTGTTGTTAGGCCAGTCCACCACGAGTATAGTGGTTTCGTATGTGCCAAATTTTCGTTTTCCGTGGTTTCTAATGGCAAAAGGTCGTATGTGCACTCATAATCGTTGCAATCCGGTTCAAAAATGGAATAAATGATGAAAACACCATGGCAACACGTACTCCTGGTTTTTCATCATGGAGTGGATATACTACCTTTTGCTTTTACATAATATCTCCTAAAAATAAATTTTTTTCAAAATTAGAAGGTCTTTGTAAAAAAATTTGTCAATCTTTTGTTTTTGGTCCAGCGTATTTTTGAGGAGTAAAATAGCCTTTCAATTTTTGTGAAAATTCAGTTTTTTCGAAATATCTCCGATCCCATTATTCGTAGCGATCTGCGATCGATTTCAAATGAAAGATAACATTGTTTCCCATCGATTCATGAGATTTTGAATTCAAAAATATCGATTTTTCAAATAGTTATGGGTACTTTTGTAAGAAAAAATTATCATCGGCTTTTGCCCTATAACTATGTGGAAAATCGATATTTTTAAGCGCAAAACTTCATAAATCCATGGGAAATGATCTCATCTTCCATTTAAAATCAGTTCCAGATCGCTACGACTAATAGAACCAAGAATATTTTTTAAGAACTGGATTCTCACGAGAATTGAGAGGCTTTTTTACTCCTAAAAAATTCTCAAAAAAAATCAAATTCTCGGAAAATTCAAAAAAATTACTTCTGGCACTTGTTTTCCGCCTGAAATTCTCTCGGTTTTACAACGGAATCATCGGAAAAAAATCTATCTCAAATATTTTTATACATTCCAAGATTCTTTCATGATATCTGCATATGAACTCCAAGATTTCCATTTTATTCCTCGTGTCCGTTTTGCCCCACCTTCCCATATATTATGAAGGAATCTTGCAATTAATGAAAATATTGAAGATAGATTTCTTTCGATGATTCTATTCGAAAGCTGAGAAAATTTCAAGTAGAGAATGTTTTAGGAATAAAAGCCTTTCGTTTTTTGTGAAAATTCAGTTTTCTGGAAATATCTCCAGGTCTAATTTCAAATGGAAGATGAGATCATTTCCCATCGATTCATGAGATTCTGAATCAAAAAATATCAATTTTTACATAGTTATAGGGCAAAACTCGATGACAATAATTTTTCATAAAAGTTCCCATAACTATCTGAAAAATCAATAACTTTGAATTCAAATCCATACGAATCGATGGGAAATGATTCCAGCTTTTATTTAAAATTGATCCCAAGTCATGACAACAAATAGAATCAAAGATATTTCCAAAAAACTAATTTTTCCTGAAAATCGAATGGCCTTTTTCCTTTCCGGCACCTGTTCCCCACCTAAAATTTCTTCAGCTTCCCAATAAAATCATTAGAAAAAAATATATTCCCCACTGTTCCATTACAATGTCCATTTTGCCTCTCACTTGCCCCTGAATCCAAAATCAGTGAAATTATTTTTCACTAAATTCTTTTGTTAACATCTTTGAAGAGAGTAGGTTCACTGAAAAATGTCAAGAGATCTTTTTCATGTAGAATTGAATTCTTCACAAAAATGGCCTAATAGAATTTTTCTCTAACTCCATTGCTTCGAAGATCTTTAAAAAAATGAAAAAAAAAAAGAAAATGTGGGTATCCATTTTACCCCGTTTTTTCTCAATGAGGGGCCAGCCTTGTCAGCGCAAAGCCATATTTTCAGCGTATCACGATTATTTGCACGAATAAAAATATATTCCATTATTCGTACGTCAGGCTAACAGTATACGAGAGACCCGGTTGGAAGAAAAGAAAAATTCAATTAAAAAAAATTGATAGTGGATATACGACCTTTTCGTTTTAAATGAAACTATCAGTTGAGGTAAATTTCGGAAAGAAAAAAGGTCGTATATGCCAAAAAATTTGAAAACTGGATATACGACCTTTTGGTTTTAAGGAAACAGTCATTTACGGAAAGTTTTTCCAGGCAAAAGGTCGTATATCCCTTTTTGGCATTTACGACCTTTTGCTTCTAAACACGCGATATCGACTTAGCCCGTTTTACCGCTTCGCTTCTGGAAGGAATTGTGCTGACAACATTATTGAAATTTTTCAATTTTTTGAGTGATTTGTAAACTTTTCGATGATGAAAATTTGTGGTACAACAAAGAACTTCTTGTAGTGTTCATCAACATTGATTACACCCAAGAATTCTTAAGAAATTTTATCTGAAGTTTATTTTTTTGTGATATCACTTTAAGAGCCATTATCGGTCATAGAAGCGTTCGTTCATGAGATTTTAGCTGAGCTTAAATAATGAGAATTCTTAAATTTGCTTGAGTCTAATTCCTAATCTATTCAGGTTGTATTAGTTGAAACTCATATTATCGCGTAATAGTAGAAATTTTGAAGAATTATATTAATTAAATCAATTAAATTACGAAATTTATAAGGCACAAGATTTTGAAATTTTTCGGAAAAGCTCGAAATCGATCTTGAGTGAGTATCGAAGCTTCAATGATCTCTCTCGGCTAGAGGTTATTCGGTCAAAACTCCGTTGAGATTAAGAATATAAAAAATGAGAGATTTTTTCACCCGTTTTTAAAATGGGGCAGGCAGCGACATAATAATCCAGGATTTTTTTTTCGGAGTGAAGAATATCTAAAAAAAAAAACAGAAAAAATTGGAAAAAAGCCCCATCGTATCTATATTTTTGGGTAATTTTTCAGAATTCTTCAGTAAAAGCCTTTATTCTCATAAAAATCCTGGATCATATTGCACTGGAGATCCATTTCGCCCTGGTCTCCCCTGCGAAAGATTTTTACTATCACAATTTCTTTCCAAGTCCTATAGCAAAAAAGGGTACAAACAATGTAAACAATGATGTAACCAAATGAAATGTTAATAAGAACGTGGAAGACTGTCCAAAGAGACACGTAACAAATTAATCAAAAAAAAGGTAAAACTACCTGAAAATCTCATTTTATAATAAACGATACTTGCCGCTGATTTCATCGTTAATCACACTGTCCTTTCCCCATCTCACCTTTGAATTATAGAATAAATCAATTTTTCACGTATCACTCTAATCATGAATTTGATCAATTAATATCCACCCAATATTTGGCTTAATTACTATCAACAGGAAATATTCGTGTTATATTGAGAAAAATTATCTTCAACGTCAGTAAACACTTCCCTCAAGGATTTAATCCTTCATTTATTTTTTCTTTCCAGTCCCTAATGTAACAGATTGTGTCAATATTAAAGCAATTATAGTGACGTAATAAACGAAACTGTTAACCCAATTTTTTTTTCCTTTTTTATTTTGTCGTTCGTTCAAAATGAATGTTATCTAGCCGAAGATAAGAAGCTAGTGATATATAGATGTTTATTAATAAATAAAATACGATTGGACAGATAGAGCAAACTTGAGTGGAAATATTTATGTGTGTGTTTGTGTGTGTGTGTGTGTGTACAGCCCTCTTCAACGTACGCGGTCTGACCCTGAAGGTTCAAGAGCGTTGGGTGAATGACCGAGAGCCGAGTGTTGAATGCGAGTAGTCAATCCTCTGTGTTTGGTGGAATTACTTTTATTTCATCCTGAATTAAATGAAACATGGGTTATTGTAATTGAAGAGCAAATTGTGTAGGGGGAAAAAAATAATACCATGCCATCGTTGGTATTGACCTTGACCAATACATAGAAGTATTACTCATTCATACAGAAACGTTATCATTAATTTTCACTCGAAAATCAATGTGATCTGTGTCTTTGATTCGATTTATTTTTCATTTTACAATGGACTTTCAATAAAGTTGCACCCATTAAAGTTACTCATTCATTAAACTTTTCAGGATTCTTCCACTAAAGTTGCTCGCTGGTACCACCACTCTAATTTTTTTTGGAGGCCAAACAGAATTAAACTTAGAAGCGTGGTATTTCTGATGCACTTATGGACATATCATGGCCTTAGAATAAGGACAGCGTAAGTCTTATTCTTGTACGCAGTACTTACACCCTTTTGGTTCTCTTTCGACGATATTATAACATTCTGCGCATTGAACTGCGCAGAGGAGAATACTCTACGGCGCAATGAACTGCGCAGAGGGGAATGCTCTACGTCAGAAGTAGGGATGAGGACGAAATGCTGAGTTTAAAGAGAGGTTCTGGAGGGACGCGTGAACTTTATGGGAAGTCAACTGTATTCAGGAAAATAGAAATAAATTAATTTTAATGCATTGGAATACATGATTGAGTGAAGTATTTTAGATGATTCGAGATTAAAAATTAAAGTTTCTCAGATCTCTTAGTCTTTTTCTTCGTCACTAGGGCGAATGGCGCGAGTTGGGGACATTTGGGAGACTGTAATTTTTTATCTCGGATACATTTGCTGCAGAATTGTTTGATTTAAATGATCCTTACTGTTTAATTTGCATTTGGCGTTCTGATTGATTCCAGATTTTGATAGAGAAAATCGGGGCAAAACGGACCGGTGGGGCAAAATGAACTGCATTTTTTTTCGGAGTGAAGACCTTTCCAAAAAATTAAAAAAATAATTGAGATGATTCTTTAGCATGTTTATATTGTTGTGAAAATATTTCAATGATTTTAAATAGAAGCGTTCACTCCGAAAAAATTTAGTTCATTGTGTCTTGCAGCTCCGTTTTATAGACTGTTTCACGGATTTTAAGAAACTCTACAAACATAGATCCTCAACATGCTCCTTCGAAATGTTTGCAAAATAAAAGAAAAAAATTCGAGTTTTTCCAACCAAAAAACAAATTAAAAGACTAAACCACTCCGCAAGGATGGTTCCACCAGAAAGTACACGTGTATGTCCTACTATTGATTGAATTAAGATTGTTACATGTTACTATTTTTATTACACTACTATGTTAAACTACAAAATTCTCCAGTACTACTGTAAAATGTGAATGAGTTAACGGTTTGTGTCTCACAGATGTCTAAAACATACGGTTATTCATATTTGTAATATTCGAGATATTATTATGTAATAAAAGAAGAAAAAAAATTGATTCAATGAAACTCACTCTATTAAACAGATGAGTTAACGAAATAATTTTCGGTCATCATTATATGAAAGAAAGAGTTCAGCCAATCTTTTATACAATTTGTTAAATGCGCCGAGTCATTGGCCATTCACGCGCGAAGTCCAGTCAATGTCCGATCATTGAACCTCTTTCTCAAGAGATACAAACTAATGCAGGAGTTAACGCCCACAAAAGTAACGAAAAAAAAATAAAAAAAATGACCCCGAATAAATATTATTTAACGTCATAGAAGTAGTAGTCTTGTCGTATACGGTTAGAGGAAATTCTGCGTTATTACTTTGCCATGTGGCATTATAAATTGAATTAATTGCGTTTCTTTGGCAATTGATTCACCGTGAACTCTCTCCCTATCTCTGAATTGACCTTCGTACGGTGTATACGCGGAGAACGCCCTCGTCTCATGCCAGTGGCGACGAACCGTCGATTTTGATATAACGAGTCATAAAAGTGAAAAAAAAAAGAAAAAAATAAACTCCGAGTGAGAGGGACAAAATTATGATAAAAGAGAGTTCAAGAACAAAACGATTGAGAGGACGTTCGCTTTGCCCTCAGTGAATGTTTTAGAATGATAACTGGGAAAATGATTTATTTCAAGGGAAAATCCAAGAATTTCTTTAAATTAAAGTAGTTTGATCATATGTGGCATTGGTCGTTAACTGTGTTGTAAGGAACAAACGAAAAAAACACCCGAAAATTAATATTCATGATTAAAAACCTATTTTCTGGTATTAAAAGCGAGTTGAACGAAGAATTGGTGAATTATATCAATTATTTGTTATTTATTAGTTAAACAAATAAACAAATAAAAAGCCATTAAACAAATAAATTTATTAATAAATTAATTTTTATTAATAAATTTTTTTTAAGAGAATCAAATTTCGGAAAAAATATGTAATGCGCAAGCAGGATTTGAACCCACGACCCTCTGATTACATGTCAGGTGCTCTGACCACTGAGCTATTGCGAGTTCCTATACTTTCCTTCAAATTTTTGACCAAGATATATTACATCATTTTCGCCACCTCCCTTCCTGAGGTAATACCAATAGTATGCCATTTGACTAGCGTATTTACGTCTTTACCAATGCAGCAACAACAATCATTCATTACAAAATTATCAGACGGTCAATAATTTGGATATTGAATCGCAAATTTTTGTTTCTTTTTCTCTTCTTTAAAAGACATTTTCCAGATTTTAATATTTTGCCCAACTTGAAAGCGCAAAATCTTGCATTGGCTCGTCAGACACCGTGTTATTTTTAATTCTTGTCTATTTATTTTTGACAATACAAAACGGTTGATTTAGAGCGGAATTTCCCCTTATTTTCAACTTGTCATATTTAACCTCAGAAGAGATGATTACGAGAAAACTAGTGAGGTCTACGACTTCAATATCATTGAAACTAATTAAATTTTTGGTAAAGTCTACTTCAATGTCTCACGAGATTGTCGTGTCTCCTCCACTAATTCCATTCATTCAAAAATAGGTAGGTATTTCTCAATCCTAATGAAAAGGCTTTTATTCACCTTATTTCGAAACTCTCAAAAAAAATTACACTAAATGGGGAACCGGTGCAAAATGGACTAGAATTTTTTTTTGACAGATAAGGCTTCTACGAAGAAAATTGAAACATTACCTGAAAATTTAGATATATTGAAGCATCTTCTCATTATTTTTCTCAGATTTTTTGTCAAGTCTTTCACTCCGAAAAAATAAACATAAGCAGTAAATTTACAGAGAAATAAAAAATTTAGTAATTTTGAATAAATCTGTACAGTCGACACAAAAATAGTTGACTGTACAGAATTTTCATTCAGAATGAATATTAATTGATTAGACGAGACCAAATTTCTATGAAAAGATAAAGAATTGGATTTGAAGAAAGATTTCGTCTCTTCTTAAAAATAGAAATTTTTTCCTCTCAGGGTAAAATTTTACTGATTTTTTCTAATAAAGCTATTAAGTAGAATTTGATCTCTCATGAGGTACATAATTTTCTAATAATCAATTAATAGAACGATTGATCAACTTTTTTCATTAAATTTTGATATTCTCTGAGTGTACGATTCAAATAAAAGAACAGAAAAAATTGAATTGAAGTGACTAATGATGAGTTCGTTATCTTTATTAATTAAAATCATGAAAAGAATGAGATATTGAAAAAAGAAACAAGTGAGAAAAATGTAACAAAGTCCGAAGAGATTAATTCAGAGTCGTCGACACATTGTAATCTTCATCTTCTTTAGCCAAGGTCAAGTAATTCATCTCTATATTTCTCAACTCTAAAATGACAAATTTGAAAAATTTCTGCAAACCAAAAATTACCAGATACATGTTAATATACGGAAGCGTTGAATAAACAAGGTTGTGATATATTTCTTTTTTCTCTTCCCTTTAGCGTAACATAGTACGTAGTTAATATGGTGCGTGACGTGGCAAAGCCCAGGGAGGAAGGTGGTTCAAGGTTTTACACACGCTCGATTGTTATATGGTTTTAAGGATTACATCATGACTATTCCCACTGAGGTTCTATCAATAAAACCAGTAGTGTCGAGACCACAAGGTCTTAGGTCTGACGTTAAATAGCTGTTGACTACTCAACAATACACTGGGTAATTTTTTTTTTTTTTTTCGTTAAATGCAAACAATGGAAATAATAACAAACCTTCAACTTTTGTGATGTAAACTTTGAAAATAAATGTTTTTCACTTGAAGTGACATTATCGTTAATTTATATTCAGAGATTTTCAATGAAACAGTGAATAAAAAATTTGTTCATTTTCATTCGTAATGAAACATTTGAAATTAAATCTCAACCCATTTACGAGTTTTTTTTTTATTTTTCTTTTATTTAGCATCCAAATCAATACAATTTATTGATGAAGAAAATTGCATATTTTTTTAGCATTTTACTTTCTTTTTAAACTGCTACAGAAATATTACAATTTCTTCTATAAAGGAATAATAGTAATAATAATAATGATAATACAAGTCCGAGACCTGGCAAAGAGTGAAATAGATGAATACATGATAATAATAATAACAGAATAATAAAGTACAGGATGACATAATGTATTACGATCAGATAGATAAATTACACTTCTGCAAAAACTTATAACGAGAAGAATTTATCAGAATCCTATTATTACTTCCCCATTCTATTGGAAAGTTTGCACTCCTTTCCCGCATTTTTTTAAATAGAAAAATTCATTAGAAAATACAATTGCAGGAAGACCATAATCGGTAAAAAAAATTCAAAAAATTCATTCTCAAATTGAATTTTTCAGTGGATTTGTTGATTTGTTAATAAAAACATGGAAGGATAAAAAAATTATTGAGAAGAAAAATGGAATTTCTCAGAGTAAATTGATTTATTAGTTCCTTGATGAATGAATTTTTCATTCATTCCATCATAATTCGTAAATGACTCATCTCAATATTTCAGCAAAAGTGAAGGACGATGCTCTCGCACTACTCGTGACCATGAATCATTCCGATGAGGTTCTTGAACTGAGTTTCATGTGCCTACCATATAGTTTAAAATCCATGTGATACAAAGATGGATCCGTTAACACGATATCAACGCATGATCCACCCAAAAATTCTACACGTAATATAAACGATAAAGTTCAAAATTAATCGCACATGCTATCAATCACTTGACGGAATAGTTTCTCCGTTGATGATATTCATTGTCAAATATTTTTATATCAATTTAAACTGGAGTAATCATAAATCATTACGAAGGACGTTGATCCCAGAAACACGTGGAAACTACCTCTATGGAAATAATATATAATATGAATATAAAGAAATATATAGCAAAATATGAAATTTTCAAATAAGATTATAGAAGAAAAATATAAAATTATATACGTCATATATGTTTTATTTACATGAGAAATATATCTCGATTATATAACTTTTTCTATATCGTCACCTTAGAAACAAAAGGGCGTAAGTGATATGTATAAGCATAGCACTTACGACCCTTCGATTCTAAAGCGACGATATAAAGATATATTTTAAACATTTGACGAATACTAAACGTATGATTTGATTAATTTGATATAAAATGTACATCATTTGATACAAAATAAATATATTTCCCAAATGAAAAAAAAAAATAGAATGGAGGATTCCAGCTTATTTCTGATAAAGTTGTCGATTGCAATAGAATAGAGTATAACCTTGGGGCTGCTATTTAGGAAGCGTTGAATTGGACGAGAGCACAAAATAGGAAAGAATAGACTAGACAAATATTATAGAGTACCAAGTCTTTTAAGACAGAAAACTCATATTTGATCTAGTGAAGTTGCTAAAGACAGCTCCAATTGATTTATAGTTAGCAAATAATAAGAAAGAAGGTACAGAATTTTTTTCGTTTTTTGTAGTGGATTCAGGTTTTTCTGGAAATAGGACAGTTTAGCCTTATGGTCCAAGTAAGATCCGTCGAATTTCTAATTCATGAGCTGAATCTTGATTTTTTAAGGTAGACTTGGCTGTACCTCTACAAAAATGTAAGCAAAGTTTGAAAGTCATAACCCCCCGAATTTATACTGAAAAAATAGGAAACATTCCCAAATAGGATCGTTCACGTTTACATGGGATAGATGCATTATGTAAAAAAAAAAGTACGGACAAAACTCGTACAAATTTGATTTCCTCCAGAAAAAGATATCGGGCATTCCCCCTCTTAACCTCATGGTTTGGCTCCTGGGGCTGCTCAAAGCATTCAGGGTAATTCCGAAAATTCACAAATTTTTATAAAATAAAAAATACGACTCTTTCAAGCTATGAGTGTGGCTGTTTGGGAAAGTGCTTGATTCGGAAGTGGATATTTTAGATGGAGAACTAGTGAGAGTATAAGTATAAAACAAATTTGTAAGATTGAATGAGTTCTTTTATTCTATTGAGCATACATACAAATGAACATAGTCGAGAGTCAAAAATATATCGAAATGCGTAAGACCGATTCCTCATTGGCGAATTTAAAAAAAAATCATTTCCATCATCGGCAGAATTTCGACAAATGCATATCGCAGATCTTCACTTTTTTTCTCTTATATATTCGACTCATCAGATATAAATTCCGTGAATGGAGTGCGCGATCGATCTCGTAACAAAGAAAAACGATGATTCGAGTCCTACAAGTGCAGATTTCTAACCAACAGGAACTCAAACCATCTACTGTTACACACAGAAAACACTGAGCGTAGAAGACGCACAGAAGTGCGTAATCACTGCACATGTGTGCGTACTTCACGTTCTTACAATCGAACGTGATCTACGCACACTTGTGCGTGATCTACGCACACTTGTGCATGATCTACGCACAGAAGTGCGTGATCTACGCACAGCAGTGCGTGATCTACGCACAGAAGTGCGTGATCTACGCACAGCTGTGCGTGATGTCGACTCACGGTAAATAAGCGAAATAGAGCGCAATAGACGTTAATATGGGATCAAGAGGGAGTTTTTCTAGTTTTTCGTGATTATCTCGGTGAATAAGCGAGATTGAGTCAAATGGACGTTAATTTGGGATCAGGAGGGAGCTTGTCCAGCTTATCGCGATTATTTCGGTGAATAAACGAGATAGAGTGAAATGGACGTCAATATGAGATCACCAGGGAGCTCTTTCAGTTTTTCGTCATTAATTATCTCAGTGAATAAGCGAGATGGGGTGAAATGGACGTTAATATGAGATCACCGGGGAGTTTTCCAGTTTTTCGTCATTCTCTTGGCGAATAAGCGAGATACAGCGAAGTGGACGTTAATTTAGGATCAGGAGGGAGTTTATTAGATTTTTCATGACTATACCGGTGAATAAGTGAAATAGAGCGAAATGCACGTTAATTTGGGATCAAGAGGACATGGTTTCATGTGAAAACTTCCTCATAATTCCATATGTCTACTTCGCTCTATCTCGCTTATTCACCAATATAGTCGCGAAAAACTGAAAAGACTCCCTCCTGATACTAAATTAACGTCCATTTCGCCTTGTCTCGTTTATTCACCGAGATAATCGCGATAAGCTGGACAAATTCCCGCCTGATCCAAAATTAACGTTCATTTCGCTTATTTACCGAGATAATCGCGAAAAACTGGATAAACTCCCCGATGATCCCATATCAACGTCTATTTCGCTCCATCTCGCTTAGTTTCCGAGATATTTTTAAAAACCTATTGACAATAAATATCAACTTTTCCTTTTTTTTTGAAATATTTTTGTCAATAATTTTTTGAGGATATCTTGGAAACTAAGCGGGATCAAGCGATTTTACCCATGAGCTTTTTGCAAACCACTTCAAGAGCTACAAATAAAAATCACGAGAAAATCGTTCGATCTTGCTTAGTTTCCGAAACATTCTCAAGAAATAACTAGAATCGAGAGTCTTTTTTTCTTTGGAATAAGTCTATTTCATTCAAATTGAATGGATTTTATGATCGGTTTTCTTTCAATATCTCGAGATATAACGGAGGTAGGGCAATTCTGGCTCCATTTTTTCTGTAAAGAATTTTGAGAGCTACAAAAAACGATTAGGGCAGAATCGTACATTTTCCTCTCCTAGCTTGCTTTGTAATCATTTTACTAACATATATCAGCAAGAGTCTCAAAAAACGACGGCACCGTCTTCATACTTTGTAGCTATCTAAAACCTGGTCTTATGTCATAAATTTCTGTGTCTGAACCTACTTTTGAATTCTATTTTTTTTTCTTCAAATCATCAGGAATTGCCTTTAGCAAGGTCGCCATAACCAAACATCGTTTTCCTATCCTGAAAAACCCGTTTCCATGACCCATGTTTTTTTTCTTCCAACATTACCCTATTTCTGCTGAAGGATATGCTCATTAGCAATAGGGACTCATAGTTTTTCTGTGGACAAAGAAAATGTAAGGATATCACAGTGGTGCTCGTGTCAATCGGTAAAGACTAGGTTCGGAACCCAGAGCCTTAGGACTACAGAATTGCCCTGTCGATCGAACCACCGCATATCCCGAATCGTACTTTTTCCTACGATTTTTTTTAATTTTTTTATCCCAAGAAGATATATTTATTCCATAGTCCTCGAAATCATTATATTGAGCCTTGGACACGGCCGAATCTTACACGAGACGACAATCTTATTAATATACTCGCTTCAAATAATATTTCTTGCTTCGAAGACATTTTCTTATTTTTCACTTGTTCCTTAGGTTCAGGTTCATTATCCGAATAATTCTCATTATAATGATCTTCCTAATAGTATATATTGTAGCAGAATCTCTGTATTCATGAATGATTCATCCACATATGCAATAGATTTAAATCTAAATCTATCCTCATTTCATATCAAATTATATATCTCCTATATAAAATCGATCATATATTTTTAATGTTTTTTCATCTATTAGTTGTGTGTGTTAATAAGATATTAATTTCGGACAAACGTGACATAATCAAGATATGTTTCTCACTTGAATGAAATATACATGCAATATTTAATTTTATGTTTATCTTTCATGTCTCATATCTATTTGATATGATAATTTCATATTTTATTATATATTTTTTTATATTCATATTATATATTATTCCCATGCGGGTAATACAGAACTGGGATGAGTTACGGTTGTCTAAACGAAATCTTTGCTAAATTCGTCATTCAAGGGTGGGACATATTGTCCAATGATTAGCCTAAATGGATGTTTTTTTTTCTTTAATATCCGGCTTCCGTGAATTTCCTACTCTTCATTAGGTCAATGACCCAATGATGTCACTACTTCCACCTATATCTTCCATAGTGAAATAATTGGCTAGCTTCAAATTAATTTTTTCACTAAACATCAGATCATCACAAAAAATAATTATTGTTAAGCACTCTTTATTTCTCCATCTTCAGTGAAAAAAAAAAATCGTTATGAAAGTATGACATAAGTAAAGACATAATGTATTCAATCCCACGCGAATTATTCGTGTCATCGAAAGATCTCGATTCAAATGATTCACCATGTGGTCATTAAGATGAAAAGAAAAAAGTGTATACTCATGCCGTGAAAGACAAGAGTAGCTGCCGGAGATTCCGTACACGGGAATTTGCGATTGCTCCGGTCGTTGAACCGTACGACACAGTATGTATACATAAAATCTGCTAAAGTATTGACCATTGCCATGAAATCTAAAGGAAAATATATAAATGTTTAACCAAAAATTTTAAACAGTTTTGAAAGTATTCAAGTTATTCTCGAAGATTAATGAATTTTGAGGGAAAAAATATAATTTAGTGAGATAATTTCTGTTACCAAAATAAAAAAAAGGAGATTGTTGCCAAGGGTTCAAATATTTTCTACCAAGCAGTGTTTCACTCTCGCCATCTACACGTCCTCTTTTCTTCTTTTTTGAGACGCAGGCGCCTTGCTCTTCTCCTTTGCCATGTCTGGTTACTTGTTTGACCCTGTGCATTTAAACAAGAGGCTACTGCCGAAAAAACTGATTGAAAGCATTCATATGAACACTGGATGATTCACATTGAGGGTTCATTCTTCGAGTTAACCTCGTCCATCTCCCCAAACGATAAATTCAATTTGCAGGATGAAAGGAATCATTAGCATATGTCTGTGATATTCGAAAAAAAAAAAATAAATAAGTCTTTCTTCATGAGAATTTGTTGAGGTAATTTTTTTCACGAATATAGTTATTTATTTGGACTTTTTTACTCTATTTTTCAGGGTATTGAATGGTTCAGACCAAAATGACAAAGGCACACTGGTAACGAAGCTGTAGTATCGACCAACGAGATACCCACAACTGTGACCTAATACGTGGTCATTCACCTCACCTCGGCGCTAAAGCACTCAGCGAAAAAGCACGCAAAATCATCCACAAATTTGCTTACTTCTTTTGATAATCGAATTAATTATTAATTGTATCATACTCAATTTTTTCAGAAGACTGCATCATTTCATCATTACTTGAATCGATCGCATCATAAGTAGGATGCGATTTCTAAACAATAAATTTTGCAATTAATAAGATCATTGATGGCAATGACTGTGATAATGACTTATTTAATGATCAGTAAAGTGAGATTCTGTCGATGCATGACAAATTTCTGTTATTTTTTTACGAATTTTATTTTAAATCAGTTGTGTGTTTTCGTTTTCTATTGTCCAATCTGGCCGCTTGGCATTGAATACATAAGCTTTACCCATCAGGAATGAACATATTTGCAATAAAAATGAATAGTTTTGATGAAATTTAACAGTTTGTTATTGAGCGCCACCGGAGTAATACATTACCTAATGATCTTATCCATTGAACAATAAGCAGCCGAATGGGAAAAAACTTGAATAAATTTTTTAATCAAAGAAATATGAGATCTGAATGAATTCGAGAGAATTCGAGACTGAAAATTCCAAGAATTAGAATTGACGGGGTATCCTCTCCAAAAAATATTGATTCAAAAAAAGGAAGAAAGCCTTCTTCCTCTTGCGCATTGAATAGAGGTGAAGAGTAGGAGAAGCCACTACCCCTCCAAAGTAGGGTAAGGCGCATTTAAGTAATTCGATTTATAGAAGTTGAATCACGTGACTCATTTATCAAAACAGGAATTAATACGTAGAGATTATTAGATTCGAAAATGTGAAATTTAATGATCTTTCCTCATCTCGATGAAAAAAACGAATCTTCGAGTTCAACCTACTTTGTATCCAGCTCCCTATTTCATAATACACTTTCTGAAGATTGAAATAGAAGTGTAATTAAAGTTAATCAGCTATTGAATTAATTTGAATATTATTAAAAACATGTCACTTTAAATTTGCGTATATTAATCAACACATATCTGTATCAATTTTGATTTGCATATATGATATTATGTAATTTGAGATTATACTCATGGGAATGCAAAGTTATGTATGCTGTTGATTCAATTATTATCTAACTATATGAAGCAATTATTAATTCTTTAGAATCCCGATGAATTATTGAATATTTTAGTTGAAATTGTGTCGATATTTATTGTTATAGACAAATCTCAACAGTTAATTGTGCACGGAAAAACTTAATTGTAGTTTCAGTTTCTCAAATGCTGAGCGATGTTGATGGACGATCAATCCTATGTTTAATAGTACAGTAGGAAAAATTATTCAATCATCATTTGTGTCCAAGAACTTGATGTCTCTAGAACTTTTTGGATATATCTAATAAGCATAAGGAAAATCACAAGCCTTTTTTGTTCGATCGAAACGATCAATGTTACAGTATGGTTAAATGATTTATTGGAGATGCTCGCTCGGTGTAAGATGGCTTTCAAGGGTCACATTGATCGATCATCAGTCATCACTCTGATTTAAACGTTCACGGATAAGAGGGGCTAATATAATAATAATGACTTTAATATTTGATCACTACATTATTCGGTATGTTCCACTCAAATATAGTGAATTGTATGAATCACTTCTGGAATTATTATAATACAACAAAAATCTTATATTGGCAATTCATTGACGTCATTGTTCTGGATTTAATTGTCTTTTTTTCTGCTTGGAGAACAATCATATGAATGATTTTTCTTGAATTTTATCCTTCGAAATTATGGAGACAATGAAATTTGAGGTGAATACTCTGAATTTTTCGCACGGAAGGAGCACTTTCCACACGTTCTACAATAAAATTCTGTATCTTACACATGCGGGAAGTTTCTTCCGACTTGTGTGATTGCAAAACTCGCCTCAGGCTCGTTTTGCGACTTCATAGAAAATACTTTACCACACGTGTTAGATAATATACTATTATATTAATGAAGATAAACATGATTAATTAGAGTTCTTCTCCATTAAAGCTTTTTTTTAGTAAGGCTCATCAAGGAGGATCAATACCCGATATGAAGAAAATGCGACTTTGATAAGAAAAATTCTTGAAAATTCTTGAATAGATTTTAAAATAAACTGCAAAATTCTAAGTAAATTGATTCTGCCGATTTTCTGTAATTAATTGACAAATGTGTTTCTTTAATGAGGGCTCTTGTGGCCTCGATGTTTACGTTTATCCCTCAAATATTTGAAACGGGAAAACTAGAATTGGGAAAAATTAATAATGTTTGTGTTACTTAATTCGACATGGATCGATGTGCCGAATTTGATTCTGCCATTCTTTAGCAATTAAAACAGGAATGAAAAAGAAGTAGTGACTGTCACAGTTACAAACATGCAATATTTGAGGTTATTTCACTCGCACACTTGAGTCACCTTAGAAACAAAGTGGCGTGAGTGTCATGCTTAGACATAGCACTTCGGCCACTTTTTTTCTTAGACAACGATATACAAAGAGATATTCAATATCGTGGAAATATAAGTATATTTTCCCTTGCGTACTCAGTTAATGAGACTTTCAGGGTCCAACAGAAGTTCTATCTTCGGTTTTTATTCCATTAGGAAAGAGCATCTCGTAAATTGAATTATCTTTATTCAGTTTCCCGAACGTCATCGTGACAATCCTTTCGAATTGACTAACAAAATGAAAATTTATCTTTCCAATAATCCGAATTATTTTCTGGCATGAGAAAATAGAAAAATTGATAATTTCTCGTTGACAATGATTGAGATGCTGAGGCAAAAAAAAAATCCTGAAGTGCAAAGTCAAAGATTCGAGCCAAGAATGAATCTCAAGAAGGCGCCAATGGCAACGACCCCTGGCACTCAATCGACGAGACGAGACGCCCCCGTAAATCACCGTCTGATTAGCGATTCTTTTTCCTATTTCTCTTTTTTTCTCCTTTACTTCGTCATCCTCTTCACTTGTTTCATTCTTCCATTCCCCTGCATTGAACATTGAGCAGGCCATTGACATGTATGCGACTGTGAATTATCTTGTATATTACCGTCATCAGCCAGCATTCGATGCATTACAAATTCCTATCTTCTGTTGTTTTTATTTGAAATAGAGATTCAGTTCATTTGAGCAGAAGAATAACAATCAAACATGAGAAATTGTGCTCAAGATCCCGAAAATTGTCCGGTAATACTCTAAATTTTTGATGGCTGAGTCGTGAATCAGAAGAGTGAAAAATAGATGTATTACGCAAAATATTTCAATTCTTGTCTCATTGCGCTGGAGGAGCTGTTAGAATAACTGGGTCGTTTAATTGCCCGTTGTATAAACTCTCGTATCGTATTAATTATTTATGACTCCCCCCTCTCCTGTCCGGCTTATCTCATTTTTCTTATACTAATTTACTATCGATGGAATCAGATCGATATTGTACTGTGGTAGAAAGTTACTTGAATACGAATCTGACGAGGATAATAAGCAGGTGAAAATGAGCACTCAATGCAAGGTATTTTGATATGAATTTTATTATAAGTAGTTTGAAGACCAGTTTTCATTCAGATTCAATAGTTTAACATAAAAAAATAGCATTTTCAGTATTTTTACATAAACTGAGTGTATTCAACCTCTACATAATTGATCTCGAACTCTGAGAGTGAGTATTTTGTAGTCGAATTTCTTTATCTTTGACTCCTCTATATTTGACCACCCCTCATATTTTACTGAATTCATGCTCTGTATCCGTGACTATCTTCTTTTCCACTGACATTTTTTGTGAACATTAAGGTGAACTCATTAAGTAAGTGTCATGGGAGATTGGAAGGTTATGAATTCAATACTAAAATATTGTCAATTCGTAACAATTCGCTTATAATTTGAGCTTTATCAGGCTCTTGACATTTCTTAGCGAATTGACAACATTTTAGTATTGAATTCATAACCTTCCAATCCCATGCCACTCATTTAATTAATTACTATAAGGAAATGAATCCGATTATTAATTAAGGTGAACAATAAAAAAAAACATTTAGGCGAGTATTTCTTTATTTTCAAAGTTCAATTTGTTCATTGCACATTATGTTACGCAAACCTGCACATTGAGCTGTGCAGACCTACGCATATGCTACATGAGTGTGATGTGGTAGGGACAAAAGGATGTGTCAAATATAGAGAATGGTCCTAAACGGACGAGTCAAATATAAAGGAATTTCACTGTGCATACCCATAATTCACTGGTCAAAATTTTAATTTACTGGTAATATTTCCAAACTGTCCTGAAACACTTCAGCCACCGAGTGTATTCTCATCGAGTATATTTGCAGTTGAACATGATGACTCAATATAGAGTATGAAATTTAATAATCCACATAAATCAATAATTAAACATTCATGATGCTGAAATTAGCAGACATCTCTCTATTTTTAGAGTTTGATTTCTTTCAACGAATAACTTATTCTGGAAAATAAAAAATATGCACATGCAGAAGATTCAAAAAACTACGAGTCAAATTTTTAAAACATTTTTCGAATAATAATTCATGCGTTTAGAAAAATCGAAAATATTGTCAGATGTATGGTAACTTCATTATCATAAACATTCGCTACTTTTAACAGGCAACGTCCAAGTGAGTTTCTTGGGCCTACAGGGTAAAATATCCCTGTGAAAGGATTCCACAACTATTGTCAATTCTGTACGAAATTAAAATACATTGATGTCAGTGTGCCAAATTTGCGAGACCTGAAGCAGGTTTCATGCATCTATAAGCTGAATATGAGAGCACCAGTCTCTGTCAGTTTTGGGAATCCACGACTACATTTTTTTCTGTTCAATGGCTCATCAGAATCGTCTGAGATGAGTCAGGTAAACTAATCCCATCGCGTCCTGGTGTGCTCCACGTCTGACGACGGGTGTACCTGATCAAATTTCTACTTTCGGAGTAGTTTGCGTAACAAAGGGCGAGGAGAGGAATGTTTGACAAAAATAGAGTTGATAACTTAGTGAGTCTGGAGGAGAAACTGTGGAAACGAGTCAAATATAAGGGAGGCCAGGATAAAATGGAGCGACAGCGCACAATTGAATGGAGTATTTTTCGGAAAAACAATGGAAAGAATTCCCCAACAATATAGACATATTGGAGCACCTTTTCGCTTTTATTCCGATTCTTTTCTGGAAGTCATATTCCGAAAAAAAATCCAGTCCATTTTGCCATGCGAGACCATTTTGCCCCAGTTTCTTTTTTGTTTTTTCTTCCCGCCTCCGTCAGTTTATATACCTAATTGATCAATATATTTTTTGAAAAAATACGATTCTTTTTCAATATTTGCTTTGTCCTTGTTCTATAAAGAGTATCCCTACACTGAGAAGAAAATGCTGGTAAAAAATGCCGAATATTTGTTCCACTGGTCTTCAGCAATTATTTTCTTGAAATATTTCAAAAAGTGTTTGAATTTACTCTACGCCAGAAAATAATAGAAAAATAATAGAAGAAACATGAAATTCTACTATTTCTGAAGTTGATGTTATGAAGGTTGATGGTATGACTCCAAAAACCTTGACTCCACGATAACAAATATTGACTAATCAACTAAGATTAATGTTAAGGTATTGTTGAAGTTGCTTTAACCATCCACTTCAATGCTACTAATGAAAACCGAAAATAAGAGAGAATTTAATGTGTTTGAATGAGAAAAATTCAGTAATTTGTACAACTTTTTGAATTATTCAAAAAAACAATTAACAAGAACTATTGAAACAAATATTTCGTACTTTTTACTTACATTTTTTTTGTCAGTGTAATACTATTTATTGATAAATTTAATCGAAGCATTTTGAGTGTCGAAATAACCATTAAATTCAACCTTCATGTTATCATAACGATTGCTCATTCAAAGAAAAAATGTGGCTTTTGTTGCCCATGAGAGATTTATATGAGCGATAGAGATCGTTGTCCAGGGACAAATACTTTCAGGGATTTGGTTGGTGGATTGAGTTTTAAAACGGATATTGAGTATCACAATTACTTAATGTTTATAAAAATTGTGATAATGAGACGGGTATCTAATTTCTTGTTATACAGAACGCATGGAAATCCATTACAACAGTTTGTGTTGAGCTAATGGATTGCATGACACCAGTTCGATCGTTATGACACTCGAGTGTCCTGTGACTCAGAATATTAAATATACGATGGTGTCGTCTACCTCGTTATATCCTTTGTTTCTTTCTTTTTTTTTTTCAGATGAGACATTTATTGATTGTCGGGGATCATTTCTGAGTAAGAATTTTATTACTCAGGGGTTTGTGACGAACTGGAAGATTTCTTTTAGTCATCTGATTGTCCGAGTTTAGATGCATCTTCCATTTTTAAAAGTAGCTTCTTTTTGGTAACGCTGCAATGAAAAAATTAGCTCCCCGTCCTGGTCTAGGGGGATCGGGCCAAAATATTCCTCTTGGGCTAAATGATCTAGAATTATTAGAATAGGATTTTTTAAGAATAAAGAACTCCCCACAAAAAGTTAGGAAAAATTACGAAGATGCTCCAGTATGTCTATAATTTTGTGCAATTTTTCAAATTAATATGCTGAATCTTTCGCTCTCATGAAAATCCCAGTCCATTTTGCCCCACAGATTCATTCGACCCGGGTCACCCCTTCTTACCCCGCCCATAGGTTATGAAATACTCTTTTTTTTGCCAATCTTGATGAAGAGAAAATCAATATATTTTTTCGTTAGACTCAAATTGATGTCAGAACAATCCTCATACATAAAACTTACGCCACTTTGCCGGAAAGGAGGCGATATACACTCAGCAAAAAAAAATAAGGAAGCAGAAATTTTTTCCGAAATTTTGAGCAATTTTCAAACAGCTGTAACTTCAGGAAAAATCAGCGGATTAGAACGAAACAAAACGGAATTGAAGCTTGAAGTTTTTACTTTCAGAATCTTCAGATGGCAATTTTTTTTATGCATTTCTTATGGCATGAAAAAATCGATTAATGGGGGAAACAAAATCCAAATTTTTTTCTTTTTTCCAAATGGTCCACGGGCTCAAAATTTTTGTTTTCGACTCAACCAATATAGGGAGCGTGTAGCCTGATTCTCGAACTCCAATTTGTTCTTTTTTTTTTTTCGCTACTACCATTTTTCGCTGAGATATTGTCTCTTAAGTGAAAAATGACCCTTTTGTTCTTAATCACCAATATCTCGGGAACTACTGATCGTACAACACGTACGGTGTGTTTTGGAAACTTGAATTAATGCTCTATGAGCTCCTCGCTTTTTTTTTTTTTTTTTTTTCCATTCTCAAAATTCATTTGAAAACATACCAAAAAATGACGTTTTTTGGTGTTTTCAAACATCACCCCCAACTTTTGCGAATATTGCGGAAATGACTAATGTTTTTACGGTTTTTCTTAGCTTAATGTGTGCCCAAACACCCTGTACATTTTCAACCCATCGGTTTCCAAATTGAGGCAATGATGACTCCAAAAATTTTCTCCTAACATTCTTGACGATTCTCTTTTGAATCGACGAGTATCCCATACAAAATCCGAAGAAAATAACGCTTAATGAAAATTTCCCGTTTTAATCATCATTAATTGATGTTTAAAAAGCAAAACCATGCTCCTTCAATTTTTGGTACAACTTTGACCAGTCGGGAAAAAAACGGTCCAGCCGATGGGGTTGAAAATGTGCAGGGTGTTTGGGCATACATTGAGCTAAGAAAAACCGTAAAAACATTAGTCATTTTGACAATATTCGCAAAAGTTCGGGGTGATTCTTGAAAACACCAAAAACGTCATTTTTTGGTACGTTTTCAAATGAATTTTGAGAATGGAAGCAAAATTTAAAAAAAAAGCAAGGAGCTCATAGACCATTAATTCACGTTTCCAAAACACACCACTAGCTCGCTGTATACGGAGAGTAATTTCTCTGAAAAATCATAATGCTCAGCGACATAATGTGGATGCAAAATACAGGCCGGGAGTATTTCATTAGTCTACTAATAGAAACAAGCAGGCGTCCGGTCCTTGTGCGTTACTTGAAAGTTCCAGTATCATGCCAAAATTTCATATTCTGCCAATGCAATTGGCAGACAGCTTCCGAATGGAATTCTCAATTTTATAATCTGCTAATAACTGCCGTGATACTTCAACCCTAGATCCTCTAAAAACCTAATTCTTTACTTCCTTTGGTGGAAGAAATAGCACACACATACACTCAGCAAAAAAATTAAAGGAACGCTAAGTTTTGTCAGTTTTTTGCTTGATTTTCAAATGGCTGTAACTTCGCCAAAAATCATCGTATCAGGATAAAAAAAAAATGGTTGGAAAGCTTAAAGTTTCTACTCTTGAAATTTTGAGAGGAAAATTTTTTTTGACCATCCGTTATAACGAGATAAGAGGGTTGAAAGGGGGAAAATTTTTTTTCTTTTTTTTTTCATTTTTTCACATTGTTCCACGGACTTAAAAAAAAAATTTTCGACTTAACCCTTATCGGGATCGTGTAGCCTGATCTTTCAGCTTCAAATTTTTTTTTTTTTTTTTCCCTACGACCCTTTGTTGTTGAGATATCGTCGATTGAATCAAAAAACACCCTTTTGTCTTTAATCGTCGATATCTCAGGAACTACTGATCGCACAGCGAGCGGGTGATGAGATTTGTAAGCTTGAATAAATTTCCTATAAGATTCTTGCACTGTTTAATTGGAAGAAAAATTCTTTCCACTTTTAAAATTGGTTCGGAAAAGTACCGAAAAATGGAGTTTTTTTTCTTTTTTGAAAATTGCCCTGCATTTCGCGAATTTTGTGGAAATTGCGAATGTTTTAACGTTTTTCTTTAGTTTAATGTGTGCTGAAACACCCCCTAAATTTTCAAGCCAATCGGCCAGACCGTTTTTTTTTCCCGAATGAACAAAGTTTCTGCAAAAATTAAAGGAACACTTTTTTGTTCCTTAAACACCAATTAATGATGATTAAGGCCGAAAATGTTTTTTCTCCGTTATTTCTTTGTGATTTTTTGGGCAAAATTTGTTGAATTTCATCGAAAAAAAGAAAAAAAAAATCAAAAAAAAATAAAAAAATAAAAATTTTAATCGAAAAAAAAATCAAAATTTTTTTTTTTTTTCGATTTTTTTCAATGATTTAAAAAAAAAACGATTTTTTTTTAATTTTTTTTATTTGATGGAATTCAACAAATTTTTCCCAAAAAATCACAAAGAAATAACGGAGAAAAAACATTTTCGGCCTTAATCATCATTAATTGGTGTTTAAGGAACAAAAAAGTGTTCCTTTAATTTTTGCGGAAACTTTGTTCATTCAGGAAAAAAAATCGGTCAGGCCGATTGGCTTGAAAATTTAGGGGGTGTTTCAGCACACATTAAACTAAAGAAAAACGTTAAAACATTTGCAATTTCCACAAAATTCGCGAAATGCAGGGCAATTTTCAAAAAAGAAAAAAAACTCAATTTTTCGGTACTTTTCCGAACCAATTTTAAAAGTGGTAGGAATTCTTTCTCCAATTAAACAGTGCAAGAATCTTATAGGAAATTTATTCAAGTTTACGAATCTCATCACCCGCTCGCTGTGCCATCAGTAGCTCCTGAGATATCGACGATTAAAGACAAAAGGGTGTTTTTTGATTCAATCGACGATATCTCAACAACAAAGGGTCGTAGGGAAAAAAAAAAAAAAAGAAATTTGAAGCTGAAAGATCAGGCTACACGATCCCGATAAGGGTTAAGTCGAAAAATTTTTTTTGAAGTCCGTGGAACAATTCGAAAAAATGAAAAAAAAAGAAAAAAAAATTTTCCGCTTTCAACCCTCTTATCTGGTTACAACGGATGGTCAAAAAAAAATTTCCTCTAAAAATTTCAAGAGTAGAAACTTCAAGCTTTCCAACCTTTTTTTTTTTATCCTGATACGATGATTTTTGGCAAAGTTACAGCCATTTGAAAATCAAGCAAAAAACTGACAAAATTTAGCGTTCCTTTAATTTTTTCGCTGAGTGTATAATCTGTTCCCCTCAAATCATCACATTTCATGAAAAAAATCAATATTATACAAAAATTGAGATCATACGATAAAACTGGTAAACTTTCAGGTTTTAATTAGTCTTTCTCGTTGTCATAGTGAAATGATAATGGGGTCATTTTTTAGGAAAAATTGTCTACTTTTCAATTATTAAATAAAAAATACTAGCGTTCCTAGGAAAAAATGGAGAAAAATTGAAATTTGTGGAACTATTTGTAGAACTATTTATTTGAGCACTCGTATCAGAGAATTCGAAGCAAAAATCTGAAATTATCAGCATTTGTTAAGCTCGTCTAAGCGAATATTTTAAGCCGAACTTGGGCGAAATCGGTTCAGTAGTTCCAGAGATAGAGTGTCTATTCATTTAATGGTTTATCAAGAATATCTCAGGAACTACTGGACCGATTTCGCCCAGATTCAATCCCAAAGGTCTCACTCATAAGATATACAAACCCACGAAATTTGAAGTTTCTAACTCAAATATTTTTTTAGTTATCGTGTTGCCCAGGATTTTCAAAAAAATACATGTTTGTTAAAATACCGGATAGACCAAAAATTTGAACGCTTGCCCCCTACAGGGTATAATGTGCGCCTTATCGATGCCCATCTCCTCGCTGAGGATGGATGCTGTGAAATAATTTTTCGCAGAGAAAACTCGGAAAAACGATTTTTTAATAATTGGCTTTTTCTCGGGAACCATTCGGTCGATTGAGCTGAAATTTCTGTGAGCACATGGCGCACACGTGGTAAATATACCGTAAAATTTTCAAGTCGATACATACAGCCGTTATTAAGAAAAGCGATGGAATGTGTCATCACACACACACACACACACACATACATACGGACATACATACAGACGACCCCAAAAAATATCATTTTTCGACGTTTCTCATCATTTGGAGTCATATTCCGATGAAATCTCAAATTCGAAAAAAATCACGATTACAATGCTTCCATTCGGAAGCAAAAATGTCTTTGCCACGGCAATTAGTAATAGGGCCAATCAAAATTTCAAGATAAAATATTATAATAACTGTTAGGTAGCATTACAAAAATATTAGCTAATAATTTTTTCTCTCAAAGCTAAGGAAAAATTATCTATCCGACAAATGATAAATCATCGGGCCCTTAGAAATTTTCATACGCTACTAGGAATTTTTATCAATTTTTTTTAGAATTAGCCAGCCTCATAATGGGTAGACGAAGGGGCTAGTCGGGTACCTTCGACTGTTTTCGGTACATGAGCCATTGGTCATTTTACACTTGGCTTTGGATTGAAATATCTCGAAAACTATGCAAAATTTATCGAGAAATGGTGTGAATGAAATGGAGAGGGAAGATTAACGAAGAAAATAAGTATAATGCCGTTTTTCTACGACCAGTAGTTTCCGAGATATCAATTTTTTAATGAGTAGTTCAGGAACAATGGACGAGGCTCGATAGCAAATAAATGGGCTCTCGGGCGTCCTTTCTGAATTTTTTATTAAAAAATTAATATCTTAATAACAACGAGTCGCAGAAAACCGGAGTTTTGCTTATTTTATTCGTTAATCTTTTCTCTAAATTTCATTCACAGCATGTCTCGATAACTTTCGAGTAGTTTTCTAGATATTCCAATCAAAAGCCACGTGTAAAATGGCTATTTTTTTAAAGAAATAAACAGCAAAAATTATGATGTGGAGCATGCGAATTTTTCGGCTCAGAAGCAAATTGCATCCCGTTTATGAAGCGGCATGGTAATTTTTTAAATAATCATTTAGAAAAATTCCTATATTTTTCTCTCCTTGTACGTTCAGTAGTTCCCGAGATATTGGTGATTAAAGACAAAAGGGTCGTTTTTCACTTAAGAGACAATATCTCAGCAAAAAATGGTCGTACCGTAAAAAAAAAACAAATTGAAGTTCGAGAATCAGGCTACACGCTCCTTATATTGGTTGAGTCGAAAAAAAAATTTTCGTGGCCCTGGACCATTTTGAAAAAGGAAAAAAAATTGGACTTTTTTCCCCCCATCAATCGTTTTTTCCATGCCATAAGAAATGCATAAAAAAAAATTCCATCTAAAGAGTCTGAAAGGAGAAGCTGCAAGCCTCAGTTCCTCTGTTGTTTCGTTCTGATCCGATGATTTTTCGCGAAGTTACAGCCGTTTGAAAATTGCTCAAAATTTCGGAAAAATTTTCTGCTCCCTTAATTTTTTTGCTGAGTGTATTTTCGTAATATATCATATATCCATCATGGGTATAGAAATTATTTATTTTTCGGATGTATAGTATATGTATCCATTGATATTTACAAGAAGCAAATATAGATATATTCTCGAAATATATAATATTTACATCATATATGCATGATAAATACATGCTGGATCTATCGATACATATCATGATTATGTTTCCTCCATACATTTGGCATCTATATTGTATATATTTAAGTTATCATCCACAGATAGCAATTGACATGTATTTCAAGTATGTTTATTTCATACATTCAAAAAATTGGTTGGATATATCTAATTTATTGAGAAGGGATACAAACGGATATACATATAATACATGTATGTTTCAAACAATCTGAATGCAACATAAATAGGGTAAAGTACCCAGTAGCTGTTCAGGAACAAGTAGCTGCTCATTCCACGTATTTGTTCATCTAAATTGATAAATTATTCATAAATATAGATATACAAATACACCAGTGAGTATCTACTAGTTCCTGAGCAGCTATTAGCTTCTTTGCCTTGTATCCAGAAGTATTATGTCTATAATTTGCAAGTATTTTCTATGTACATATATATTCTGTCACATTTTGAGATATATCCCAATATATATATTTTTCCGGGCGGGCAGCCTTTTCTGACATCATATCATTTTCTCTGATTTAGGATGTATTGATCTCCAACTAAATATTATCCTTTAGCATTCGCATTTATACCGCAATGGAATAGTTTTAAAAATACAAATATTTTCTCTAGCGTAAGTGGTGTATTCATTGGTGACGGGTTCAAGGGCACCTGAGGTCAGGGTCGATACGAGAGTACATTATACTCCAATTTCTCTTCTCAACTTTCTCTCTCTAATCTCAATCAGACAAGAAAGAAAAAACAATAATGCTTGAAAAATATCATACGTCATCGTCCGGCATTGGTCATCGCTTATCCACGGCACTCAGCATTCCACGAAGTCTTCGTTTCGCTATCGCTGTCCTTGACTCCGGCTGAATGTTACTACGAGCTACTAGGCACGTGCGAGTCGATTCTGTGATAGTCAGAGTCAAAGATATAACTACCGTTTTCATATCCTCTTTTTATTCCTTCTCAATTCTGTATTCAAAGAAAAACTGATATTATTATTAGCTACTGGATGATCTTTAGAATTGTCCAAGGTCATTTGTATGTTTATTATCGTGTTTCCATGTTTTTTCATCGTTGCTACCATATTTTTTCTGAGAGACGTACGTTTTGACCTACGAGGTGTTTTATGTTCAAATTCATCGAGATGCCTTCGAAAATTTCTAGTGTTTCAATGAACTCGAGAATTCACGAATTAAAAAAAAAAGCAAAAAAACAAAAAAGCCACGACATTTCCTCAGCTTTTTTTACGCGACTGGGATAAAAAAGTAATTACCAGTTGACTTGTTCCAATTAATTGAAACAGAAGTATATGACTCAAGGATAAAGATTTTTCTTCGTAAAGAAAAAAAAAATAATGCAATTTATTAATTAACTGAAATTATTGTCACCAACATCATATGACACTCTCGATTTAATTGAAGGCCAAAATTACAGGTTCGAACATTAAATCATCAACTCTATGTCAGAGTTCAATGGGCTTTGTGTTAGTGGCAGTTGGTGAAATTTCCAGAATTAGGCCTCATGGCCAGTATTACTCACACGTCAATTTCACAATACGTGTGATCTCATATACACAGTCGTATATAATTGGTTGTATTTTAGGGATAAGAACGATAGGCCTTGACGCGTGCTTTCAGTACAATTTCCGCTTCGAGGGTCTTCAAAAATGTACCAAAAAAAGATTCAATATTGACGCCCACACTCTGACTCACTTCGCATTAAATTTCGCATGTTCCTTCATTTTATTTCCTTACCCTCATTTTTAATTATTATACTTTCAGATCTATTGAATCTGTATTTTCAGGTTAAAAATTGTAGCAGCACTAGATAATATCGTCGCCTTAGAGTGAAAGGGGCGTAAGTGCCATTTTTTCCAATTTTTTTCTTCAAAATAACAACCAGGCGTATCTCCACCATTATTGCTCCAACAGGCTTCCCGAGGCTTGTTACGCAATATTAGTAAAAAAATAAAAATATATAGGCGTAAGTACCACCCACTAATAACAAACGGGCGTAAGTGCTAGAGATACGCTTCTTTGTTTTTATTTTTTTTTTATTGAATTTTTCCTAATCATTGGAAAAATACTTATAACAAAGAGGCGTAAGTCCGGAAAAATAATTCAACGAAAGAAATTTAAAAACAAAGAGGCATACGTGCCATAACTTTGATAAAAATCGCAAAAAACAAAAGAGCGTAACTCCAAAAATTCTCAAATGCTACTAAAAAAATTATAAAAACAAATAGGCGTAACTCCAAATATTCTCATGAGATGAAAAAATTGTAAAAACAAAGAGGTGTAAGTGCGGAGATACGGCCTTTTCACTTTAACATAAACAATTATATAGCGTTCAAAAGTAAAATAACGAAGGGGCGTAAGTGTGGAGATACGTCCCTTTCACTTTAAAATTGGTAGTTACGCCACTTTGTTATTTTAATTTTCAATTACCCAAATAATGTTCCAGAGACCATAAAAAACATTCTGTAGTGGTAAGTGGACATACGCCCCTTTCACACTAGAATTTTGTGTTTTTGGCACTCACGCCTCTTTCACTCTAAGGCAACAATATGATGACACTGAAAATAGCAGATAATTTTGATAATTGGTCTTTTTTATTTCTTTTAACAAATAAATTATTATGAAAAAATAAAAAATATGCACGTGCAGAAGATTTAAAAAACGACAAATGCGAATTTTTTGAATATTGCTTTTATAGTAATTTATTTGTTTAAAAAAATTCGAAAAATTGTCAGATGTTTGCTAATTTCACTTTCATATAATATATCAAGAGTCTCGGTAGAGATTTGCACCAAGTTTTCTTCTCGCTCAAGCGTAATTCCATAAAAATTGTTGTGTTTAGATTAATGAGCTTCATCAAAATTCGTTATCTTCTTCACATTGTCATTCAGACACTTGTCATGCTCAATCATTTAATGAATTTTTTAAGGCATGAAGCAAAAGCTTCACAACATATTGAAGGAAATTCATCACTTGAAAGAATAAACCTTATTTCATGATTTCTTCACTCATAACAAAATTATCAACGGACTCGAACAGAAACTAAATGTTAATCTCAAATAGATATAGACACTTCAATACATTAAAACGTGTCAAGTTTATGACAGACCTTGACAGTCAAGAGTTTTGCCGTGATTGTACGGATAATTTTTAATCGTTTAGAGAAGCGTGCGGAAACATGAGCGTTATTGTAAATGCCAATCGGAAATTACTGATTGGCTCGAGGCTGTTTGTACACGTTTGCGTCGTTTCTCAATGTTTCATATGTGGAATAATACCAAACGGATATGTATTTATCATCAATGTACAGAAAAGAAGAAAAATATTGACAGAGTGAACACGAATGACCTTGTCCTTGAGAGTAAGCTTTTCTTGTTATTGAATTCAGTTGAAAACTGTGTGCCATAGTTATTCCTGTCTTTTTTATTTCTGGATTATCCAAAAATTCCA
Source organism: Aleiodes leptofemur (assembly GCA_963942555.1). Taxonomy (NCBI): domain Eukaryota; kingdom Metazoa; phylum Arthropoda; class Insecta; order Hymenoptera; family Braconidae; genus Aleiodes; species Aleiodes leptofemur. The sequence goes on from OZ012609.1 coordinate 16,102,797, forward strand.
TCAATTTAGATGAATTAATTCAATTGATAATTGAAACTTTAAAAATTCAATTGATTCATCACTTCATTTTTGTTCTCAATTTTCATTGCTAGCGTTGAAGCGAAGGATTGAAAGTAACTTCAACCATGTCTTAACATCAATCGTAGTTAATTACTCAATATTTGTTATCGTTGAGCCAAGGTTTTTAAAGTCACCTTCACAACATCAACTTCAAAAAAAAAGTAGAGTTTCATATTTTTTCTATTATTTTTCTGGTGTTTTCTGGCGTAGAGTTCGAGGCGATTTTAATGCGTCAATTCTTGTTACCAAATACATCTAACCAAATTTGTTTTTCGGAGGAATTATGATTTACTTTAATTTCAAATGAATGTTAGGCAAATAGAGTGACAACAATGTACCAAATGTGCCTGTTGATAATAATTATTCATAAGTTGGATTTTGAAGAATGAAAGGAAAGCCTATGTGTTGACGTGAAATATCATAAACGTCAAGAATAAAATATTATTATATGATCACGAAGGCGACATAACAACTAAGTTGAGACATAGTACTTATGATCCTTTAACTCTAAGACGAGGATATAAAGCAGAGTAGATCAAAATAAGCTGCATAAAATAATTGATATTCCTGAATTTTTTCGAAAAAATTGAAGGGAAACTTATGGTATTTGGCAGCTAATTTTTCAAATTTAAGTCAGTTACTTTCCTACAATATCGTTCACAAGTTTTATAATGCATGCCTTGTGAGAGCAGGAAGAAAGCTTATAGCTAGTACAAGCTTAAATTTTATAGCAAGACTATGCTTCGAGTATCATAATAAATTAAAAATTCACGTGTATGTATCTGCCCATTGTGTCAAATATTTGTGGCCAACTAGCTTCAGCTGAATTTGGAGAGACGTTTCTTTATCTATGAAATGTTTGGCCTGACGTAGCATTATTTGAATTATGATAGGGCCAATAATTTTGTTTTTTATGAATACGCGGAAAAACATTAATCTATTATGAGCTGTTTTTGAATTGAAAGAATTATTAATTTTGCAAATTTCCAATTCTCATTGTTAGAATTAGGGAAAGAGACATGATCCATTTGTTTTGGAAATAGAAGGGAATACGATGACAAAGTAAAAATTGAACAAATATTTTTTCTGTCATTCCTGTAAAGTCTCACAGTTGGTTGTCGTAAATACTGAAAATCCCCAGAATTTCAACTATGTGACGTTTATCTTTTTTACTAATCTAATTCATTGAATTCGGGGAATATTCCACTAAATAGTGCGCACTTCTGTCAAGGTCCTATTCGATAAAAAAATTTCGTGGGGAAAAAAGAAGGCCACTAACACATATGTCTGAATAACTTCCCGATAGCTCAAATGCCTAGATATGATAATACCGAGAACGCAAATGATAAAATTTTTAAAACTAATTTCATAATTTCAATTGAGCTCATGATATCTTTCGATACAATTAAATGATGAAAATTCGGGTGATTCTGATGAGATTTGGAAGGTACGCATTTTTTCTTGATCCCTTACATATTGCTGTTCAGAGATTCATTCAATAATACATCTACTAAAGTTATTCTAGTACGGATCATCGATATCTAGAAGTTCGGCCGAGTCTTGATTTGATTATTCTCAGACCAATACGCATCTTTGAAGTTTTATGCAAAGAAAGCTCTCCTTCGTTGAATTGGTCAATGTTTTTTCTGCGACATGACTATTATTTGAAGTTTGATTGAAAAAATTGAAATATGTAAGAAATTTCAATTAATTTGGTATTTTGCAACATTCAATCCTTCAAAATTAAATTGATACACAAATAATTGAATGGAATTAGGAATTCTATGCCAAAAATTGGGTAAAATATGATGGATAGGTTTTCAAATGATGAAACAATGTCCAAGAGGAAATATTTGTTGAAAATAATTTTTGTTGTTCATAGAAATTACTGAAATTTGGAAAGTCAAGTTTTACAATGGTTTCGGGTTTTCCCGTACTAGCTACATGATCAAAGAGCATAAAATTTTCAACAAAAAAAACAGTGAAGGTATTATTCCAACTTCAATATTTAACATGTTAAATCGTCTGGAAGGGCGCTCTATTTTTACTAACTAAGGTCACCTAACCGAAACATATTGTGCGTCACGTAATTAGAATACATTCCGATGTTACCTTCAAACGAGTGAAATGTTGACGTTAGAAGAACGCCGTCACTGATTATTTTGTAGAGAATTTGAGGCTCCACAAAAAAATTAAAAAAAAACATATTTTTGTACTAATCAATACCAGTTCATATTTTTCTTGGATCCTCAAAACTAGTAAATTATGGAATTAGTTATGGGTCTTCAAAAAAAACAACATCCAATGAATCGAACATTTGCTGAAAATTTATCGATTCCCACGCACAAGAGGAGGAAATCAAGGTCATTGAATGGATTGTCCAATCAGGGCTAAACCGATGGAAGAAACCACACAGGAAGTCGGATACGTTGTAATCCGATAACGAGAGTGAGAATCTGATCAATCCATTCCGAAAAAAAAGGGGAGAGAGGTTGTGTGGTTCATGTGAGTCCAGAGACAAAAGTGGTTTATGTAATTGATTGAGGCTCTTGTGATGAGAAAATTTCCTCAAACCTACGAAGGAAAAAAAATTATCTGGAGAAAATTTGTCATGCTCCATTTTTCATGCTTCTATTTTTTAATTCTTCTTTTTTCTTTAATTTTTGATTCGGATCTGCTATTCTGCATCTTCTCTCACTGTAATGTTCTGTCACTATTTGAATGTCTCGACACTGTTCAATTACATAGGAGATACTAAAACTCAAGACTTGATGATCTAATATCCAGGAAGTCCGAGCATTATGAAGCAATTACGTAGTAAGTTGAAAAAATAATAAACTTTAGCTATTGACAGAATTCCATGCATTTCTATCAATTTCTCTTTCTTTGTGGTATTTCATAACGTGATGAAATTCTGCATATGGATAATAGATAACACGTACTAAATTGACGAAGCACTTCATTTCAAAATTTGCATTTAAAAAAAATACTTCAATTGTATGACGCGGTCGTTTAGAATAATTTATAATGGAAAATCATTCTTTCTATGAAAGTTTCAGCAGGTTCGATAAATTTCTAAGATCATATGTGTTTCTCATTTCCATGATTAATAATTTTTAGCAAAACTAAATAATTGTCAAATGAACGTCGTTTCACCTGTTTTATCGAGGCTTCCTCAGGTTCAGGAAACCATAATCCAAAAATTGGAATTTGATTCAAAATCGATTTTCATTGAACCACGTGAAGAATAGCCAGTACTATTAATTTTATAATTTTTCAATCGTAATTTGGAATTAACTTTCAATCTTTGTATTATGGTTTCCAGAACCTGAGGAAGCCGCAATAAAGCAGGCGAAATGTCGTTCATTTGACAATTACTTAGTATTGTTGAATTAATTTCTTCCAACGTCCCATGATCCCAACATAATAAAGATTTTCAAGATATTCTGCTCATTCTAATGAAAATCACGTTGACCCATTTTTTAAAATTGATGAAAACTTCTAAATTAACACAAAAAAACTGATCTAATTATTGAAAATCATATGCATCACTCACAATATGTAACTCAAAGAATTGGAAATATTTATCAGATCATCTCTTGTGAAAGAAATGTTTGTTGGAAGTTTGAATGAAGCGCGTGAGGATTGGATCTAACCGATAAAAAGCGGTGTTAGAGCGGTGGAGTTATTCGACTAATAATGAATTGACGTGACACTCTTCAACGTTACGTAAGTCATTTTTAAAATACAAGTCACTCAACAAGTGTATCTGTACTAAAATTGTACGTTGGTTAAGGATATCCAAGTAGCTCAGATAATAATACTTTTCTTCTTGATTTTGGTCAGTCATGATAGAGAAGCATGAGGAGATTTTTTTAAAATCAATTTCACCTCGATTATTTCAGCCAAAAATAGTTTTTGAAAATCAAATCAACACTAATCCTCATAAGCGAGATTTAATTTGAGTTTCAATGCAACAATTCATAGTCAGGGACCATTTTTTCTGAATATAACCCTATATATTTTTGTTCGTGAGAATGCCTATTATTTTTTCAAATCAGAAAATATGCCAGTTACTGGACGAATAGCCACGATTAATCCAATTAATTGCATGGAGAAATCTATGGCTTCCATATTGAATGTTCAGAATCCTAACATCCTTCAATGACAGTTGTAGAAGCTGGGACAACATGAGCCAATTGCAGAGCAATATTGAACATTTATTATAATATTCAATAACAACTCACTATTCCCAACCTCGTTTTGATATTTAAAAAATGTTATGAAATCAAAATAATTACCATAATTATAAAAACTCAGAAAGGAAAAGAAGTAGATAATTTGGATCTACTACACTGAGAAAAGAATAGTGGTAAAAATTATCAGATATTGATGCCATTGGTTCCTTAGCAAATATTTTTTTGAAATAATTCCAAAATCTGATGAATTTACTGAATTTGGTCAATTCAACTAGTTAATCTGTTAAAATTAACTAAATTCAGTAAATTTAACAACTCTGTCAACTATTTCAAAAAAATATTTGCTAATGACCAATGGCATCAACATTTAATAGTTTTTACCACTTTTTTTTCCTCAGTTTACTACTTGGAATCCCTCAAATAATATCTCTAAAATTGACCGTTTATGATTTGTCAAGAGAGCTACAGTTCTTCATAGTCTACCAATATTCACCCGATCATCCCATCTTCTACATTGGCCCAGAGTTAATGCTAATATTCCCAGTCTTGGAACCAATAATCCTCATTTTCTTCTTTCATCTTCTGGTAGTGGATGAAAGTAACTAGAATTATTCCAATTAAATACAAGGAAAAGCAAAGATAGAAAGAGGGAAGGGGGGCGGGGTCAAGGGTCTATTGATTCCCTTTTTTGACATGTGAACTGCGTTTCTTTTCACGAGTATGAAAGATGAGATATAAAATCATGTCATCGTACGTTTTTTCGTTGTGACTTCTAAACACATATATCCGCAGAACCTTTGTATAACTCATTCGTCTGAGGTATTAAAAAACAAGGTGGGATATCATTGACGTATTCCAACATCAGCCACTTGACGGTGGGGTAGAGAGAGCGGGTAGGGGTGGAGAAGTATAAAATAACAAGAGATATTGTCCGGACGATGTAGTGGAGAAGAGGAGGTAAACGTGACTGGGAGAACAACACTGTGTCCCTCCGTTTGCCCGTGACCACGTGGCCTTGTCCTTTCACACATATAAAACGAGCGAGCGCCCGCGCACTATCCAAACTACAAGCATTGTCAACGAATCAATGTAGTTGCACATCGCACACTTGTCTCGCACTTGTCTTCGTGAACTTGAAGTCCCCTGTCTACTCCGCTTGCCCCTGCCTCATCCAAATGTCTCGAATTTTCCAGCATGACAAAACGATTTAGCCTTCATTCCCAGAACAAATTTATTCTCACAATGAGGAACTGTTTTTTTTAAAGTCAAAAAATCATTTAATGTAAAAATGTAGAAAATTGAAGAGAATTCTTCAAAAATATATTATAAGCAAGAGAATTAATGTCACATGAAAAAAAGTAGGCGTTAACTGATTTAATAAATATCCTATTCAAAAAGCAATTTTTTGCTGCCAATCCGTTTACTATTTCCAATTTTTTCGAAGAAAATAGAGTAACCTGTCATATTTGAAATAGTTCATTAATTCGTTTTAGTTTTTCTTTTTTCGTGAAAAAAATCATATTCCAATTTGACTGTGCATACGTCACAAAGCGATATGGACTAACTGTATTTTTCAACCTAACGTAATTACACCATGTTGATATTCTAAATTTGCCCCTCACCCTTTTGCTACGTGTTTATCGGCACGTGTCTATTTTTCCTACAAAGCTCTGTGAAAAAAAAAAAAATCTTTTTTTTCCTAGTCTCACAAGCAGCCATAATTTTGAAGGGTTAAGCGTGGCTCTTTAGCGTAGAATTGCGCAATAGCCATATGAAAATTTTGAAACTCACAACTGTCACGTGTCTTATTCTTTTTTCCTTCAAGGTTAAAATATACGTCAAGAACTATTTCATTTTTATGAAAATAACTAATGATCTGATATACAATTAAATTACATTGACATAAATTTTATCAATAGATAAGGAAGGAAAGAGAGAATTTAAATGAAAAAAAAAAGTAATTCCGAGTTTTCTTTAAATTAACATTTAACCTTGAAATATAAATCATATCGTCACAAGATAAAAGAATTCTTTGGATGAATAATTTTTTAAAAATTTCCCTCTTATCGCGGGGCATATGAGTACACGTTGTCAATGTCACTCTTTGTTCAATATGTTAATGAAAAACAAAAAAAAAAAACAAAACAAAATATCAAACATTAAAAAATCGTGTGTGTCTGTGTGTATGAATCAATTGAACGAAAATTAATTGAGTTGTACATAGTTATTTGCTAAAAATAGTTGAAAAATAATTGATAAATATGATAATGCTGTAATATTTTTCAAGCTCTTTATTATCTCATAATATAAAAAAAAAGGTAGTGCGACGACGCAAGAAATAACCACTCTTGCACCAGATTGTCGTATGTCTATAACATTGCGCTTGGGTTTTGCATCGATCGACCGTCAAGGCTGCTACTCCTCCGGGCAAGGACAAGGCCATTGGCTGACATTGCAACTGGCTTCGTAGCTACGTTTGAAACTTCAAGTCCCCCTCTCTGCTATATGCACTTTAATAATACTATCGTTACTGTAATTCTCAAAGGCACTTAATGTCTTCTATTTTATTTACTCTCTGTTCAGTATAAAATAATAACAATGATTAAATTACGCAGCGCAATCATCCGGACGTGATGTTAGTGGATCTTGTCGGTAGAAGTATTAGAGAGAGAGAATACTATAGTGATTCTCTGTCATTTTTTTTCTCGTACTGCGTGGTTATGATAAAAAATACTTTATCGTATTTTGTAGCAATAAATTCGTGAGATTATTCATTTATTGTTCTTTTTTTTTATTATCACGTTAATGAGGCGCCATCTCTGAAACAGACTTCATTATTAGGAATGTCATTGATTAATCGTTCTTGTTCCATTTTTCGATTAAAAATTCAATGAAAGAAATTATTATTGTTATTATTATTTCCCTTCAAAACACGATTAAATCTTTCGCCTTCCAATAATTTGATTAAGATTTTATTCTCTTCATTCTCTTTCTATCTATTACTATCATTCAATGATTTACTGCTTATTTAATCTGTTCATGTACAAGGAATGAGTGATTTTCGAGAATTTCTGAATTTTTTGAATTCTCAGGAAAGTATCAGTTCATGCGGAAATCAATGTACTTACATTGTCAATATGAATTTAAAGATTAAAATCTGGAATAAGTTTCAACTGAAAGCTTATAGGAATCTGAACTTTCTCGTGAAATTTCTAATCAATTGACCGTTTTGTTTGGTCAATAATGAATGAAGAAGAAATAGAAATAACACGGTGTCTTATGGGCTGACACCAGCTCTCGCACTTTTAGTTTAGGCAAAAGATTGAAATCTGGAAAATGTCTTTGGAAAAAGGGGAATAAAGGAAAATTTACGATCTACTATGAAAATTATTGACCGTCTGATAACTTTGTCATGAAGCAATTCTTTTTCCTGCATATATGAATACGCTACTCAAATAGCACTATTAATTAAGAAATAAATTACAAATAATCAATATAATTCGTAAATTCTACTTTTGATTCGCATTGAGTGCCAAGAAATAGGTTTTCAATCATAAATATGAATTTTTTGATTTTTTTCTGTTAGTTTTTTCCTTGACACTCAACGACTAGTGCGAAGAACGTTAAAGCTACTCCAAGTAGATTTTCTCTCTCAGTAATTTTTTCTAAATATCTCGGAAATCAAGCGAAAAAGTGCAATTTTGTGTGCAATTTGTTTGATGTTCCTGAAACTCTTAAAAAAAAAAACTTGACGAAAATTCTGCAATCTAGCTTGGTTTCCGAGATAGTCTTCAAAGAATATTAATGGAAAGAAATCGAATTCTTCTATTTTACCTCTTAACTATGGAATTGGCTGTTATCAGTTTAACAGTACAATAGATTATCCCGTCTTCATTGTCATTGAAATTTTTGCTTGGCGAGTGACACGACTCTACTTCTTGATAGTTGAAAGAATTCTGACTCGTATGATGCCACGTGCGATTTTTTATAGAACGACGCGTGGAACACTACCTCCACGTGTAACTCCACCATTGGAATAGATGAGAGTATTTTTTTATGTCGTATTTCTCTTCATTTTTTCTCTGGTAATTGGCTCTTCTCTTTTTTCATCTTTGCGCAGGCTAAGGTATCATGACCCTTGGTTACTGAAGGATCTGTCAAATTAAAACGAAAGATGAAAAAAAAATGAGAAGGAAGAATGAACACAAATAACTGAAAAAAAAATGGAAAAATAGATCCGGAAGTGTTGAAGTGATAAGAAATATATACGATGAAATCGACGCGCGTGTATGTCATTACTTTAATAGCGTGCTTATCTCAAGGTCATCTTTTATTTTCGGTATAAGGTGAACGAATCCTTGGAATAATCAATTCATCACTGGATTATATTTCAAAAATTCTTTTCTTTTTTTTTTTTTTCAATATATAGGTATAGCCGAATTTCAATTCCATTTCAGAATTTTTTTCATAAAAATTCACAGGGACTCGCAGTTTTATATTTAACTAATAAATTTCTAGAATTAAAATTGATTAATCGAAAATAATATTAATCTTGTCTGTAAAAATTTTTCGATTAATCCAAAATTTTAATTCGGTTCAGTATTTAAGATTTATTGATTCAAGAGAAGAAACAAAAAAAAATAAGATAATTAATATACAATTTCCGTTGCAAAATCCCTCAGTCTCGAATCCAGTTGACCTTCGCAAGAAATTACGAACCAAAGTTGTAGCTATTTTAGTTGCTTTTTTTTTCTCATTTTTTACCAATTTCATTCCACCCGAAATATCACAGGAACATCTTTTATGTAAAAAAAAAAAAAATTACACGATCCACTAGATTCACGGGGTTATTTATTTATTATTATTTTTTAACGGACTGACATGATGACCTTGTAGTGATATTGGCCACTGCCACCTGACAGCATCGATTACGTAATTTCAAGGACGCGTGTGTCGTCGGCGCTTATTCCAACCTCACACATATACGTTTACTGAACCTGCTCAGTATTTCATATCCTACTCTACTGGAATTGGCGGTGATTGTGTGAATCCTCTGAGTTCAATTCAATCGTTTTTTTTTTTCAAAAATTATTTTTGATTCTCTATCAATTGAAATCTGTATGAAATTTTTTGTCTGAAATTGATTTAAAAAATTAATTAATTAATTAATTAATTTAATTGATTTATGAAAAAAAAAAGTTTTCTTTTCTCAATTGAATAATATTTTTTTCTGATCGATAGAATTTCATGATGATAGATAAAATTGGAAAAATCAACGAGCCTTTCTTTAATGGAAATACTTGATCGATATATTCTTCTCACGTGGACGAGGATGATGTCCGGACACCTCAATCTCCGTAATCTAGATTGGGTTTGCATAAGCCATTTATTCGGCGTATCTGTAGCCTTCCATGGGGGAGGCAATAATCAGTTAAGTATCTATTTTTATACGTGACAGATGGAAAAAAATCCAATTATGCTGTTACGTTCCTCCTGGGTTTTTACACGTGTTCTCCCTCACAGGCAAACAGAATACCGCCTATCTTTTCCGGAAGATTTTTATCCAGTATTTGTGGACATGAAATAATGCTTGATTATATAGAAACATGGTAAATAAAACTTTATTGTGCAAAATCTTCATCTTCGTGGTGCGGATCCAATAGATATTGCTATTGAATAGGAAGGAAGCTGTAGAACATCAATTCAGTGGTACGCACTGGTGAATTTAAAATACACGATTAACTCTCTTGAATAAACGCTATGTTTCCATGCTTACTTTCTGCACAATACAATTCAATTATCGGGCGGGTCTAATGTCTTAGGACAGATTTCGGAAGATATCCTTCCCCGAGGGTTGAAGTGAACCCTCCTTCGTTGATCACTTCAATTTATCTATCAGTCGGTCAACGCTATATGGAATCAGAGGCACCATTACGTAGTGTACATGGGCCGAAAGCAAGACCAAAATTTGACAACAGCGCATTGGAAGCGCTCAAACTAATTCGCAATTGTCCGCAAAAAACCGCTTCGATTTCATTTTTACTTTGCTTTGATTTCAGAATTACTCTGTCGGGAGGCTCAAGTGGTATGTAAGCTGAGTAACAAAAAGCAATACTTTCGGTAAGTGGACGCCGTTATAGTGCTGTTGTCGCCGTTGGCAGTGTTGTTGATCAACGGTGTTCCTTTGCTTCAAATGTCAAATGAGAGTTAGAATTATTATTTTCGTAGCTTTTACACTTTCTGAGCATTATTATACTCAAAGACATCTTCATTTGAATGAATGCGACGTTATCGGGATTAAATAATTGTTTCAATCAAGATTCACTTGATTTCAATGAACTTAGGGTATGGCTGCCCTTAATTAGTAGTGTTATGTAATTATGGTGAATGAGGGTTCCTTTGTTATGGAATTCTATTGACTTGGTCATAGTACATGCAAGAAAATGCATGTAAAATTGGTGGTTCAGTAGCTACGTAAGTCAGGCGTCTTTCACTTTGTGCCTTCAAATGCGACGTTGTCACATTTCCATCGCTCATTTTCTTGCTTCTCCCACTTCTTCATTTTCCTAATTGGTCCACGCTAATTATCAATAATTGGAAGTAATGACATCTAGAATTTTTGAAATGTTTTTCCCAAATTTTCTGGGCTCTATCAGCGATCCAAAAACCTTATGGCAAATTTTGTAAAACCCTGTATACAGTGAATCGCTCCTTATTTCATCTGTTCCGGTGTTCCACTTTTTTCTCCTCTGGTTTGAATGTTTCTCTATCGCCTCATCTTGATTGACGAGTATTTTTTAACTTTTTTTGTCGAAAATTGAACGTTTCCATTTGAATACTCGCCAATTACACAAAAATCAATATTTTCAAAATCCTCTATGTATTTCTCTAGCGATCTGGATGCAACGAAATAATTTCCTCTTCCCTCCTAGATTCAAATTCGCACCAGGTACACTGTGCGCCACGGAGCATCTCACACTCAATAAGAATGGTCACTTTTTTTTGAATATTAATCAATGACAATTTTTTTTCATACTTAAAGATATGGACAGTAACTTCATTGAATATTATTATCTATTACCTTTTTTTCCATCCAAAAGAATTGAAAAAAAACTGGCTTTCGTAGTATACACTATAGTGTTACGCTTAAAACTTATATGTTGATTCCGGAATCATCGGATATTTATTCAAGTGCACGAAGCACCTTGTTTTGAGATTACAATCACTTGGATTAATTTTTTCGATATTAAAGTAATGTGACCGCTGTTGAATCGAATCATCACGTTTGAAGACATATTATTGATTCAAGATACGAAAAAACATGATCAACTTAACTGAACTACAACTTCAATCTAATTAAAATCACCTAAATGTTCATGACACATTATTCTACATTTTCATAAATCTTGATGAAAATGAATAACTTATTCTAATCTTCATCAAATTGAGAAAATTCTTCGAATCA
>OZ012609.1:17401719-17514981 GCA_963942555.1 Aleiodes leptofemur
AAAACTTAGATTCTAGCCTTTGTAAAGGTTAAAATGAAATTCTAGCCTTTATAAAGGCTAAAACCTAGATTCTAGCCTTTCTAAAGGCTAAATGAAATTCTAACCTTTCTAAAGCTAAAATGAAATTCTAACCTTTCTAAGGGCTAAAATGAAATTCTAGCCTTTGTGAAGGCTGAAATGGAATTCTAGCCTTAATAAAGGCTAAAACTTGAATTCTAGCCTTTATAAAGGCTAAAATGAAATTCTAGCCTTTCTAAAGGCTAAAATGAAATTCTAGCCTTTACAAAGGCTAAAATGAAATTCTATCTTTATAAAAGCTAGAACGAAATTCTAGCCTTTATAAAGGCTAAAATGAAATTCTAGCCTTTCTAAAGGCTAAAACTTGAATTCTAGCCTTTATAAGGGCTAAAATGGAATTCTAGCCTTTATAAAGGCTAAAACTTAAATTCTAGCCTTTGTAAAGGCTGAAATAAAATTCTAGCCTTTATAAAGGCTAAAACTTGAATTCTAGCCTTTATAAGGGCTAAAAGGGAATTCTAGCCTTTATAAAGGCTAAAACTTCAATTCTAGCCTTTATAAAGGCTAAAATGAATTCTAGCCTTTATAAAGGCTAAAACTTGAATTCTAGCCTTTATAAAGGCTAAAATGGAATTCTAGCCTTTATAAAGGCTAAAACTTGAATTCTAGCCTTTATAAAGGCTAAAATGGAATTCTAGCCTTTATAAAGGCTAAAATGGAATTCTAGCCTTTATAAAGGCTGAAACTTAAATTCTAGCCTTTATAAAGCTAAATGAAGTTCTAGCATTAATAAAGGCTGAAACTTAGATTCTAGCCTTTGTGAAGGCTAAAATGAAATTCTAGCCTTTATAAAGGCTAAAACCTAGATTCTAGCCTTTATAAAGGCTAAAATGAAATTCTAGCCTTTATAAAGGCTAAAACTTAAATTCTAGCCTTTGTAAAGGCTAAAATGAAATTCTAGCCTTTATAAAGGCTAAAACTTGAATTCTAGCCTTTATAAGGGCTAAAATGGAATTCTAGCCTTTATAAAGGCTAAAACTTAAATTCTAGCCTTTATAAAGTCTAAAATGAATTCTAGCCTTTGTAAAGGCTAGAACTAAAATTCTAGCCTTTATAAAGGCTAAAACTTGAATTCTAGCCTTTATAAAAACTAAAATGAAATTCTAGCCTTTATAAAGGTTAAAACATAAATTCTAGCCTTTAGAAAGGCTAAAAAGTTAAATTCTAGCCTTTATAAAGGCTCAATGAAATTCTAGCCTTTATGAAGGCTGAAACTTAAATTCTAGCCTTTATAAAGGCTAAAATGAAATTCTAGCCTTATAAAGGCTAAAATGGAATTCTCGCCTTTATAAAGGCTAAAACTTAAATTCTAGCCTTTATAAAGCTAAAATGAAATTCTAGCCTTTCTAAAGGCTAAAATTGAAATTCTAGCCTTTATGAAGGCTAAAACTTGAATTCTAGCCCTTATAAAGGCTAAAATTGGAATTCTAGCCTTTATAAAGGCTAAAACTTTAATTCTAGCCTTTATAAAGGCTAAAATGGAATTCTAGCCTTTATAAAGGCTAAAATTGGAATTCTAGCCTTTATAAAGGGGCTAAAACTTGAATTCTAGCCTTTATAAAGGCTAAAATGGAATTCTAGCCTTTATAAAGGCTAAAACTTTAATTCTAGCCTTTATAAAGGCTAAAAATTAAATTCTAGCCTTTATAAAGGCTAAAATGGAATTCTAGCCTTTAGAAAGGCTAAAACCTAGATTCTAGCCTTTATAAAGGCTAAAATGAAATTCTAGCCTTTCTAAAGAGGCTAAAATGAAATTCTAGCCTTTACAAAGGCTAAAATTAAATTCTAGCCTTTTTATAGGCTAAAATGAAATTCTAGCCTTTATAAAGGCTAAAATGAAATTCTAGCCTTTAGAAAGGCTGAAACTGAAATTCGTAGCTTTTATAAAGACTAAAATGAAATTCTAGCATTAATAAATGGCTAAAACTTTAAATTCTAGCCTTTGTAAAAGCTAAAATGAAATTCTAGCCTTTATAAAGGCTAAAACTGAAAATCTAGCCTTGATAAAGGCTAAACGGAAATTCTAGCCTCTATAATGGCTAAACTGGAACTCCAGCCTTTATAAAGGCTAAAATGAAATTCTAGCCTGAATGAAGGCTGAAAACTCAAATTCTAGCCTGAATAAAGGCTAAAACTTAAATTCTAGCCTTTATGAAAGGCTAAAATGAAATTCTAGCCTTTATAAAGGCTAAAACTCAAATTCTAGCCTTTATAAAGGCTAAAATGGAATTCTAGCCTTTATAAAGGCTAAAACTTAAATTCTAGCCTCTATAAAGGCTAAAATGAAATTCTAGCCTTTATAAAGGCTAAAACTCAAATTCTAGCCTTTATAAAGGCTAAAATGGATTTCTAGCCTTTATTAAAGGCTAAAACTTAAATTCTAGCCTCTATGAAGGCTAAAATGAAATTCTAGCCTTTACAAAGGCTAAAACGAAATTCTAGCCTTTATAAAGGCTAAAACTGAAATTCTAGCTTTCATAAAGGCGAAAATGGAAATTCTAGCCTTAATGAAGGCTAAAACTGAAATTCTAGCCTTTATAAATGGCTGATAACTGAAATTCTTGCCTTTGTAAAGGGCTAAATGAAATTCTCGCCTGAATATAAGGCTAAACCTCAAATTCCAGCCTTTATAAAGCTGCAATGAAATTCTAGCCTTTACAAAGGCTTAATGAAATTCTAGCCTTTATAAAGGCTAAAATGAAATTCTAGCCTTTACAAAAGCTGAAACTTAAATTCTAGCCTTTATAAAGGCTAAAATGAAATTCCAGTCTTTATAAAGGCTAAAACGAAATTCTATGCCTTTATAAAGGCTGAAACCGAAATTCTAGCCTTTGTAAAGGCTAAAATGGAATTCTCAGCCTGAATAAAGGCTAAAACTTAAATTCTAGCCTTTATAAAGGGCTAAAACTTAAATTCTAGCCTTTATAAAGGCTAAAACCTAAATTCTAGTCTTTATAATGGCTAAAATGAAATTCTAGCCTTCATGAAGGCTAAAACTCAAATTCTAGCCTTTATGAGGCTAAAGGAATTCTAGCCTTTATAACGGCTAAAATGAAATTCTAGCCTTCATAAAGGCTAAAATTGAAATTCTAGCCTTCATAAAGGCTAAAACTGAAATTCTAGCCTTTATAAAGGCTAAAATGGAATTCTAGCCTTTATAAAGGCTAAAATGAAATTCTAGCCTTTATAAAGGCTGAAACTGGAATTCTAGCCTTTGTAAAGGCTAAAATGAAATTCTCGCCTGAATAAAGGCTAAAACTCAAATTCTAGCCTTTATAAAGGCTAAAACTTACATTCTAGCCTTTATAAAAGCTACAATGAAATTCTAGCCTTTACAAACGGCTGAAATGAAATTCTAGCCTTTATGAAGGCTAAAATGAAATTCTAGCCTTTATAAAGGCTAAACGAAATTCTAGCCTTTATAAAGGCTAAAACTTAAATTCTAGCCTTAGAATGGCTTAAATGAAATTCTAGCCTTTATATAAGGCTAAATACTTAAATTCTAGCCTTTATAAAGGCTAAAACTTAAATTCTAGCTTTTATAAAGGCTAAAATGAAATTCCAGCCTTCATAAAGGCTAAAACGAAATTCTAGCCTTTATATAGGCTAATAACTTAAATTCTAGCCTTTGTAAAGGCTGAAATGAAATTCCAGCCTTTATAAAGGCTAAAACGAAATTCTAGCTTTTATAAAGGCTAAAACTTAAAATCTATCCTTTATAAAGGCTAAAATGGAATTCTAACCTTTATAAAGGCTAAAATGAAATTCTAGCTTTATAAAGGCTAAAACGAAATTCTAGCCTTTATATAGGCTAAAACTTGAATTCTAGCCTTTATCAAGGCTTAAAACTTAAATTCTAGCTTTTATAAAGGCTAAAATGAAATTCTAAGCCTTTATAAAGGCTAAAATGAAATCTAGAGCCTTTATAAAGGCTAAAATGAAATTCTAGCCTTTATAAAGGCTGAAACTTAAATTCTAGCTTTATAATGGCTATAACAAAATTCTAGCCTTTATAAATCTTGAATTCTAGCCTTTGTGAAGGCTAAAATGAAATTCTAGCCTTTCTAAAGGCTGTGAATTATAAATTCTAACTTTTATAAAGGCTAAAACTTAAATTCTAGCCTTTATAAAAGCTAAAACGAAATTCTAGCCTTTATATAGGCTAAAACTAGATTCTAGCCTTTGTAAAGGCTAAAATGAAATTCTAGCCTTTATAAAGGCTAAAAACCTAGATTCTAGCCTTTCTAAAGGCTAAAATGAAATTCTAACCTTTCTAAAGGCTAAAATGAAATTCTAACCTTTCTAAGGGCTAAAATGAAATTCTAGCCTTTGTGACTGGCTAAAATGGAATTCTAGCCTAGAATAAAGGCTAAAACTTAAATTCTAGCCTTTATAAAGGCTATAATGAAATTCTAGCCTTTCTAAAGCTAAAATGAAATTCTAGCCTTTACAAAGGCTAAAAATGAAATTCTATCTTTATAAAAGCTAGAACGAAATTCTAGGCCTTTTATAAAGGCTAAAATGAAATTCTAGCCTTGTCTAAAGGCTAAAACTTGAATTCTAGCCTTTATAAAGGCTAAAATGGAATTCTAGCCTTTATAAAGGCTAAAACTTAAATTCTAGCCTTTGTAAAGGCTGAAATAAAATTCTAGCCTTTATAAAGGCTAAAACTTGAATTCTAGCCTTTATAAGGCTAAAATGGAATTCTAGCCTTTATAAAGGCTAAAACTTCAATTCTAGCCTTTATAAAGGCTAAAATGGAATTCTAGCCTTTATAAAGGCTAAACTTGAATTCTAGTGAGCCTTTATAAAGGCTAAAATAATTCTAGCCTTTATAAAGGCTAAAACTTGAATTCTAGCCTTTATAAGGCTAAAATGGAATTCTAGCCTTTATAAAGGCTAAAATGGAATTCTAGCCTTTATAAAGGGCTGAAACTTAAATTCTAGCCTTTATAAAGGCTAAAAATGAAGTTCTAGCATTAATAAAGGCTGAAACTTAGATTCTAGCCTTTGTGAAGGCTAAAATGAAATTCTAGCCTTTATAAAGGCTATAACCTAGATTCTAGCCTTTATAAAGGGCTAAAATGAAATTCTAGCCTTTATAAAGGCTAAAACTTAAATTCTAGCCTTTGTAAAGGCTAAAATGAAATTCTAGCCTTTATAAGCTAAAACTTGAATTCTAGCCTTTATATGGGCTAAAATGGAATTCTAGCCTTTATAAAAGGCTAAAACTTAAATTCTAGCCTTTATAAAGTCTAAAATGGAATTCTATGCCTTTGTAAAGGCTAGAACTAAAATTCTAGCCTTTATAAAGGCTAAAACTTGAATTCTAGCCTTATAAAAACTAAAATGAAATTCTAGCCTTTATAAAGGTTAAAACATAAATTCTAGCCTTTAGAAAGGCTAAAAATTAAATTCTAGCCTTTATAAAGGCTCAAATGAAATTCTAGCCTTTATGAAGGCTGAAACTTAATTCTAGCCTTTATAAAGCTAAAATGAAATTCTAGCCTTTATAAAGGCTAAAATGGAATTCTCGCCTTGTATAAAGGCTAAACTTAAATTCTAGCCTTTATAAAGGCTAAAATGAAATTCTAGCCTTTCTAAAAGGCTAAAATTGAAATTCTAGCCTTTATGAAGGCTAAAACTTGAATTCTAGCCCTTATAAAGGCTAAAATTGGAATTCTAGCCTTTATAAAGGCTAAAACTTTAATTCTAGCCTTTATAAAGGCTATAATGGAATTCTAGCCTTTATAAAGGCTAAAATTGGAATTCTAGCCTTTATAAAGGCTAAAACTTGAATTCTAGCCTTTATAAAGGCTAAAATGGAATTCTAGCCTTTATAAAGGCTAAAACTTTAATTCTAGCCTTTATAAAGGCTAAAAATTAAATTCTAGCCTTTATAAAGGCTAAAATGGAATTCTAGCCTTTAGAAAGGCTAAAACCTAGATTCTAGCCTTTATAAAGGCTAAAATGAAATTCTAGCCTTTCTAAAGCTAAAATGAAATTCTAGCCTTTACAAAGCTAAAATTAAATTCTAGCCTTTTTATAGGCTTAAATGATATTCTAGCCTTTATAAAGGCTAAATTGAAATTCTAGCCTTTAGAAAGGCTGAAACTGAAATTCTAGCTTTTATAAAGACTAAAATGAAATTCTAGCATTAATAAAGGCTAAAACTTAAATTCTAGCCTTTGTAAAAGCTAAAATGAAATTCTAGCCTTTATAAAAGGCTAAAACTGAAAATCTAGCCTTTATAAAGGCTAAACGGAAATTCTAGCCTCTTATAATGGCTAAACTGGAACTCCAGCCTTTATAAAGGCTAAAATGAAATTCTAGCCTGAATGAAGGCTGAAACTCAAATTCTAGCCTGAATAAAGGCTAAAACTTAAATTCTAGCCTTTATAAAGGCTAAAAATGAAATTCTAGCCTTTATAAAGGCTAAAACTCAAATTCTAGCCTTTATAAAGGCTAAAATGGAGATTCTAGCCTTTATAAAGGCTAGAAACTTAAATTCTAGCCTCTATAAAGGCTAAAATGAAATTCTAGCCTTTATAAAGGCTAAAAACTCAAATTCTAGCCTTTATAAAGGCTAAAATGGAATTCTAGCCTTTATAAAGGCTAAAACTTAAATTCTAGCCTCTATGAAGGCTAAAATGAAATTCTAGCCTTTACAAAGGCTAAAACGAAATTCTAGCCTTTATAAAGGCTAAAACTGAAATTCTAGCTTTCATAAAGGCGAAAATGAAATTCTAGCCTTAATGAAGGCTTAAAACTGAAATTCTAGCCTTTATAAAGGCTGAAACTGAAAATTCTTGCCTTTGTATAAGGCTAAAATGAAATTCTCGCCTGAATAAAGGCTTAAACCTCAAATTCCAGCCTTTATAAAGGCTGCAATGAAATTCTAGCCTTTACAAAGGCTAAAATGAAATTCTAGCCTTTATAAAGGCTAAAATGAAATTCTAGCCTTTACAAAAGCTGAAACTTAAATTCTAGCCTTTATAAGGCTAAAATGAAATTCCAGTCTTTATAAAGGCTAAAAACGAAAATTCTAGCCTTTATAAAGGCTGAACACCGAAATTCTAGCCTTTGTAAAGGCTAAAATGGAATTCTCGCCTGAATAAAGGCTAAAACTTAAATTCTAGCCTTTATAAAGGCTAAAACTTAAATTCTAGCCTTTATAAAGGCTAAAACCTAAATTCTAGTCCTTTATAATGGCTAAAATGAAATTCTAGCCTTCATGAAGGCTAAAACTCAAATTCTAGCCTTTATGAGGGGCTTAAAGGAATTCTAGCCTTTATAACGGCTAAAATGAAATTCTAGCCTTCATAAAGGCTAAAATTGAAATTCTAGCCTTCATAAAGGCTAAAACTGAAATTCTAGCCTTTATAAAGGCTAAAATGGAATTCTAGCCTTTATAAAGGCTAAAATGAAATTCTAGCCTTTATAAAGGCTGAGAACTGGAATTCTAGCCTTTGTAAAGGCTAAAATGAAATTCTCGCCTGAATAAAGGCTAAAACTCAAATTCTAGCCTTTATAAAGGCTAAAACTTACATTCTAGCCTTTATAAAAGCTACAATGAAATTCTAGCCTTTACAACGGCTGAAATGAAATTCTAGCCTTTATGAAGGCTAAAATGAAATTCTAGCCTTTATAAAGGCTAAAACGAAATTCTAGCCTTTATAAAGGCTAAAACTTAAATTCTAGCCTTGTAGAATGGCTAAAATGAAATTCTAGCCTTTATAAAGGCTAAAACTTAAATTCTAGCCTTTATAAAGGCTAAAACTTAAATTCTAGCTTTTATAAAGGCTAAAATGAAATTCCAGCCTTCATAAAGGCTAAAACGAAATTCTAGCCTTTATATAGGGCTAAAACTTAAATTCTAGCCTTTGTAAAGGCTGAAATGAAATTCCAGCCTTTATAAAGGCTAAAACGAAATTCTAGCTTTTATAAAGGCTAAAACTTAAAATCTATCCTTTATAAAGGCTAAAATGGAATTCTAACCTTTATAAAGGCTAAAATGAAATTCTAGCTTTTATAAAGGCTAAAAACGAAATTCTAGCCTTTATATAGGCTAAAACTTGAATTCTAGCCTTTATCAAGGCTAAAACTTAAATTCTAGCTTTTATAAAGGCTAAAATGAAATTCTAGCCTTTATAAAGGCTAAAATGAAATTCTAGCCTTTATAAAGGCTAAAATGAAATTCTAGCCTTTATAAAGGCTGAAACTTAAATTCTAGCCTTTATAATGGCTAAAACAAAATTCTAGCCTTTATAAATCTTGAATTCTAGCCTTTGTGAAGGCAAAAATGAAATTCTAGCCTTTCTAAGGCTGAATTATAAATTCTAACTTTTATAAAGGCTAAAACTTAAATTCTAGCCTTTATAAAAGCTAAAACGAAATTCTAGCCTTTATATAGCTAAAACTTAGATTCTAGCCTTTGTAAAGGCTAAAATGAAATTCTAGCCTTTATAAAGGCTAAAACCTAGATTCTAGCCTTTCTAAAGGCTAAAATGAAATTCTAACCTTTCTAAAGGCTAAAATGAAATTCTAACCTTTCTAAGGGCTAAAATGAAATTCTAGCCTTTGTGAAGGCTAAAATGGAATTCTAGCCTGAATAAAGGCTAAAACTTAAATTCTAGCCTTATAAAGGCTAAAATGAAATTCTAGCCTTTCTAAAGGCTAAAATGAAATTCTAGCCTTTACAAAGGCTAAAATGAAATTCTAGCCTTTATAAAGGCTAAAATGAAATTCTAGCCTTTATAAAGGCTAAAATGGAATTCTAGCCTTTATAACGGCTAAAAACTTAAATTCTAGCCTTTATAAAGGCTAAAATGCAATTCTAGCCTTTATAAAGGCTAAAATGAAATTCTAGCCTTTATAAAAGGCTAAAACTTAAATTCTAGCCTTTGTAAAGGCTAAAATGAAATTCTAGCCTTTATAAAGGCTAAAACTTAAATTCTAGTCTTTATAAAGGCTAAAATGGAATTCTAGCCTTTATAAAGGCTAAAACTTAAATTCTCGCCTTTATAAAGTCTAAAATGGAATTCTAGCCTTTGTGAAGGCTAAAATGGAATTCTAGCCTTTATAAAGGCTAAAAACTTAAATTCTAGCCTTTATAAAGGCTAAAATGAAATTCTAGCCTTTATAAAGGCTAAAACTTAAATTCTAGCTTTTATGAAGGCTAAAATGAAATTCTAGCCTTTACAAAGGCTAAAACGAAATCTAGCCTCTATGAAGGCTAAAATGAAATTCTAGCCTTTCTAAAGGCTAAAACTTGAATTCTAGGCCTTTATAAGGGCTAAAATTAAATTCTAGCCTTTATAAAGGCTAAAACTTAATTCTAGCCTTTATGAAGGCTAAAACGAAATCCTAGCCTTTATAAAGGCTAAAACTTAAATTCTAGCCTTTATAAAGGCTAAAATGAAATTCTAGCCTTTCTAAAGGCTAAAATTGAAATTCTAGCCTTTATGAAGGCTAAAACTTGAATTCTAGCCTTATAAAGGCTAAAATGGGATTCTAGCCTTCATAAAGGCTAAAATGGAATTCTAGTCTTTATAAAGGCTAAAACTTGAATTCTAGCCTTTATAAAGGCTAAAAATTAAATTCTAGCCTTTATAAAGGCTAGAATTGCCATTTTAGCCTTTATAAAGGCTAGAATTTAATTTTTAGCCTTTATAAAGGCTAGAATTCAAGTTTTAGCCTTTATAAAGACTAGAATTCCATTTTAGCCTTTATGAAGGCTAGAATCCCATTTTAGCCTTTATAAAGGCTAGAATTCAAGTTTTAGCCTTCATAAAGGCTAGAATTTCAATTTTAGCCTTTAGAAAGGCTAGAATTTCATTTTAGCCTTTATAAGGCTAGAATTTAAGTTTTAGCCTTTATAAAGGCTAGGATTTCGTTTTAGCCTTCATAAAGGCTAGAATTTAAGTTTTAGCCTTTATAAGGCTAGAATTTAATTTTAGCCCTTATAAAGGCTAGAATTCAAGTTTTAGCCTTTAGAAAGGCTAGAATTTCATTTTAGCCTTCATAGAGGCTAGAATTTCGTTTTAGCCTTTGTAAAGGCTAGAATTTCATTTTAGCCTTCATAAAAGCTAGAATTTAAGTTTTAGCCTTTATAAAGGCTAGAATTTCATTTTAGCCTTTATAAAGGCTAGAATTTAAGTTTTAGCCTTTATAAAGGCTAGAATTCCATTTTAGCCTTCACAAAGGCTAGAATTCCATTTTAGACTTTATAAAGGCGAGAATTTAAGTTTTAGCCTTTATAAAGGCTAGAATTCCATTTTAGCCTTTATAAAGACTAGAATTTAAGTTTTAGCCTTTATAAAGGCTAGAATTTCATTTTAGCCTTTACAAAGGCTAGAATTTAAGTTTTAGCCTTTATAAAGGCTAGAATTTCATTTTAGCCTTTATAAAGGCTAGAATTGCATTTTAGCCTTTATAAAGGCTAGAATTTAAGTTTTAGCCGTTATAAAGGCTAGAATTCCATTTTAGCCTTTATAAAGGCTAGAATTTCATTTTAGCCTTTATAAAGGCTAGAATTTCATTTTAGCCTTTGTAAAGGCTAGAATTTCATTTTAGCCTTTAGAAAGGCTAGAATTTCATTTTAGCCTTTATAAAGGCTAGAATTTAAGTTTTAGCCTTTATTCAGGCTAGAATTCCATTTTAGCCTTCACAAAGGCTAGAATTTCATTTTAGCCCTTAGAAAGGTTAGAATTTCATTTTAGCCTTTAGAAAGGTTAGAATTTCATTTTTAGCCTTTAGAAAGGCTAGAATCTAGGTTTTAGCCTTTATAAAGGCTAGAATTTCATTTTAGCCTTTACAAAGGCTAGAATCTAAGTTTTAGCCTATATAAAGGCTAGAATTTCGTTTTAGCTTTTATAAAGGCTAGAATTTAAGTTTTAGCCTTTATAAAAGTTAGAATTTATAATTCAGCCTTTAGAAAGGCTAGAATTTCATTTTTGCCTTCACAAAGGCTAGAATTCAAGATTTATAAAGGCTAGAATTTTGTTTTAGCCATTATAAAGGCTAGAATTTAAGTTTCAGCCTTTATAAAGGCTAGAATTTCATTTTAGCCTTTATAAAGGCTAGAATTTCATTTTAGCCTTTATAAAGGCTAGAATTTCATTTTAGCCTTTATAAAAGCTAGAATTTAAGTTTTAGCCTTGATAAAGGCTAGAATTCAAGTTTTAGCCTATATAAAGGCTAGAATTTCGTTTTAGCCTTTATAAAAGCTAGAATTTCATTTTAGCCTTTATAAAGGTTAGAATTCCATTTTAGCCTTTATAAAGGATAGATTTTAAGTTTTAGCCTTTATAAAAGCTAGAATTTCGTTTTAGCCTTTATAAAGGCTGGAATTTCATTTCAGCCTTTACAAAGGCTAGAATTTAAGTTTTAGCCTATATAAAGGCTAGAATTTCGTTTTAGCCTTTATGAAGGCTGGAATTTCATTTTAGCCTTTATAAAAGCTAGAATTTAAGTTTTAGCCTTTATAAAGGCTAGAATTTAAGTTTTAGCCTTTATAAAGGCTAGAATTTCATTTTAGCCATTCTAAAGGCTAGAATTTAAGTTTTAGCCTTTATAAAGGCTAGAATTTCGTTTTAGCCTTTATAAAGGCTAGAATTTCATTTTAGCCTTCATAAAGGCTAGAATTTCATTTCAGCCGTTGTAAAGGCTAGAATTTCATTGTAGCTTTTATAAAGGCTAGAATGTAAGTTTTAGCCTTTATAAAGGCTAGAATTTGAGTTTTAGCCTTTATTCAGGCGAGAATTTCATTTTAGCCTTTACAAAGGCTAGAATTCCAGTTTCAGCCTTTATAAAGGCTAGAATTTCATTTTAGCCTTTATAAAGGCTAGAATTCCATTTTAGCCTTTATAAAGGCTAGAATTTCAGTTTTAGCCTTTATGAAGGCTAGAATTTCAATTTTAGCCTTTATGAAGGCTAGAATTTCATTTTAGCCGTTATAAAGGCTAGAATTCCTTTAGCCCTCATAAAGGCTAGAATTTGAGTTTTAGCCTTCATGAAGGCTAGAATTTCATTTTAGCCATTATAAAGACTAGAATTTAGGTTTTAGCCTTTATAAAGGCTAGAATTTAAGTTTTAGCCTTTATAAAGGCTAGAATTTAAGTTTTAGCCTTTATTCAGGCGAGAATTCCATTTTAGCCTTTACAAAGGCTAGAATTTCGGTTTCAGCCTTTATAAAGGCTAGAATTTCGTTTTTGCCTTTATAAAGACTGGAATTTCATTTTAGCCTTTATAAAGGCTAGAATTTAAGTTTCAGCTTTTGTAAAGGCTAGAATTTCATTTTAGCCTTTATAAAGGCTAGAATTTCATTTTAGCCTTTGTAAAGGCTAGAATTTCATTGCAGCCTTTATAAAGGCTGGAATTTGAGGTTTAGCCTTTATTCAGGCGAGAATTTCATTTTAGCCTTTACAAAGGCAAGAATTTCAGTTTCAGCCTTTATAAAGGCTAGAATTTCAGTTTTTAGCCTTCATTAAGGCTAGAATTTCATTTTCGCCTTTATGAAAGCTAGAATTTCAGTTTTAGCCTTTATAAAGGCTAGAATTTCGTTTTAGCCTTTGTAAAGGCTAGAATTTCATTTTAGCCTTCATAGAGGCTAGAATTTAAGTTTTAGCCTTTATAAAGGCTAGAATTCCATTTTAGCCTTTATAAAGGCTAGAATTTGAGTTTTAGCCTTTATAAAGGCTAGAATTTCATTTTAGCCTTTATAGAGGCTAGAATTTAAGTTTTAGCCTTTATAAAGGCTAGAATTCCATTTTAGCCTTTATAAAGGCTAGAATTTGAGTTTTAGCCTTTATAAAGGCTAGAATTTCATTTTAGCCTTTATAAAGGCTAGAATTTAAGTTTTAGCCTTTATTCAGGCTAGAATTTGAGTTTCAGCCTTCATTCAGGCTAGAATTTCATTTTAGCCTTTATAAAGGCTGGAGTTCCAGTTTAGCCATTATAGAGGCTAGAATTTCCGTTTAGCCTTTATAAAGGCTAGATTTTCAGTTTTAGCCTTTATAAAGGCTAGAATTTCATTTTAGCTTTTACAAAGGCTAGAATTTAAGTTTTAGCCTTTATTAATGCTAGAATTTCATTTTAGTCTTTATAAAAGCTAGAATTTCAGTTTCAGCCTTTCTAAAGGCTAGAATTTCATTTTAGCCTTTATAAAGGCTAGAATTTCATTTTAGCCTATAAAAAGGCTAGAATTTAATTTTAGCCTTTGTAAAGGCTAGAATTTCATTTTAGCCTTTAGAAAGGCTAGAATTTCATTTTAGCCTTTATAAAGGCTAGAATCTAGGTTTTAGCCTTTCTAAAGGCTAGAATTCCATTTTAGCCTTTATAAAGGCTAGAATTTAATTTTTAGCCTTTATAAAGGCTAGAATTAAAGTTTTAGCCTTTATAAAGGCTAGAATTCCATTTTAGCCTTTATAAAGGCTAGAATTCAAGTTTTAGCCTTTATAAAGGCTAGAATTCCAATTTTAGCCCTTTATAAAGGCTAGAATTCCATTTTAGCCTTTATAAAGGCTAGAATTAAAGTTTTAGCCTTTATAAAGGCTAGAATTCCAATTTTAGCCTTTATAAGGGCTAGAATTCAAGTTTTAGCCTTCATAAAGGCTAGAATTTCAATTTTAGCCTTTAGAAAGGCTAGAATTTCATTTTAGCCTTTATAAAGGCTAGAATTTAAGTTTTAGCCTTTATAAAGGCGAGAATTCCATTTTAGCCTTTATAAAGGCTAGAATTTCATTTTAGCCTTTATAAAGGCTAGAATTTAAGTTTCAGCCTTCATAAAGGCTAGAATTTCATTTGAGCCTTTATAAAGGCTAGAATTTAATTTTTAGCCTTTCTAAAGGCTAGAATTTATGTTTTAACCTTTATAAAGGCTAGAATTTCATTTTAGTTTTTATAAAGGCTAGAATTCAAGTTTTAGCCTTTATAAAGGCTAGAATTTTAGTTCTAGCCTTTACAAAGGCTAGAATTCCATTTTAGACTTTATAAAGGCTAGAATTTAAGTTTTAGCCTTTATAAAGGCTAGAATTCCATTTTAGCCCTTATAAAGGCTAGAATTCAAGTTTTAGCCTTTATAAAGGCTAGAATTTCATTTTAGCCTTTACAAAGGCTAGAATTTAAGTTTTAGCCTTTATAAAGGCTAGAATTTCATTTTAGCCTTTATAAAGGCTAGAATCTAGGTTTTAGCCTTTATAAAGGCTAGAATTTCATTTTAGCCTTCACAAAGGCTAGAATCTAAGTTTCAGCCTTTATTAATGCTAGAACTTCATTTTAGCCTTTATAAAGGCTAGAATTTAAGTTTCAGCCTTTATAAAGGCTAGAATTCCATTTTAGCCTTTATAAAGGCTAGAATTCCATTTTAGCCTTTATAAAGGCTAGAATTCAAGTTTTAGCCTTTATAAAGGCTAGAATTCCATTTTAGCCTTTATAAAGGCTAGAATTCAAGTTTTAGCCTTTATAAAGGCTAGAATTCCATTTTAGCCTTTATAAAGGCTAGAATTGAAGTTTTAGCCTTTATAAAGGCTAGAATTCCATTTTAGCCCTTATAAAGGCTAGAATTCAAGTTTTAGCCTTTATAAAGGCTAGAATTTTATTTCAGCCTTTACAAAGGCTAGAATTTAAGTTTTAGCCTTTATAAAGGCTAGAATTCCATTTTAGCCCTTATAAAGGCTAGAATTCAAGTTTTAGCCTTTAGAAAGGCTAGAATTTCATTTTAGCCTTTATAAAGGCTAGAATTTCGTTCTAGCTTTTATAAAGATAGAATTTCATTTTAGCCTTTGTAAAGGCTAGAATTTCATTTTAGCCTTTAGAAAGGCTAGAATTTCATTTTAGCCTTTATAAAGGCTAGAATTTAAGTTTTAGCCTTTATTCAGGCTAGAATTCCATTTTAGCCGTCACAAAGGCTAGAATTTCATTTTAGCCCTTAGAAAGGTTAGAATTTCATTTTAGCCTTTAGAAAGGTTAGAATTTCATTTTAGCCTTTAGAAAGGCTAGAATCTAGGTTTTAGCCTTTATAAAGGCTAGAATTTCATTTTAGCCTTTACAAAGGCTAGAATCTAAGTTTTAGCCTATATAAAGGCTAGAATTTCGTTTTAGCTTTTATAAAGGCTAGAATTTAAGTTTTAGCCTTTATAAAAGTTAGAATTTATAATTCAGCCTTTAGAAAGGCTAGAATTTCATTTTAGCCTTCACAAAGGCTAGAATTCAAGATTTATAAAGGCTAGAATTTTGTTTTAGCCATTATAAAGGCTAGAATTTAAGTTTCAGCCTTTATAAAGGCTAGAATTTCATTTTAGCCTTTATAAAGGCTAGAATTTCATTTTAGCCTTTATAAAGGCTAGAATTTCATTTTAGCCTTTATAAAAGCTAGAATTTAAGTTTTAGCCTTGATAAAGGCTAGAATTCAAGTTTTAGCCTATATAAAGGCTAGAATTTCGTTTTAGCCTTTATAAAAGCTAGAATTTCATTTTAGCCTTTATAAAGGTTAGAATTCCATTTTAGCCTTTATAAAGGATAGATTTTAAGTTTTAGCCTTTATAAAAGCTAGAATTTCGTTTTAGCCTTTATAAAGGCTGGAATTTCATTTCAGCCTTTACAAAGGCTAGAATTTAAGTTTTAGCCTATATAAAGGCTAGAATTTCGTTTTAGCCTTTATGAAGGCTGGAATTTCATTTTAGCCTTTATAAAAGCTAGAATTTAAGTTTTAGCCTTTATAAAGGCTAGAATTTAAGTTTTAGCCTTTATAAAGGCTAGAATTTCATTTTAGCCATTCTAAAGGCTAGAATTTAAGTTTTAGCCTTTATAAAGGCTAGAATTTCGTTTTAGCCTTTATAAAGGCTAGAATTTCATTTTAGCCTTCATAAAGGCTAGAATTTCATTTCAGCCGTTGTAAAGGCTAGAATTTCATTGTAGCTTTTATAAAGGCTAGAATGTAAGTTTTAGCCTTTATAAAGGCTAGAATTTGAGTTTTAGCCTTTATTCAGGCGAGAATTTCATTTTAGCCTTTACAAAGGCTAGAATTCCAGTTTCAGCCTTTATAAAGGCTAGAATTTCATTTTAGCCTTTATAAAGGCTAGAATTCCATTTTAGCCTTTATAAAGGCTAGAATTTCAGTTTTAGCCTTTATGAAGGCTAGAATTTCAATTTTAGCCTTTATGAAGGCTAGAATTTCATTTTAGCCGTTATAAAGGCTAGAATTCCTTTAGCCCTCATAAAGGCTAGAATTTGAGTTTTAGCCTTCATGAAGGCTAGAATTTCATTTTAGCCATTATAAAGACTAGAATTTAGGTTTTAGCCTTTATAAAGGCTAGAATTTAAGTTTTAGCCTTTATAAAGGCTAGAATTTAAGTTTTAGCCTTTATTCAGGCGAGAATTCCATTTTAGCCTTTACAAAGGCTAGAATTTCGGTTTCAGCCTTTATAAAGGCTAGAATTTCGTTTTAGCCTTTATAAAGACTGGAATTTCATTTTAGCCTTTATAAAGGCTAGAATTTAAGTTTCAGCTTTTGTAAAGGCTAGAATTTCATTTTAGCCTTTATAAAGGCTAGAATTTCATTTTAGCCTTTGTAAAGGCTAGAATTTCATTGCAGCCTTTATAAAGGCTGGAATTTGAGGTTTAGCCTTTATTCAGGCGAGAATTTCATTTTAGCCTTTACAAAGGCAAGAATTTCAGTTTCAGCCTTTATAAAGGCTAGAATTTCAGTTTTAGCCTTCATTAAGGCTAGAATTTCATTTTCGCCTTTATGAAAGCTAGAATTTCAGTTTTAGCCTTTATAAAGGCTAGAATTTCGTTTTAGCCTTTGTAAAGGCTAGAATTTCATTTTAGCCTTCATAGAGGCTAGAATTTAAGTTTTAGCCTTTATAAAGGCTAGAATTCCATTTTAGCCTTTATAAAGGCTAGAATTTGAGTTTTAGCCTTTATAAAGGCTAGAATTTCATTTTAGCCTTTATAGAGGCTAGAATTTAAGTTTTAGCCTTTATAAAGGCTAGAATTCCATTTTAGCCTTTATAAAGGCTAGAATTTGAGTTTTAGCCTTTATAAAGGCTAGAATTTCATTTTAGCCTTTATAAAGGCTAGAATTTAAGTTTTAGCCTTTATTCAGGCTAGAATTTGAGTTTCAGCCTTCATTCAGGCTAGAATTTCATTTTAGCCTTTATAAAGGCTGGAGTTCCAGTTTAGCCATTATAGAGGCTAGAATTTCCGTTTAGCCTTTATAAAGGCTAGATTTTCAGTTTTAGCCTTTATAAAGGCTAGAATTTCATTTTAGCTTTTACAAAGGCTAGAATTTAAGTTTTAGCCTTTATTAATGCTAGAATTTCATTTTAGTCTTTATAAAAGCTAGAATTTCAGTTTCAGCCTTTCTAAAGGCTAGAATTTCATTTTAGCCTTTATAAAGGCTAGAATTTCATTTTAGCCTATAAAAAGGCTAGAATTTAATTTTAGCCTTTGTAAAGGCTAGAATTTCATTTTAGCCTTTAGAAAGGCTAGAATTTCATTTTAGCCTTTATAAAGGCTAGAATCTAGGTTTTAGCCTTTCTAAAGGCTAGAATTCCATTTTAGCCTTTATAAAGGCTAGAATTTAATTTTTAGCCTTTATAAAGGCTAGAATTAAAGTTTTAGCCTTTATAAAGGCTAGAATTCCATTTTAGCCTTTATAAAGGCTAGAATTCAAGTTTTAGCCTTTATAAAGGCTAGAATTCCAATTTTAGCCTTTATAAAGGCTAGAATTCCATTTTAGCCTTTATAAAGGCTAGAATTAAAGTTTTAGCCTTTATAAAGGCTAGAATTCCAATTTTAGCCTTTATAAGGGCTAGAATTCAAGTTTTAGCCTTCATAAAGGCTAGAATTTCAATTTTAGCCTTTAGAAAGGCTAGAATTTCATTTTAGCCTTTATAAAGGCTAGAATTTAAGTTTTAGCCTTTATAAAGGCGAGAATTCCATTTTAGCCTTTATAAAGGCTAGAATTTCATTTTAGCCTTTATAAAGGCTAGAATTTAAGTTTCAGCCTTCATAAAGGCTAGAATTTCATTTGAGCCTTTATAAAGGCTAGAATTTAATTTTTAGCCTTTCTAAAGGCTAGAATTTATGTTTTAACCTTTATAAAGGCTAGAATTTCATTTTAGTTTTTATAAAGGCTAGAATTCAAGTTTTAGCCTTTATAAAGGCTAGAATTTTAGTTCTAGCCTTTACAAAGGCTAGAATTCCATTTTAGACTTTATAAAGGCTAGAATTTAAGTTTTAGCCTTTATAAAGGCTAGAATTCCATTTTAGCCCTTATAAAGGCTAGAATTCAAGTTTTAGCCTTTATAAAGGCTAGAATTTCATTTTAGCCTTTACAAAGGCTAGAATTTAAGTTTTAGCCTTTATAAAGGCTAGAATTTCATTTTAGCCTTTATAAAGGCTAGAATCTAGGTTTTAGCCTTTATAAAGGCTAGAATTTCATTTTAGCCTTCACAAAGGCTAGAATCTAAGTTTCAGCCTTTATTAATGCTAGAACTTCATTTTAGCCTTTATAAAGGCTAGAATTTAAGTTTCAGCCTTTATAAAGGCTAGAATTCCATTTTAGCCTTTATAAAGGCTAGAATTCCATTTTAGCCTTTATAAAGGCTAGAATTCAAGTTTTAGCCTTTATAAAGGCTAGAATTCCATTTTAGCCTTTATAAAGGCTAGAATTCAAGTTTTAGCCTTTATAAAGGCTAGAATTCCATTTTAGCCTTTATAAAGGCTAGAATTGAAGTTTTAGCCTTTATAAAGGCTAGAATTCCATTTTAGCCCTTATAAAGGCTAGAATTCAAGTTTTAGCCTTTATAAAGGCTAGAATTTTATTTCAGCCTTTACAAAGGCTAGAATTTAAGTTTTAGCCTTTATAAAGGCTAGAATTCCATTTTAGCCCTTATAAAGGCTAGAATTCAAGTTTTAGCCTTTAGAAAGGCTAGAATTTCATTTTAGCCTTTATAAAGGCTAGAATTTCGTTCTAGCTTTTATAAAGATAGAATTTCATTTTAGCCTTTGTAAAGGCTAGAATTTCATTTTAGCCTTTAGAAAGGCTAGAATTTCATTTTAGCCTTTATAAAGGCTAGAATTCAAGTTTTAGCCTTTATTAAGGCTAGAATTCCATTTCAGCCTTCACAAAGGCTAGAATTTCATTTTAGCCCTTAGAAAGGTTAGAATTTCATTTTAGCCTTTAGAAAGGTTAGAATTTCATTTTAGCCTTTAGAAAGGCTAGAATCTAGGTTTTAGCCTTTATAAAGGCTAGAATTTCATTTTAACCTTTACAAAGGCTAGAATCTAAGTTTTAGCCTATATAAAGGCTAGAATTTCGTTTTAGCCTTTATAAAGGCTAGAATTTAAGTTTTAGCCTTTATAAAAGTTAGAATTTATAATTCAGCGTTTAGAAAGGCTAGAATTTCATTTTAGCCTTTATAAAGGCTAGAATTTCATTTTAGCCTTTATAAAAGCTAGAATTTAAGTTTTAGCCTTGATAAAGGCTAGAATTTAAGTTTTAGCCTATATAAAGGCTAGAATTTCGTTTTAGCCTTTATAAAGGCTAGAATTTCATTTTAGCCTTTATAAAGGTTAGAATTCCATTTTAGCCTTTATAAAGGATAGATTTTAAGTTTTAGCCTTTATAAAAGCTAGAATTTCGTTTTAGCCTTTATAAAGGCTGGAATTTCATTTCAGCCTTTACAGGGGCTAGAATTTAAGTTTTAGCCTATATAAAGGCTAGAATTTCGTTTTAGCCTTTATGAAGGCTGGAATTTCATTTTAGCCTTTATAAAGGCTAGAATTTAAGTTTTAGCCTTTATAAAGGCTAGAATTTCATTTCAGCCATTATAAAGGCTAGAATTTAAGTTTTAGCCTTTATAAAGGCTAGAATTTCGTTTTAGCCTTTATAAAGGCTAGAATTTCATTTTAGCCTTCATAAAGGCTAGAATTTCATTTTAGCCGTTGTAAAGGCTAGAATTTCAGTTTGAACCTTTATGAAGGCTAGAATCTCCATTTTAGCCTTTATAAAGGCTAGAATTTCATTTTAGCCTTCATAAAGGCTAGAATTCCATTTTAGCCCTTGTGAAGGCTAG
This sequence comes from Aleiodes leptofemur, assembly GCA_963942555.1. Classification (NCBI taxonomy): domain Eukaryota; kingdom Metazoa; phylum Arthropoda; class Insecta; order Hymenoptera; family Braconidae; genus Aleiodes; species Aleiodes leptofemur. The sequence goes on from OZ012609.1 coordinate 17,421,882, forward strand.
ATTTTCAGTTTTAGCTTTTATAAAGGCTAGAATTTCATTTTAGCCTTTATAAAAGCTAGGATTTAAGTTTTAGCCTTTATAAAGGCTAGAATTCCATTTTAGCCTTTATAAAGGCTAGAATTTGAGTTGTAGCCTTTATAAAGGCTAGAATTTCATTTTAGCCTTTATAAAGGCTAGAATCCAGGTTCTATCGTTTATAAAGGCTAGAATTTCATTTTAGCCATTACAAAGGCTAGAATTTAAGTTTTAGCCTTTATAAAGGCTAGAATTCCATTTTAGCCTTTATAAAAGCGAGGATTTAAGTTTTAGCCTTATAAAGGCTAGAATTTCATTTTAGCCTTTATAAAAGCTAGGATTTAAGTTTTAGCCTTTATGAAGGGTAAAATTTCATTTCAGCCTTTACAAAGGCTAGAATTTAAGTTTTAGCCTTTATTAAGGCTAGAATTTCATTTTAGCTTTTATAAGAGCTAGAATTCAAGTTTTAGCCTTTATAAAGGCTAGAATTTCATTTGAGCCTTTTCAAAGGCTAGAATTTCAGTTTTAGCCTTATTAAAGGCTAGAATTTGAGTTTTAGCCTTGATGAAGGCTAGAATTTCAATTTTAGCCTTTATAGAGGCTAAAATTTAAGTTTTAGCCTTTATAAAGGCTAGAATTTCATTTTAGCCTTTGTAAAGGCTAGAATTTCATTTTAGCCTTTGTAAAGGCTAGAATTTCATTGTAGCCTTTATAAAGGCTAGAATGTAAGTTTTAGCCTTTATAAAGGCTAGAATTTGAGTTTTAGCCTTTATTCAGGCGAGAATTTCATTTTAGCCTTTACAAAGGCTAGAATTCCAGTTTCAGCCTCTATAAAGGCTAGAATTTCAGTTTTAGCCTTTATGAAGGCTAGAATTTTAATTTTAGCCTTTATGAAGGCTAGAATTTCATTTTAGCCTTTATAAAGGCTAGAATTCCATTTTAGCCCTCATAAAGGCTAGAATTTGAGTTTTAGCCTTCATGAAGGCTAGAATTTCATTTTAGCCATTAAAAAGACTAGAATTTAGGTTTTAGCCTTTATAAAGGCTAGAATTTAAGTTTTAGCCTCTATTCAGGCGAGAATTCCATTTTAGCCTTTACAAAGGCTAGAATTTCAGTTTCAGCCTTTATAAAGGCTAGAATTTCAGTTTTAGGCTTTATGAAGGCTAGAATTTCAATTTTAGCCTTTATAAAGGTTAGAATTTCATTTTAGCCTTTATAAAGGCTAGAATTTCATTTTAGCCTTTATAAAGGCTAGAATTTCATTTTAGCCTTTATAAAGGCTAGAATTTCATTTTAGCCTTTACAAAGGTTAGAATTCAAGTTTTAGCCTTTATAAAGGCTAGAATTTCGTTTTAGCCTTTATAAAGGCTAGAATTTCATTTTAGCCTTTACAAAGGCTAGAATTTAAGTTTTAGCCTTTATAAAGGCTAGAATTCCATTTTAGCCTTTATAAAGGCTAGAATTTCATTTTAGCCTTTATAAAGGCTAGAATTTCATTTTAGCCTTTGTAAAGGCTAGAATTTCATTTTAGCCTTTAGAAAGGCTAGAATTTCATTTTAGCCTTTATAAAGGCTAGAATTTAAGTTTTAGCCTTTATTAAGGCTAGAATTCCATTTTAGCCTTCACAAAGGCTAGAATTTCATTTTAGCCCTTAGAAAGGTTAGAATTTCATTTTAGCCTTTAGAAAGGTTAGAATTTCATTTTAGCCTTTAGAAAGGCTAGAATCTAGGTTTTAGCCTTTATAAAGGCTAGAATTTCATTTTAGCCTTTACAAAGGCTAGAATCTAAGTTTTAGCCTATATAAAGGCTAGAATTTCGTTTTAGCCTTTATAAAAGTTAGAATTTATAATTCAGCCTTTAGAAAGGCTAGAATTTCATTTTAGCCTTCACAAAGGCTAGAATTCAAGATTTATAAAGGCTAGAATTTCATTTTAGCCTTTATAAAAGCTAGAATTTAAGTTTTAGCCTTGATAAAGGCTAGAATTTAAGTTTTAGCCTTTATAAAGGCTAGAATTTCATTTTAGCCTTTGTAAAGGCTAGAATTTCATTTTAGCCTTTGTAAAGGCTAGAATTTCATTTTAGCCTGTATAAAGGCTAGAATGGCAGTTTTAGCCTTTAAGACGGCTAGAATTTCAATTTAGCCTTTATGAAGGCTAGAATTTGAGTTTTAGCCTTTATAAAGGCTAGAATTTCATTTTAGCCTTTACAAAGGCTAGAATTTAAGTTTTAGCCTAGATAAAGGCTAGAATTTCGTTTTAGCCTTTATAAAGGCTAGAATTTCATTTTAGCCTTCATAAAGGCTAGAATTTAAGTTTTAGCCTTTAAAAAGGCTAGAATTCAAGTTTTAGCCTTTATAAAGTTTAGAATTCCATTTTAGCCTTTATAAAGGCTAGAATCCCATTTTAGCCTTTATAAAGGCTAGAATTCAAGTTTTAGCCTTTATAAAGGCTAGAATTCCATTTTAGCCTTTATAAAGGCTAGAATTCCATTTTAGCCTTTATAAAGGCTAGAATTCCATTTTAGCCTTTACAAAGGTTAGAATTCAAGTTTTAGCCTTTATAAAGGCTAGAATTTCGTTTTAGCCTTTATAAAGGCTAGAATTTCATTTTAGCCTTTACAAAGGCTAGAATTTAAGTTTTAGCCTAGATAAAGGCTAGAATTTCGTTTTAGCCTTTATAAAGGCTAGAATTTCATTTTAGCCTTCATAAAGGCTAGAATTTAAGTTTTAGCCTTTATAAAGGCTAGAATTCCATTTTAGCCTTTATAAAGGCTAGAATTCAAGTTTTAGCCTTTATAAAGGCTAGAATTCCATTTTAGCCTTCATAAAGGCTAGAATTTAATTTTTAGCCTTTATAAAGGCTAGAATTCAAGTTTTAGCCTTTATAAAGACTAGAATTCCATTTTAGCCTTTATAAAGGCTAGAATCCCATTTTAGCCTTTATAAAGGCTAGAATTTCATTTTAGCCTTTATAAAGGCTAGAATTTAAGTTTTAGCCTTTATAAAGGCTAGAATTTCGTTTTAGCCTTCATAAAGGCTAGAATTTAAGTTTTAGCCTTTATAAAGGCTAGAATTTAATTTTCGCCCTTATAAAGGCTAGAATTCAAGTTTTAGCCTTTAGAAAGGCTAGAATTTCATTTTAGCCTTCATAGAGGCTAGAATTTCGTTTTAGCCTTTATAAAGGCTAAAATTTCGTTTTAGCCTTTATAAAGGCTAGAATTTAAGTTTCAGCTTTTGTAAAGGCTAGAATTTCATTTTAGCCTTTATAAAAACTAGAATTTCATTTTAGCCTTTGTAAAGGCTAGAATTTCATTGCAGCCTTTATAAAGGCTGGAATTTGAGTTTTAGCCTTTATTCAGGCGAGAATTTCATTTTAGCCCTTACAAAGGCAAGAATTTCAGTTTCAGCCTTTATAAAGGCTAGAATTCCAGTTTTAGCCTTCATTAAGGCTAGAATATCATTTTCGCCTTTATGAAAGCTAGAATTTCAGTTTTAGCCTTTATAAAGGCTAGAATTTCGTTTTAGCCTTTGTGAAGGCTAGAATTTCATTTTAGCCTTTATAGAGGCTAGAATTTAAGTTTTAGCCTTTATAAAGGCTAGAATTCCATTTTAGCCTTTATAAAGGCTAGAATTTGAGTTTTAGCCTTTATAAAGGCTAGAATTTAAGTTTTAGCCTTTATTCAGGCTAGAATTTAAGTTTCAGCCTTCATTCAGGCTAGAATTTCATTTTAGCCTTTATAAAGGCTGGAGTGCCAGTTTAGCCATTATAGAGGCTAGAATTTCCGTTTAGCCTTTATAAAGGCTAGATTTTCAGTTTTAGCCTTTATAAAGGCTAGAATTTCATTTTAGCTTTTACAAAGGCTAGAATTTAAGTTTTAGCCTTTATTAATGCTAGAATTTCATTTTAGTCTTTATAAAAGCTAGAATTTCAGTTTCAGCCTTTCTAAAGGCTAGAATTTCATTTTAGCCTTTATAAAGGCTAGAATTTCATTTTAGCCTTTATAAAGGCTAGAATTTAAGTTTTAGCGTTTATAAAGGCTAGAATTTCGTTTTAGCCTTCATAAAGGCTAGAATTTAAGTTTTAGCCTTTATAAAGGCTAGAATTCAAGTTTTAGCCTTTATAAAGGCTAGAATTCCATTTTAGCCTTTATAAAGGCTAGAATCCCATTTTAGCCTTTATAAAGGCTAGAATTCAAGTTTTAGCCTTTATAAAGGCTAGAATTTCATTTTAGCCTTTAGAAAGGCTAGAATTTCATTTTAGCCTTTATAAAGGCTAGAATCTAAGTTTTAGCCTTTATTAATGCTAGAACTTCATTTTAGCCTTTATAAAGGCTAGAATTTAAGTTTTAGCCTTTATAAAGGCTAGAATTCCATTTTAGCCTTTATAAAGGCTAGAATCCCATTTTAGCCTTTACAAAGGCTAGAATTCAAGTTTTAGCCTTTATAAAGGCTAGAATTCCATTTTAGCCTTTATAAAGGCTAGAATTCAAGTTTTAGCCTTTATAAAGGCTAGAATTCCATTTTAGCCTTTACAAAGGTTAGAATTCAAGTTTTAGCCTTTATAAAGGCTAGAATTTCGTTTTAGCCTTTATAAAGGCTAGAATTTCATTTTAGCCTTTACAAAGGCTAGAATTTAAGTTTTAGCCTTTATAAAGGCTAGAATTCCATTTTAGCCTTTATAAAGGCTAGAATTTCATTTTAGCCTTTATAAAGGCTAGAATTTCATTTTAGCCTTTGTAAAGGCTAGAATTTCATTTTAGCCTTTAGAAAGGCTAGAATTTCATTTTAGCCTTTATAAAGGCTAGAATTTAAGTTTTAGCCTTTATTAAGGCTAGAATTCCATTTTAGCCTTCACAAAGGCTAGAATTTCATTTTAGCCCTTAGAAAGGTTAGAATTTCATTTTAGCCTTTAGAAAGGTTAGAATTTCATTTTAGCCTTTAGAAAGGCTAGAATCTAGGTTTTAGCCTTTATAAAGGCTAGAATTTCGTTTTAGCCTTTATAAAGGCTAGAATTTCATTTTAGCCTTCATAAAGGCTAGAATTTCATTTCAGCCGTTGTAAAGGCTAGAATTTCATTGTAGCTTTTATAAAGGCTAGAATGTAAGTTTTAGCCTTTATAAAGGCTAGAATTTGAGTTTTAGCCTTTATAAAGGCTAGAATTTCATTTTAGCCTTTATAAAGGCTAGAATTTAAGTTTTAGCCTTTATTCAGGCTAGAATTTGAGTTTCAGCCTTCATTCAGGCTAGAATTTCATTTTAGCCTTTATAAAGGCTGGAGTTCCAGTTTAGCCATTATAGAGGCTAGAATTTCCGTTTAGCCTTTATAAAGGCTAGATTTTCAGTTTTAGCCTTTATAAAGGCTAGAATTTCATTTTAGCTTTTACAAAGGCTAGAATTTAAGTTTTAGCCTTTATTAATGCTAGAATTTCATTTTAGTCTTTATAAAAGCTAGAATTTCAGTTTCAGCCTTTCTAAAGGCTAGAATTTCATTTTAGCCTTTATAAAGGCTAGAATTTCATTTTAGCCTATAAAAAGGCTAGAATTTAATTTTAGCCTTTGTAAAGGCTAGAATTTCATTTTAGCCTTTAGAAAGGCTAGAATTTCATTTTAGCCTTTATAAAGGCTAGAATCTAGGTTTTAGCCTTTCTAAAGGCTAGAATTCCATTTTAGCCTTTATAAAGGCTAGAATTTACTTTTAGCCTTTATAAAGGCTAGAATTAAAGTTTTAGCCTTTATAAAGGCTAGAATTCCATTTTAGCCTTTATAAAGGCTAGAATTCAAGTTTTAGCCTTTATAAAGGCTAGAATTCCAATTTTAGCCTTTATAAAGGCTAGAATTCCATTTTAGCCTTTATAAAGGCTAGAATTCAAGTTTTAGCCTTTATAAAGGCTAGAATTCCATTTTAGCCCTTATAAAGGCTAGAATTCAAGTTTTAGCCTTTATAAAGGCTAGAATTTCATTTTAGCCTTTACAAAGGCTAGAATTTAAGTTTTAGCCTTTATAAAGGCTAGAATTTCATTTTAGCCTTTATAAAGGCTAGAATCTAGGTTTTAGCCTTTATAAAGGCTAGAAATTTCATTTTAGCCTTTACAAAGGCTAGAATCTAAGTTTCAGCCTTTATTAATGCTAGAACTTCATTTTAGCCTTTATAAAGGCTAGAATTTAAGTTTTAGCCTTTATAAAGGCTAGAATTCCATTTTAGCCTTTATAAAGGCTAGAATTCCATTTTAGCCTTTATAAAGGCTAGAATTCAAGTTTTAGCCTTTATAAAGGCTAGAATTCCATTTTAGCCTTTATAAAGGCTAGAATTCAAGTTTTAGCCTTTATAAAGGCTAGAATTCCATTTTAGTCTTTATAAAGGCTAGAATTGAAGTTTTAGCCTTTATAAAGGCTAGAATTTCGTTTTAGCCTTTATAAAGGCTAGAATTTCATTTTAGCCTTTATAAAGGTTAGAATTCCATTTTAGCCTTTATAAAGGATAGATTTTAAGTTTTAGCCTTTATAAAAGCTAGAATTTCGTTTTAGCCTTTTTAAAGGCTGGAATTTCATTTCAGCCTTTACAGGGGCTAGAATTTAAGTTTTAGCCTATATAAAGGCTAGAATTTCGTTTTAGCCTTTATAAAGGCTAGAATTCCATTTTAGCCCTTATAAAGGCTAGAATTCAAGTTTTAGCCTTTATAAAGGCTAGAATTTTTATTTCAGCCTTTACAAAGGCTAGAATTTAAGTTTTAGCCTTTATAAAGGCTACAATTCCATTTTAGCCCTTATAAAGGCTAGAATTCAAGTTTTAGCCTTTAGAAAGGCTAGAATTTCATTTTAGCCTTTATAAAGGCTAGAATTTCGTTCTAGCTTTTATAAAGATAGAATTTCATTTTAGCCTTTGTAAAGGCTAGAATTTCATTTTAGCCTTTAGAAAGGCTAGAATTTCATTTTAGCCTTTATAAAGGCTAGAATTTAAGTTTTAGCCTTTATTAAGGCTAGAATTCCATTTCAGCCTTCACAAAGGCTAGAATTTCATTTTAGCCCTTAGAAAGGTTAGAATTTCATTTTAGCCTTTAGAAAGGCTAGAATTTTATTTCAGCCTTTACAAAGGCTAGAATTTAAGTTTTAGCCTTTATAAAGGCTAGAATTCCATTTTAGCCCTTATAAAGGCTAGAATTCAAGTTTTAGCCTTTAGAAAGGCTAGAATTTCATTTTAGCCTTTATAAAGGCTAGAATTTCGTTCTAGCTTTTATAAAGATAGAATTTCATTTTAGCCTTTGTAAAGGCTAGAATTTCATTTTAGCCTTTAGAAAGGCTAGAATTTCATTTTAGCCTTTATAAAGGCTAGGATTTAAGTTTTAGCCTTTATTAAGGCTAGAATTCCATTTCAGCCTTCACAAAGGCTAGAATTTCATTTTAGCCCTTAGAAAGGTTAGAATTTCATTTTAGCCTTTAGAAAGGTTAGAATTTCATTTTAGCCTTTAGAAAGGCTAGAATCTAGGTTTTAGCCTTTATAAAGGCTAGAATTTCATTTTAACCTTTACAAAGGCTAGAATCTAAGTTTTAGCCTATATAAAGGCTAGAATTTCGTTTTAGCCTTTATAAAGGCTAGAATTTAAGTTTTAGCCTTTATAAAAGTTAGAATTTATAATTCAGCGTTTAGAAAGGCTAGAATTTCATTTTAGCCTTGGCTAGAATTTCATTTTAGCCTTTATAAAAGCTAGAATTTAAGTTTTAGCCTTGATAAAGGCTAGAATTTAAGTTTTAGCCTATATAAAGGCTAGAATTTCGTTTTAGCCTTTATAAAGGCTAGAATTTCATTTTAGCCTTTATAAAGGTTAGAATTCCATTTTAGCCTTTATAAAGGATAGATTTTAAGTTTTAGCCTTCATAAAAGCTAGAATTTCGTTTTAGCCTTTATAAAGGCTGGAATTTCATTTCAGCCTTTACAGGGGCTAGAATTTAAGTTTTAGCCTATATAAAGGCTAGAATTTCGTTTTAGCCTTTATGAAGGCTGGAATTTCATTTTAGCCTTTATAAAGGCTAGAATTTAAGTTTTAGCCTTTATAAAGGCTAGAATTTCATTTCAGCCATTATAAAGGCTAGAATTTAAGTTTTAGCCTTTATAAAGGCTAGAATTTCGTTTTAGCCTTTATAAAGGCTAGAATTTCATTTTAGCCTTCATAAAGGCTAGAATTTCATTTTAGCCGTTGTAAAGGCTAGAAATTCAGTTTGAACCTTTATGAAGGCTAGAATCTCCATTTTAGCCTTTATAAAGGCTAGAATTTCATTTTAGCCTTCATAAAGGCTAGAATTCCATTTTAGCCCTTGTGAAGGCTAGATTTTCAGTTTTAGCTTTTATAAAGGCTAGAATTTCATTTTAGCCTTTATAAAAGCTAGGATTTAAGTTTTAGCCTTTATAAAGGCTAGAATTCCATTTTAGCCTTTATAAAGGCTAGAATTTGAGTTTTAGCCTTTATAAAGGCTAGAATTTCATTTTAGCCTTTATAAAGGCTAGAATCTAGGTTCTATCGTTTATAAAGGCTAGAATTTCATTTTAGCCATTACAAAGGCTAGAATTTAAGTTTTAGCCTTTATAAAGGCTAGAATTCCATTTTAGCCTTTATAAAAGCGAGGATTTAAGTTTTAGCCTTTATAAAGGCTAGAATTTCATTTTAGCCTTTACAAAGGCTAGAATCTAAGTTTTAGCCTATATAAAGGCTAGAATTTCGTTTTAGCCTTTATAAAGGCTAGAATTTAAATTTAGCCTTTATAAAAGTTAGAATTTATAATTCAGCCTTTAGAAAGGCTAGAATTTCATTTTAGCCTTCACAAAGGCTAGAATTCAAGATTTATAAAGGCTAGAATTTCATTTTAGCCTTTATAAAAGCTAGAATTTAAGTTTTAGCCTTGATAAAGGCTAGAATTTAAGTTTTAGCCTTTATAAAGGCTAGAATTTCATTTTAGCCTTTGTAAAGGCTAGAATTTCATTTTAGCCTTTGTAAAGGCTAGAATTTCATTTTAGCCTGTATAAAGGCTAGATCGGCAGTTTTAGCCTTTAAGACGGCTAGAATTTCAATTTTAGCCTTTATGAAGGCTAGAATTTGAGTTTTAGCCTTTATTAAAGGCTAGAATTTCATTTTAGCCTTTACAAAGGCTAGAATTTAAGTTTTAGCCTAGATAAAGGCTAGAATTTCGTTTTAGCCTTTATAAAGGCTAGAATTTCATTTTAGCCTTCATAAAGGCTAGAATTTAAGTTTTAAGCCTTTATAAAGGCTAGAATTTCATTTTAGCCTTCATAAAGGCTAGAATTTAAGTTTTAGCCTTTATAAAGGCTAGAATTCCATTTTAGCCTTTATAAAGGCTAGAATTTAATTTTTAGCCTTTATAAAGGCTAGAATTCAAGTTTTAGCCTTTATAAAGACTAGAATTCCATTTTAGCCTTTATAAAGGCTAGAATCCCATTTTAGCCTTTATAAAGGCTAGAATTCAAGTTTTAGCCTTTATAAAGGCTAGAATTCCATTTTAGCCTTTATAAAGGCTAGAATTCCATTTTAGCCTTTATAAAGGCTAGAATTCCATCTTAGCCTTTATAAAGGCTAGAATTCAAGTTTTAGCCTTCATAAAGGCTAGAATTTCAATTTTAGCCTTTAGAAAGGCTAGAATTTCATTTTAGCCTTTATAAAGGCTAGAATTTAAGTTTTAGCCTTTATAAAGGCTAGAATTTCATTTTAGCCATTATAAAGGCTAGAATTTAAGTTTTAGCCTTTATAAAGGCTAGAATTTTTTCGTTTTTAGCCTTTATAAAGGCTAGAATTTCATTTTAGCCTTCATAAAGGCTAGAATTTCATTTCAGCCGTTGTAAAGGCTAGAATTTCATTGTAGCTTTTATAAAGGCTAGAATGTAAGTTTTAGCCTTTATAAAGGCTAGAATTTGAGTTTTAGCCTTTATTCAGGCGAGAATTTCATTTTAGCCTTTACAAAGGCTAGAATTCCAGTTTCAGCCTTTATAAAGGCTAGAATTTCATTTTAGCCTTTATAAAGGCTAGAATTCCATTTTAGCCTTTATAAAGGCTAGAATTTCAGTTTTAGCCTTTATGAAGGCTAGAATTTCAATTTTAGCCTTTATGAAGGCTAGAATTTCATTTTAGCCGTTATAAAGGCTAGAATTCCTTTAGCCCTCATAAAGGCTAGAATTTGAGTTTTAGCCTTCATGAAGGCTAGAATTTCATTTTAGCCATTATAAAGACTAGAATTTAGGTTTTAGCCTTTATAAAGGCTAGAATTTAAGTTTTAGCCTTTATAAAGGCTAGAATTTAAGTTTTAGCCTTTATTCAGGCGAGAATTCCATTTTAGCCTTTACAAAGGCTAGAATTTCGGTTTCAGCCTTTATAAAGGCTAGAAATTCGTTTTAGCCTTTATAAAGACTGGAATTTCATTTTAGCCTTTATAAAGGCTAGAATTTAAGTTTCAGCTTTTGTAAAGGCTAGAATTTCATTTTAGCCTTTATAAAGGCTAGAATTTCATTTTAGCCTTTGTAAAGGCTAGAATTTCATTGCAGCCTTTATAAAGGCTGGAATTTGAGTTTTAGCCTTTATTCAGGCTAGAATTTGAGTTTCAGCCTTCATTCAGGCTAGAATTTCATTTTAGCCTTTATAAAGGCTGGAGTTCCAGTTTAGCCATTATAGAGGCTAGAATTTCCGTTTAGCCTTTATAAAGGCTAGATTTTCAGTTTTAGCCTTATAAAGGCTAGAATTTCATTTTAGCTTTTACAAAGGCTAGAATTTAAGTTTTAGCCTTTATTAATGCTAGAATTTCATTTTAGTCTTTATAAAAGCTAGAATTTCAGTTTCAGCCTTTCTACAGGCTAGAATTTCATTTTAGCCTTTATAAAGGCTAGAATTTCATTTTAGCCTTTATAAAGGCTAGAATTCAAGTTTTAGCCTTTATAAAGGCTAGAGTTTCGTTTAGCCTTCATAAAGGCTAGAATTTAAGTTTTAGCCTTTATAAAGGCTAGAATTCAAGTTTTAGCCTTTATAAAGGCTAGAATTTAATTTTTAGCCTTTATAAAGGCTAGAATTCAAGTTTTAGCCTTTATAAAGGCTAGAATTCCATTTTAGCCTTTATAAAGGCTAGAATTCAAGTTTTAGCCTTTATAAAGGCTAGAATTCCAATTTTAGCCTTTATAAAGGCTAGAATTCCATTTTAGCCTTTATAAAGGCTAGAATTCAAGTTTTAGCCTTATAAAGGCTAGAATTTCAATTTTAGCCTTTATAAAGGCCTAGAATTCAAGTTTTAGCCTTTATAAAGGCTAGAATTTCAATTTTAGCCTTTAGAAAGGCTAGAATTTCATTTTAGCCTTTATAAAGGCTAGAATTTAAGTTTTAGCCTTTATAAAGGCGAGAATTCCATTTTAGCCTTTATAAAGGCTAGAATTTCATTTTAGCCTTTATAAAGGCTAGAATTTAAGTTTCAGCCTCCTAAAGGCTAGAATTTCATTTGAGCCTTTACAAAGGTTAGAATTCAAGTTTTAGCCTTTATAAAGGCTAGAATTTCGTTTTAGCCTTTATAAAGGCTAGAATTTCATTTTAGCCTTTACAAAGGCTAGAATTTAAGTTTTAGCCTTTATAAAGGCTAGAATTCCATTTTAGCCTTTATAAAGGCTAGAATTTCATTTTAGCCTTTATAAAGGCTAGAATTTCATTTTAGCCTTTGTAAAGGCTAGAATTTCATTTTAGCCTTTAGAAAGGCTAGAATTTCATTTTAGCCTTTATAAAGGCTAGAATTTAAGTTTTAGCCTTGATAAAGGCTAGAATTTAAGTTTTAGCCTTTATAAAGGCTAGAATTTCATTTTAGCCTGTATAAAGGCTAGAATGGCAGTTTTTAGCCTTTAAGACGGCTAGAATTTCAATTTTAGCCTTTATGAAGGCTAGAATTTGAGTTTTAGCCTTTATAAAGGCTAGAATTTCATTTTAGCCTTTACAAAGGCTAGAATTTAAGTTTTAGCCTAGATAAAGGCTAGAATTTCGTTTTAGCCTTTATAAAGGCTAGAATTTCATTTTAGCCTTCATAAACGCTAGAATTTAAGTTTTAGCCTTTATAAAGGCTAGAATTTCATTTTAGCCTTCATAAAGGCTAGAATTTAAGTTTTAGCCTTTATAAAGGCTAGAATTCCATTTTAGCCTTTATAAAGGCTAGAATTTAAGTTTTAGCCTTTATTCAGGCTAGAATTTGAGTTTCAGCCTTCATTCAGGCTAGAATTTCATTTTAGCCTTTATAAAGGCTGGAGTTCCAGTTTAGCCATTATAGAGGCTAGAATTTCCGTTTAGCCTTTATAAAGGCTAGATTTTCAGTTTTAGCCTTTATAAAGGCTAGAATTTCATTTTAGCTTTTACAAAGGCTAGAATTTAAGTTTTAGCCTTTATTAATGCTAGAATTTCATTTTAGTCTTTATAAAAGCTAGAATTTCAGTTTCAGCCTTTCTAAAGGCTAGAATTTCATTTTAGCCTTTATAAAGGCTAGAATTTCATTTTAGCCTATAAAAAGGCTAGAATTTAATTTTAGCCTTTGTAAAGGCTAGAATTTCATTTTAGCCTTTAGAAAGGCTAGAATTTCATTTTAGCCTTTATAAAGGCTAGAATCTAGGTTTTAGCCTTTCTAAAGGCTAGAATTCCATTTTAGCCTTTATAAAGGCTAGAATTTAATTTTTAGCCTTTATAAAGGCTAGAATTAAAGTTTTAGCCTTTATAAAGGCTAGAATTCCATTTTAGCCTTTATAAAGGCTAGAATTCAAGTTTTAGCCTTTATAAAGGCTAGAATTCCAATTTTAGCCTTTATAAAGGCTAGAATTCCATTTTAGCCTTTATAAAGGCTAGAATTCAAGTTTTAGCCTTTATAAAGGCTAGAATTCCAATTTTAGCCTTTATAAGGGCTAGAATTCAAGTTTTAGCCTTCATAAAGGCTAGAATTTCAATTTTAGCCTTTAGAAAGGCTAGAATTTCATTTTAGCCTTTATAAAGGCTAGAATTTAAGTTTTAGCCTTTATAAAGGCGAGAATTCCATTTTAGCCTTTATAAAGGCTAGAATTTCATTTTAGCCTTTATAAAGGCTAGAATTTAAGTTTCAGCCTTCATAAAGGCTAGAATTTCATTTGAGCCTTTATAAAGGCTAGAATTTAATTTTTAGCCTTTCTAAAGGCTAGAATTTATGTTTTAACCTTTATAAAGGCTAGAATTTCATTTTAGTTTTTATAAAGGCTAGAATTCAAGTTTTAGCCTTTATAAAGGCTAGAATTTTAGTTCTAGCCTTTACAAAGGCTAGAATTCCATTTTAGACTTTATAAAGGCTAGAATTTAAGTTTTAGCCTTTATAAAGGCTAGAATTCCATTTTAGCCCTTATAAAGGCTAGAATTCAAGTTTTAGCCTTTATAAAGGCTAGAATTTCATTTTAGCCTTTACAAAGGCTAGAATTTAAGTTTTAGCCTTTATAAAGGCTAGAATTTCATTTTAGCCTTTATAAAGGCTAGAATCTAGGTTTTAGCCTTTATAAAGGCTAGAATTTCATTTTAGCCTTCACAAAGGCTAGAATCTAAGTTTCAGCCTTTATTAATGCTAGAACTTCATTTTAGCCTTTATAAAGGCTAGAATTTAAGTTTCAGCCTTTATAAAGGCTAGAATTCCATTTTAGCCTTTATAAAGGCTAGAATTCCATTTTAGCCTTTATAAAGGCTAGAATTCAAGTTTTAGCCTTTATAAAGGCTAGAATTCCATTTTAGCCTTTATAAAGGCTAGAATTCAAGTTTTAGCCTTTATAAAGGCTAGAATTCCATTTTGGCCTTTATAAAGGCTAGAATTGAAGTTTTAGCCTTTATAAAGGCTAGAATTCCATTTTAGCCCTTTATAAAGGCTAGAATCCCATTTTAGCCTTTATAAAGGCTAGAATTCAAGTTTTAGCCTTTATAAAGGCTAGAATTTCATTTTAGCCTTTACAAAGGCTAGAATTTAAGTTTTAGCCTTTATAAAGGCTAGAATTTCATTTTAGCCTTTAAAAAGGCTAGAATTTCATTTTAGCCTTTGTAAAGGCTAGAATTTCATTTTAGCCTTTAGAAAGGCTAGAATTTCATTTTAGCCTTTATAAAGGCTAGAATCTAAGTTTTAGCCTTTATTAATGCTAGAACTTCATTTTAGCCTTTATAAAGGCTAGAATTTAAGTTTTAGCCTTTATAAAGGCTAGAATTCCATTTTAGCCTTTATAAAGGCTAGAATCCCATTTTAGCCTTTACAAAGGCTAGAATTCAAGTTTTAGCCTTTATAAAGGCTAGAATTCCATTTTAGCCTTTATAAAGGCTAGAATTCAAGTTTTAGCCTTTATAAAGGCTAGAATTCCATTTTAGCCTTTACAAAGGTTAGAATTCAAGTTTTAGCCTTTATAAAGGCTAGAATTTCGTTTTAGCCTTTATAAAGGCTAGAATTTCATTTTAGCCTTTACAAAGGCTAGAATTTAAGTTTTAGCCTTTATAAAGGCTAGAATTCCATTTTAGCCTTTATAAAGGCTAGAATTTCATTTTAGCCTTTATAAAGGCTAGAATTTCATTTTAGCCTTTGTAAAGGCTAGAATTTCATTTTAGCCTTTAGAAAGGCTAGAATTTCATTTTAGCCTTTATAAAGGCTAGAATTTAAGTTTTAGCCTTTATTAAGGCTAGAATTCCATTTAGCCTTCACAAAGGCTAGAATTTCATTTTAGCCCTTAGAAAGGTTAGAATTTCATTTTAGCCTTTAGAAAGGTTAGAATTTCATTTTAGCCTTTAGAAAGGCTAGAATCTAGGTTTTAGCCTTTATAAAGGCTAGAATTTTCATTTTAGCCTTTACAAAGGCTAGAATCTAAGTTTTAGCCTATATAAAGGCTAGAATTTCGTTTTAGCCTTTATAAAGGCTAGAATTTAAATTTTAGCCTTTATAAAAGTTAGAATTTATAATTCAGCCTTTAGAAAGGCTAGAATTTCATTTTAGCCTTCACAAAGGCTAGAATTCAAGATTTATAAAGGCTAGAATTTCATTTTAGCCTTTATAAAAGCTAGAATTTAAGTTTTAGCCTTGATAAAGGCTAGAATTTAAGTTTTAGCCTTTATAAAGGCTAGAATTTCATTTTAGCCTTTGTAAAGGCTAGAATTTCATTTTAGCTTTTGTAAAGGCTAGAATTTCATTTTAGCCTGTATAAAGGCTAGAATGGCAGTTTTAGCCTTTAAGACGGCTAGAATTTCAATTTTAGCCTTTATGAAGGCTAGAATTTGAGTTTTAGCCTTTATAAAGGCTAGAATTTCATTTTAGCCTTTACAAAGGCTAGAATTTAAGTTTTAGCCTAGATAAAGGCTAGAATTTCGTTTTAGCCTTTATAAAGGCTAGAATTTCATTTTAGCCTTCATAAAGGCTAGAATTTAAGTTTTAGCCTTTATAAAGGCTAGAATTTCATTTTAGCCTTCATAAAGGCTAGAATTTAAGTTTTAGCCTTTATAAAGGCTAGAATTCCATTTTAGCCTTTATAAAGGCTAGAATTTGATTTTTAGCCTTTATAAAGGCTAGAATTCAAGTTTTAGCCTTTATAAAGACTAGAATTCCATTTTAGCCTTTATAAAGGCTAGAATCCCATTTTAGCCTTTATAAAGGCTAGAATTCAAGTTTTAGCCTTTATAAAGGCTAGAATTTCATTTTAGCCTTTATAAAGGCTAGAATTTAAGTTTTAGCCTTTATAAAGGCTAGGATTTCGTTTTAGCCTTCATAAAGGCTAGAATTTAAGTTTTAGCCTTTATAAAGGCTAGAATTTAATTTTAGCCCTTATAAAGGCTAGAATTCAAGTTTTAGCCTTTAGAAAGGCTAGAATTTCATTTTAGCCTTCGTAGAGGCTAGAATTTCGTTTTAGCCTTTATAAAGGCTAGAATTTCATTTTAGCCTTCATAAAAGCTAGAATTTAAGTTTTAGCCTTTATAAAGGCTAGAATTTCATTTTAGCCTTTATAAAGGCTAGAATTTAAGTTTTAGCCTTTATAAAGGCTAGAATTCCATTTTAGCCTTCACAAAGGCTAGAATTCCATTTTAGACTTTATAAAGGCGAGAATTTAAGTTTTAGCCTTTATAAAGGCTAGAATTCCATTTTAGCCTTTATAAAGACTAGAATTTAAGTTTTAGCCTTTATAAAGGCTAGAATTTCATTTTAGCCTTCTCAAAGGCTAGAATTTAAGTTTTAGCCTTTATAAAGGCTAGAATTTAAGTTCTAGCCTTTATTAAGGCTAGAATCCCATTTTAGCCTTTATAAAGGCTAGAATTCAAGTTTTAGCCTTTATAAAGGCTAGAATTCAAGTTTTAGCCTTTATAAAGGCTAGAATTCCATTTTAGCCTTTATAAAGGCTAGAATTCCATTTTAGCCTTTATAAAGGCTAGAATTTCGTTTTAGCCTTTATAAAGGCTAGAATTTCATTTTAGCCTTCATAAAGGCTAGAATTTGAGTTTTAGCCTTGATAAAGGCTAGAATTTCGTTTTAGCCTTTATAAAGGCTAGAATTCCATTTTAGCCTTTATAAAGGCTAGAATTCAAGTTTTAGCCTTTATAAAGGCTAGAATTCCATTTTAGCCTTTATAAAGGCTAGAATTCAAGTTTTAGCCTTTATAAAGGCTAGAATTCCATTTTAGCCTTTACAAAGGCTAGAATTTAAGTTTTAGCCTTTATAAAGGCTAGAATTTCATTTTAGCCTTTATAAAGGCTAGAATTGCATTTTAGCCTTTATAAAGGCTAGAATTTAAGTTTTAGCCGTTATAAAGGCTAGAATTCCATTTTAGCCTTTATAAAGGCTAGAATTTCATTTTAGCCTTTATAAAGGCTAGAATTTCATTTTAGCCTTTGTAAAGGCTAGAATTTCATTTTAGCCTTTAGAAAGGCTAGAATTTCATTTTAGCCTTTATAAAGGCTAGAATTTAAGTTTTAGCCTTTATTCAGGCTAGAATTCCATTTTAGCCTTCACAAAGGCTAGAATTTCATTTTAGCCCTTAGAAAGGTTAGAATTTCATTTTAGCCTTTAGAAAGGTTAGAATTTCATTTTAGCCTTTAGAAAGGCTAGAATCTAGGTTTTAGCCTTTATAAAGGCTAGAATTTCATTTTAGCCTTTACAAAGGCTAGAATCTAAGTTTTAGCCTATATAAAGGCTAGAATTTCGTTTTAGCTTTTATAAAGGCTAGAATTTAAGTTTTAGCCTTTATAAAAGTTAGAATTTATAATTCAGCCTTTAGAAAGGCTAGAATTTCATTTTAGCCTTCACAAAGGCTAGAATTCAAGATTTATAAAGGCTAGAATTTTGTTTTAGCCATTATAAAGGCTAGAATTTAAGTTTCAGCCTTTATAAAGGCTAGAATTTCATTTTAGCCTTTATAAAGGCTAGAATTTCATTTTAGCCTTTATAAAGGCTAGAATTTCATTTTAGCCTTTATAAAAGCTAGAATTTAAGTTTTAGCCTTTAGAAATGCTAGAATCTAGGTTTTAGCCTTTATAAAGGCTAGAATTTCATTTTAGCCTTTACAAAGGCTAGAATCTAAGTTTTAGCCTATATAAAGGCTAGAATTTCGTTTTAGCTTTTATAAAGGCTAGAATTTAAGTTTTAGCCTTTATAAAAGTTAGAATTTATAATTCAGCCTTTAGAAAGGCTAGAATTTCATTTTAGCCTTCACAAAGGCTAGATTTCAAGATTTATAAAGGCTAGAATTTTGTTTTAGCCATTATAAAGGCTAGAATTTAAGTTTCAGCCTTTATAAAGGTTAGAATTCCATTTTAGCCTTTATAAAGGATAGATTTTAAGTTTTAGCCTTTATAAAAGCTAGAATTTCGTTTTAGCCTTTATAAAGGCTGGAATTTCATTTCAGCCTTTACAGGGGCTAGAATTTAAGTTTTAGCCTATATAAAGGCTAGAATTTCGTTTTAGCCTTTATGAAGGCTGGAATTTCATTTTAGCCTTTATAAAGGCTAGAATTTAAGTTTTAGCCTTTATAAAGGCTAGAATTTCATTTCAGCCATTATAAAGGCTAGAATTTCATTTTAGCCTTTATAAAGGCTAGAATTTCATTTTAGCCTTTACAAAGGTTAGAATTCAAGTTTTAGCCTTTATAAAGGCTAGAATTTCGTTTTAGCCTTTACAAAGGCTAGAATTTCATTTTAGCCTTTACAAAGGCTAGAATTTAAGTTTTAGCCTTTATAAAGGCTAGAATTCCATTTTAGCCTTTATAAAGGCTAGAATTTCATTTTAGCCTTTATAAAGGCTAGAATTTCATTTTAGCCGTTGTAAAGGCTAGAATTTCATTTTAGCCTTTAGAAAGGCTAGAATTTCATTTTAGCCTTTATAAAGGCTAGAATTTAAGTTTTAGCCTTTATTAAGGCTAGAATTCCATTTTAGCCTTCACAAAGGCTAGAATTTCATTTTAGCCCTTAGAAAGGTTAGAATTTCATTTTAGCCTTTAGAAAGGTTAGAATTTCATTTTAGCCTTTAGAAAGGCTAGAATCTAGGTTTTAGCCTTTATAAAGGCTAGAATTTCATTTTAGCCTTTACAAAGGCTAGAATCTAAGTTATAGCCTATATAAAGGCTAGAATTTCGTTTTAGCCTTTATAAAAGTTAGAATTTATAATTCAGCCTTTAGAAAGTGTAACGAGCCCCGAAGGATCTCGTTCGTAGTGGAACATCGGCCGAGCACAGGTAAGTGCAATAACCATCGCGCACAACCCCTAGGCAAAAATAATAGAATCAACCCGTTCATCCCCGGAACGCAACGCCCCAAAACCCCGTGACGAACCCCGAAAACGCGACCGTTTAAAGCGGAAGCGAGGCTAGGGATGGGATCCCGCGTAAAAAGCCCCGTAAAAGGGCGCTCCCAATAAGGGGATTTTTTTAGTAATAATTAAAAAAAAAAATTAGTCGAGGGAAATTCGGTTACTTTCGTAAAATTTTAGTAAGGATTGGGAGGCAACAGCGGACGAGATCCGTGTCTCAACGTACGCCAATCACATTCTTTTGGGTATTAAAAGTCCCGGTTATATTTAGGAGGCATCGGCGGACAAGATCCGTGCCTCAAAGAGTTATATTTTTAATTTTGTTGTTGTTAGTAAATTTAGGGGGCATCAGCGGACACGATCCGTGCCCCAATAATTAATGAAAATTGTAGTATAAAATCCCGGAGAAGCGCGCCCAAAAATAGCCCGGTCGCGACAAATTTTATTTGTTTAATAAAAAGTCAGCCCAAAATCCCCGTTTGAATTTAAAATGAAAATGCGCGAAAAAGTCCCGTCGCGAAAAGGTATGTCATGCGCCCTAGCGGTGAAAAGGGGCATGAACCGTTCGAGTCGAAGGACACGAAGGACCGAAGGCAGTCGAGTGTACGCCGTGAGTGCAAGCAACACGTGGTTCACCCGGTACATTTTCGCGCGTGGGTTTTTTGTGTGAAGACAAATAAAAAGGGGAAAAGAGAAAAAAAAAGAAGAATAGAAGATAGTGGGGAGTGAGTTTTTTAAGTGGAGGCAAAGGAGAAGGGAAAGGTGATGGAGGAGAAAGGAGAGGAGACGACACAGGAGTTGGTGAGCCTTTCTTTTTATACCCGTTTCTAGACTTTGCCCCAAATTCATTCCCACTAATTTATTTGTTCCTTCCCTTTCCCGTTACATAATTAATTAATTCCCGTTTGACCTAAGTAAGAAAATCTTTCGTTAACCGCCGTGTCGTTCGTTTACCACGTTTTTTTTCGCGAAAAGAAAATGCCCAAAACCCACGCGTTGCCTCAGCCGTATACAGCTCTATGTCTGTCTCTCTCGCACTCGTGGCGTTGAGGTAGGCAAAGTGTCTTTTCCCCCGTAACTCCCGTAATTCCCACGGGAAAAATCCGAAACCAACCCCCTTCGATGGGGTTGATCCCCACGAACCCAACGAGCCCCAATTTGTCCCTCCCGTCACATTTTTTCGAATTTTAATTGGGAAAAATCAAAAGGAAAAATTGGAGCATTTATCGCAAAAATCCCTTGGCGATACATTCCATTCCCCCCTTCCCCCCATATCACGTCACCCGTATACCTCGGACGAGTTCCGAGAATTTGTGCCTTTTGGATGGTTGTTGTGCTTCCTAGAAACTAAAATAATAATAACTAAAATAAAATTAATTTCGATACCATTTAATAATCATAAATAAAATAAAATTAATTTCGATACCTTTAATAATCATAACTAAAATCCTTTTATTTCAAGAGCCAAAAATAATCATAATTAAAAATAAAATTAAATTCGGGATTTTTATTTCAGATCTCCGAGCACTTATTATGTCGTATTTGTTTGGAATTTTCCTTTTTTGGAGTAATCTTTTTTTGAGTCTCCACGTTTTTTTTTGGGAGGTTAAAGGGAACTATGGGAATAAATAAAGGGGGAGGTACATATGTGTAATATTTATTCATTTTTCTTATTGGCAATATACTTTACTTTTACCCGATAAAATTTTGTGTTTTGGAGCATTTATTTGAAGATTCTCCCTTTCCCCAGAATTTCCCAACTTTTCAGGTTTCGTATTTTTCGGGAAGGTTGTTCTTGTTTTCTGGTTTGTTTTTTTGGAGGAACGGCAACGGATCGGGTTAACAACCCCGATTCCACCCCTGACTCATGTCATGGTATTTTCTCTCGGGCTAGACGGGAAAAAGGTAACACCTCCCCCCCTCCGCCTATTTCGTTCCGTTCTCGGCGGAACTCCCTGCTGCCACGGGCCGGTTAAGGGTCGTAAGATTGTGGGGCAGGAACCGCCGAGGAACTTCCGGTTTGGTGGTTCCGTAAAAACCACCTGGCGCCCAGCACGGTTTTTTTTATTTATGGAACTTTAAAAAGGAGAGAGGCGGAGGGAGGGACGGCGCGGTGGTTTTTCCCTTGGACGGGAAAAATCACGTTACAAAAGGCTAGAATTTCATTTTAGCCTTCACAAAGGCTAGAATTCAAGATTTATAAAGGCTAGAATTTCATTTTAGCCTTTATAAAAGCTAGAATTTAAGTTTTAGCCTTGATAAAGGCTAGAATTTAAGTTTTAGCCTTTATAAAGGCTAGAATTTCATTTTAGCCTTTGTAAAGGCTAGAATTTCATTTTAGCCTTTGTAAAGGCTAGAATTTCATTTTAGCCTGTATAAAGGCTAGAATGGCAGTTTTAGCCTTTAAGACGGCTAGAATTTCAATTTTAGCCTTTATGAAGGCTAGAATTTGAGTTTTAGCCTTTATAAAGGCTAGAATTTCATTTTAGCCTTTACAAAGGCTAGAATTTAAGTTTTAGCCTAGATAAAGGCTAGAATTTCGTTTTAGCCTTTATAAAGGCTAGAATTTCATTTTAGCCTTCATAAAGGCTAGAATTTAAGTTTTAGCCTTTAAAAAGGCTAGAATTCAAGTTTTAGCCTTTATAAAGTTTAGAATTCCATTTTAGCCTTTATAAAGGCTAGAATCCCATTTTAGCCTTTATAAAGGCTAGAATTCAAGTTTTAGCCTTTATAAAGGCTAGAATTCCATTTTAGCCTTTATAAAGGCTAGAATTCCATTTTAGCCTTTATAAAGGCTAGAATTCCATTTTAGCCTTTATAAAGGCTAGAATTCAAGTTTTAGCCTTCATAAAGGCTAGAATTTCAATTTTAGCCTTTAGAAAGGCTAGAATTTCATTTTAGCCTTTATAAAGGCTAGAATTTAAGTTTTAGCCTTCATAAAGGCTAGAATTCCATTTTAGCCTTTATAAAGGCTAGAATTCCATTTTAGCCTTTACAAAGGTTAGAATTCAAGTTTTAGCCTTTATAAAGGCTAGAATTTCGTTTTAGCCTTTATAAAGGCTAGAATTTCATTTTAGCCTTTACAAAGGCTAGAATTTAAGTTTTAGCCTAGATAAAGGCTAGAATTTCGTTTTAGCCTTTATAAAGGCTAGAATTTCATTTTAGCCTTCATAAAGGCTAGAATTTAAGTTTTAGCCTTTATAAAGGCTAGAATTCCATTTTAGCCTTTATAAAGGCTAGAATTCAAGTTTTAGCCTTTATAAAGGCTAGAATTCCATTTTAGCCTTCATAAAGGCTAGAATTTAATTTTTAGCCTTTATAAAGGCTAGAATTCAAGTTTTAGCCTTTATAAAGACTAGAATTCCATTTTAGCCTTTATAAAGGCTAGAATCCCATTTTAGCCTTTATAAAGGCTAGAATTTCATTTTAGCCTTTATAAAGGCTAGAATTTAAGTTTTAGCCTTTATAAAGGCTAGAATTTCGTTTTAGCCTTCATAAAGGCTAGAATTTAAGTTTTAGCCTTTATAAAGGCTAGAATTTAATTTTCGCCCTTATAAAGGCTAGAATTCAAGTTTTAGCCTTTAGAAAGGCTAGAATTTCATTTTAGCCTTCATAGAGGCTAGAATTTCGTTTTAGCCTTTATAAAGGCTAAAATTTCGTTTTAGCCTTTATAAAGGCTAGAATTTAAGTTTCAGCTTTTGTAAAGGCTAGAATTTCATTTTAGCCTTTATAAAAACTAGAATTTCATTTTAGCCTTTGTAAAGGCTAGAATTTCATTGCAGCCTTTATAAAGGCTGGAATTTGAGTTTTAGCCTTTATTCAGGCGAGAATTTCATTTTAGCCCTTACAAAGGCAAGAATTTCAGTTTCAGCCTTTATAAAGGCTAGAATTCCAGTTTTAGCCTTCATTAAGGCTAGAATATCATTTTCGCCTTTATGAAAGCTAGAATTTCAGTTTTAGCCTTTATAAAGGCTAGAATTTCGTTTTAGCCTTTGTGAAGGCTAGAATTTCATTTTAGCCTTTATAGAGGCTAGAATTTAAGTTTTAGCCTTTATAAAGGCTAGAATTCCATTTTAGCCTTTATAAAGGCTAGAATTTGAGTTTTAGCCTTTATAAAGGCTAGAATTTAAGTTTTAGCCTTTATTCAGGCTAGAATTTAAGTTTCAGCCTTCATTCAGGCTAGAATTTCATTTTAGCCTTTATAAAGGCTGGAGTGCCAGTTTAGCCATTATAGAGGCTAGAATTTCCGTTTAGCCTTTATAAAGGCTAGATTTTCAGTTTTAGCCTTTATAAAGGCTAGAATTTCATTTTAGCTTTTACAAAGGCTAGAATTTAAGTTTTAGCCTTTATTAATGCTAGAATTTCATTTTAGTCTTTATAAAAGCTAGAATTTCAGTTTCAGCCTTTCTAAAGGCTAGAATTTCATTTTAGCCTTTATAAAGGCTAGAATTTCATTTTAGCCTTTATAAAGGCTAGAATTTAAGTTTTAGCGTTTATAAAGGCTAGAATTTCGTTTTAGCCTTCATAAAGGCTAGAATTTAAGTTTTAGCCTTTATAAAGGCTAGAATTCAAGTTTTAGCCTTTATAAAGGCTAGAATTCCATTTTAGCCTTTATAAAGGCTAGAATCCCATTTTAGCCTTTATAAAGGCTAGAATTCAAGTTTTAGCCTTTATAAAGGCTAGAATTTCATTTTAGCCTTTACAAAGGCTAGAATTTAAGTTTTAGCCTTTATAAAGGCTAGAATTTCATTTTAGCCTGTATAAAGGCTAGAATGGCAGTTTTAGCCTTTAAGACGGCTAGAATTTCAATTTTAGCCTTTATGAAGGCTAGAATTTGAGTTTTAGCCTTTATAAAGGCTAGAATTTCATTTTAGCCTTTACAAAGGCTAGAATTTAAGTTTTAGCCTAGATAAAGGCTAGAATTTCGTTTTAGCCTTTATAAAGGCTAGAATTTCATTTTAGCCTTCATAAACGCTAGAATTTAAGTTTTAGCCTTTATAAAGGCTAGAATTTCATTTTAGCCTTCATAAAGGCTAGAATTTAAGTTTTAGCCTTTATAAAGGCTAGAATTCCATTTTAGCCTTTATAAAGGCTAGAATTTAAGTTTTAGCCTTTATTCAGGCTAGAATTTGAGTTTCAGCCTTCATTCAGGCTAGAATTTCATTTTAGCCTTTATAAAGGCTGGAGTTCCAGTTTAGCCATTATAGAGGCTAGAATTTCCGTTTAGCCTTTATAAAGGCTAGATTTTCAGTTTTAGCCTTTATAAAGGCTAGAATTTCATTTTAGCTTTTACAAAGGCTAGAATTTAAGTTTTAGCCTTTATTAATGCTAGAATTTCATTTTAGTCTTTATAAAAGCTAGAATTTCAGTTTCAGCCTTTCTAAAGGCTAGAATTTCATTTTAGCCTTTATAAAGGCTAGAATTTCATTTTAGCCTATAAAAAGGCTAGAATTTAATTTTAGCCTTTGTAAAGGCTAGAATTTCATTTTAGCCTTTAGAAAGGCTAGAATTTCATTTTAGCCTTTATAAAGGCTAGAATCTAGGTTTTAGCCTTTCTAAAGGCTAGAATTCCATTTTAGCCTTTATAAAGGCTAGAATTTAATTTTTAGCCTTTATAAAGGCTAGAATTAAAGTTTTAGCCTTTATAAAGCGCTAGAATTCCATTTTAGCCTTTATAAAGGCTAGAATTCAAGTTTTAGCCTTTATAAAGGCTAGAATTCCAATTTTAGCCTTTATAAAGGCTAGAATTCCATTTTAGCCTTTATAAAGGCTAGAATTCAAGTTTTAGCCTTTATAAAGGCTAGAATTCCAATTTTAGCCTTTATAAGGGCTAGAATTTCAAGTTTTAGCCTTCATAAAGGCTAGAATTTCAATTTTAGCCTTTAGAAAGGCTAGAATTTCATTTTAGCCTTTATAAAGGCTAGAATTTAAGTTTTAGCCTTTATAAAGGCGAGAATTCCATTTTAGCCTTTATAAAGGCTAGAATTTCATTTTAGCCTTTATAAAGGCTAGAATTTAAGTTTCAGCCTTCATAAAGGCTAGAATTTCATTTGAGCCTTTATAAAGGCTAGAATTTAATTTTTAGCCTTTCTAAAGGCTAGAATTTATGTTTTAACCTTTATAAAGGCTAGAATTTCATTTTAGTTTTTATAAAGGCTAGAATTCAAGTTTTAGCCTTTATAAAGGCTAGAATTTTAGTTCTAGCCTTTACAAAGGCTAGAATTCCATTTTAGACTTTATAAAGGCTAGAATTTAAGTTTTAGCCTTTATAAAGGCTAGAATTCCATTTTAGCCCTTATAAAGGCTAGAATTCAAGTTTTAGCCTTTATAAAGGCTAGAATTTCATTTTAGCCTTTACAAAGGCTAGAATTTAAGTTTTAGCCTTTATAAAGGCTAGAATTTCATTTTAGCCTTTATAAAGGCTAGAATCTAGGTTTTAGCCTTTATAAAGGCTAGAATTTCATTTTAGCCTTCACAAAGGCTAGAATCTAAGTTTCAGCCTTTATTAATGCTAGAACTTCATTTTAGCCTTTATAAAGGCTAGAATTTAAGTTTCAGCCTTTATAAAGGCTAGAATTCCATTTTAGCCTTTATAAAGGCTAGAATTCCATTTTAGCCTTTATAAAGGCTAGAATTCAAGTTTTAGCCTTTATAAAGGCTAGAATTCCATTTTAGCCTTTATAAAGGCTAGAATTCAAGTTTTAGCCTTTATAAAGGCTAGAATTCCATTTTGGCCTTTATAAAGGCTAGAATTGAAGTTTTAGCCTTTATAAAGGCTAGAATTCCATTTTAGCCTTTATAAAGGCTAGAATCCCATTTTAGCCTTTATAAAGGCTAGAATTCAAGTTTTAGCCTTTATAAAGGCTAGAATTTCATTTTAGCCTTTACAAAGGCTAGAATTTAAGTTTTAGCCTTTATAAAGGCTAGAATTTCATTTTAGCCTTTAAAAAGGCTAGAATTTCATTTTAGCCTTTGTAAAGGCTAGAATTTCATTTTAGCCTTTAGAAAGGCTAGAATTTCATTTTAGCCTTTATAAAGGCTAGAATCTAAGTTTTAGCCTTTATTAATGCTAGAACTTCATTTTAGCCTTTATAAAGGCTAGAATTTAAGTTTTAGCCTTTATAAAGGCTAGAATTCCATTTTAGCCTTTATAAAGGCTAGAATCCCATTTTAGCCTTTACAAAGGCTAGAATTCAAGTTTTAGCCTTTATAAAGGCTAGAATTCCATTTTAGCCTTTATAAAGGCTAGAATTCAAGTTTTAGCCTTTATAAAGGCTAGAATTCCATTTTAGCCTTTACAAAGGTTAGAATTCAAGTTTTAGCCTTTATAAAGGCTAGAATTTCGTTTTAGCCTTTATAAAGGCTAGAATTTCATTTTAGCCTTTACAAAGGCTAGAATTTAAGTTTTAGCCTTTATAAAGGCTAGAATTCCATTTTAGCCTTTATAAAGGCTAGAATTTCATTTTAGCCTTTATAAAGGCTAGAATTTCATTTTAGCCTTTGTAAAGGCTAGAATTTCATTTTAGCCTTTAGAAAGGCTAGAATTTCATTTTAGCCTTTATAAAGGCTAGAATTTAAGTTTTAGCCTTTATTAAGGCTAGAATTCCATTTTAGCCTTCACAAAGGCTAGAATTTCATTTTAGCCCTTAGAAAGGTTAGAATTTCATTTTAGCCTTTAGAAAGGTTAGAATTTCATTTTAGCCTTTAGAAAGGCTAGAATCTAGGTTTTAGCCTTTATAAAGGCTAGAATTTCATTTTAGCCTTTACAAAGGCTAGAATCTAAGTTTTAGCCTATATAAAGGCTAGAATTTCGTTTTAGCCTTTATAAAGGCTAGAATTTAAATTTTAGCCTTTATAAAAGTTAGAATTTATAATTCAGCCTTTAGAAAGGCTAGAATTTCATTTTAGCCTTCACAAAGGCTAGAATTCAAGATTTATAAAGGCTAGAATTTCATTTTAGCCTTTATAAAAGCTAGAATTTAAGTTTTAGCCTTGATAAAGGCTAGAATTTAAGTTTTAGCCTTTATAAAGGCTAGAATTTCATTTTAGCCTTTGTAAAGGCTAGAATTTCATTTTAGCTTTTGTAAAGGCTAGAATTTCATTTTAGCCTGTATAAAGGCTAGAATGGCAGTTTTAGCCTTTAAGACGGCTAGAATTTCAATTTTAGCCTTTATGAAGGCTAGAATTTGAGTTTTAGCCTTTATAAAGGCTAGAATTTCATTTTAGCCTTTACAAAGGCTAGAATTTAAGTTTTAGCCTAGATAAAGGCTAGAATTTCGTTTTAGCCTTTATAAAGGCTAGAATTTCATTTTAGCCTTCATAAAGGCTAGAATTTAAGTTTTAGCCTTTATAAAGGCTAGAATTTCATTTTAGCCTTCATAAAGGCTAGAATTTAAGTTTTAGCCTTTATAAAGGCTAGAATTCCATTTTAGCCTTTATAAAGGCTAGAATTTAATTTTTAGCCTTTATAAAGGCTAGAATTCAAGTTTTAGCCTTTATAAAGACTAGAATTCCATTTTAGCCTTTATAAAGGCTAGAATCCCATTTTAGCCTTTATAAAGGCTAGAATTCAAGTTTTAGCCTTTATAAAGGCTAGAATTTCATTTTAGCCTTTATAAAGGCTAGAATTTAAGTTTTAGCCTTTATAAAGGCTAGGATTTCGTTTTAGCCTTCATAAAGGCTAGAATTTAAGTTTTAGCCTTTATAAAGGCTAGAATTTAATTTTAGCCCTTATAAAGGCTAGAATTCAAGTTTTAGCCTTTAGAAAGGCTAGAATTTCATTTTAGCCTTCGTAGAGGCTAGAATTTCGTTTTAGCCTTTATAAAGGCTAGAATTTCTTTTTAGCCTTCATAAAAGCTAGAATTTAAGTTTTAGCCTTTATAAAGGCTAGAATTTCATTTTAGCCTTTATAAAGGCTAGAATTTAAGTTTTAGCCTTTATAAAGGCTAGAATTCCATTTTAGCCTTCACAAAGGCTAGAATTCCATTTTAGACTTTATAAAGGCGAGAATTTAAGTTTTAGCCTTTATAAAGGCTAGAATTCCATTTTAGCCTTTATAAAGACTAGAATTTAAGTTTTAGCCTTTATAAAGGCTAGAATTTCATTTTAGCCTTCTCAAAGGCTAGAATTTAAGTTTTAGCCTTTATAAAGGCTAGAATTTAAGTTCTAGCCTTTATTAAGGCTAGAATCCCATTTTAGCCTTTATAAAGGCTAGAATTCAAGTTTTAGCCTTTATAAAGGCTAGAATTCAAGTTTTAGCCTTTATAAAGGCTAGAATTCCATTTTAGCCTTTATAAAGGCTAGAATTCCATTTTAGCCTTTATAAAGGCTAGAATTTCGTTTTAGCCTTTATAAAGGCTAGAATTTCATTTTAGCCTTCATAAAGGCTAGAATTTGAGTTTTAGCCTTGATAAAGGCTAGAATTTCGTTTTAGCCTTTATAAAGGCTAGAATTCCATTTTAGCCTTTATAAAGGCTAGAATTCAAGTTTTAGCCTTTATAAAGGCTAGAATTCCATTTTAGCCTTTATAAAGGCTAGAATTCAAGTTTTAGCCTTTATAAAGGCTAGAATTCCATTTTAGCCTTTACAAAGGCTAGAATTTAAGTTTTAGCCTTTATAAAGGCTAGAATTTCATTTTAGCCTTTATAAAGGCTAGAATTGCATTTTAGCCTTTATAAAGGCTAGAATTTAAGTTTTAGCCGTTATAAAGGCTAGAATTCCATTTTAGCCTTTATAAAGGCTAGAATTTCATTTTAGCCTTTATAAAGGCTAGAATTTCATTTTAGCCTTTGTAAAGGCTAGAATTTCATTTTAGCCTTTAGAAAGGCTAGAATTTCATTTTAGCCTTTATAAAGGCTAGAATTTAAGTTTTAGCCTTTATTCAGGCTAGAATTCCATTTTAGCCTTCACAAAGGCTAGAATTTCATTTTAGCCCTTAGAAAGGTTAGAATTTCATTTTAGCCTTTAGAAAGGTTAGAATTTCATTTTAGCCTTTAGAAAGGCTAGAATCTAGGTTTTAGCCTTTATAAAGGCTAGAATTTCATTTTAGCCTTTACAAAGGCTAGAATCTAAGTTTTAGCCTATATAAAGGCTAGAATTTCGTTTTAGCTTTTATAAAGGCTAGAATTTAAGTTTTAGCCTTTATAAAAGTTAGAATTTATAATTCAGCCTTTAGAAAGGCTAGAATTTCATTTTAGCCTTCACAAAGGCTAGAATTCAAGATTTATAAAGGCTAGAATTTTGTTTTAGCCATTATAAAGGCTAGAATTTAAGTTTCAGCCTTTATAAAGGCTAGAATTTCATTTTAGCCTTTATAAAGGCTAGAATTTCATTTTAGCCTTTATAAAGGCTAGAATTTCATTTTAGCCTTTATAAAAGCTAGAATTTAAGTTTTAGCCTTTAGAAATGCTAGAATCTAGGTTTTAGCCTTTATAAAGGCTAGAATTTCATTTTAGCCTTTACAAAGGCTAGAATCTAAGTTTTAGCCTATATAAAGGCTAGAATTTCGTTTTAGCTTTTATAAAGGCTAGAATTTAAGTTTTAGCCTTTATAAAAGTTAGAATTTATAATTCAGCCTTTAGAAAGGCTAGAATTTCATTTTAGCCTTCACAAAGGCTAGATTTCAAGATTTATAAAGGCTAGAATTTTGTTTTAGCCATTATAAAGGCTAGAATTTAAGTTTCAGCCTTTATAAAGGTTAGAATTCCATTTTAGCCTTTATAAAGGATAGATTTTAAGTTTTAGCCTTTATAAAAGCTAGAATTTCGTTTTAGCCTTTATAAAGGCTGGAATTTCATTTCAGCCTTTACAGGGGCTAGAATTTAAGTTTTAGCCTATATAAAGGCTAGAATTTCGTTTTAGCCTTTATGAAGGCTGGAATTTCATTTTAGCCTTTATAAAGGCTAGAATTTAAGTTTTAGCCTTTATAAAGGCTAGAATTTCATTTCAGCCATTATAAAGGCTAGAATTTCATTTTAGCCTTTATAAAGGCTAGAATTTCATTTTAGCCTTTACAAAGGTTAGAATTCAAGTTTTAGCCTTTATAAAGGCTAGAATTTCGTTTTAGCCTTTACAAAGGCTAGAATTTCATTTTAGCCTTTACAAAGGCTAGAATTTAAGTTTTAGCCTTTATAAAGGCTAGAATTCCATTTTAGCCTTTATAAAGGCTAGAATTTCATTTTAGCCTTTATAAAGGCTAGAATTTCATTTTAGCCGTTGTAAAGGCTAGAATTTCATTTTAGCCTTTAGAAAGGCTAGAATTTCATTTTAGCCTTTATAAAGGCTAGAATTTAAGTTTTAGCCTTTATTAAGGCTAGAATTCCATTTTAGCCTTCACAAAGGCTAGAATTTCATTTTAGCCCTTAGAAAGGTTAGAATTTCATTTTAGCCTTTAGAAAGGTTAGAATTTCATTTTAGCCTTTAGAAAGGCTAGAATCTAGGTTTTAGCCTTTATAAAGGCTAGAATTTCATTTTAGCCTTTACAAAGGCTAGAATCTAAGTTATAGCCTATATAAAGGCTAGAATTTCGTTTTAGCCTTTATAAAAGTTAGAATTTATAATTCAGCCTTTAGAAAGTGTAACGAGCCCCGAAGGATCTCGTTCGTAGTGGAACATCGGCCGAGCACAGGTAAGTGCAATAACCATCGCGCACAACCCCTAGGCAAAAATAATAGAATCAACCCGTTCATCCCCGGAACGCAACGCCCCAAAACCCCGTGACGAACCCCGAAAACGCGACCGTTTAAAGCGGAAGCGAGGCTAGGGATGGGATCCCGCGTAAAAAGCCCCGTAAAAGGGCGCTCCCAATAAGGGGATTTTTTTAGTAATAATTAAAAAAAAAAATTAGTCGAGGGAAATTCGGTTACTTTCGTAAAATTTTAGTAAGGATTGGGAGGCAACAGCGGACGAGATCCGTGTCTCAACGTACGCCAATCACATTCTTTTGGGTATTAAAAGTCCCGGTTATATTTAGGAGGCATCGGCGGACAAGATCCGTGCCTCAAAGAGTTATATTTTTAATTTTGTTGTTGTTAGTAAATTTAGGGGGCATCAGCGGACACGATCCGTGCCCCAATAATTAATGAAAATTGTAGTATAAAATCCCGGAGAAGCGCGCCCAAAAATAGCCCGGTCGCGACAAATTTTATTTGTTTAATAAAAAGTCAGCCCAAAATCCCCGTTTGAATTTAAAATGAAAATGCGCGAAAAAGTCCCGTCGCGAAAAGGTATGTCATGCGCCCTAGCGGTGAAAAGGGGCATGAACCGTTCGAGTCGAAGGACACGAAGGACCGAAGGCAGTCGAGTGTACGCCGTGAGTGCAAGCAACACGTGGTTCACCCGGTACATTTTCGCGCGTGGGTTTTTTGTGTGAAGACAAATAAAAAGGGGAAAAGAGAAAAAAAAAGAAGAATAGAAGATAGTGGGGAGTGAGTTTTTTAAGTGGAGGCAAAGGAGAAGGGAAAGGTGATGGAGGAGAAAGGAGAGGAGACGACACAGGAGTTGGTGAGCCTTTCTTTTTATACCCGTTTCTAGACTTTGCCCCAAATTCATTCCCACTAATTTATTTGTTCCTTCCCTTTCCCGTTACATAATTAATTAATTCCCGTTTGACCTAAGTAAGAAAATCTTTCGTTAACCGCCGTGTCGTTCGTTTACCACGTTTTTTTTCGCGAAAAGAAAATGCCCAAAACCCACGCGTTGCCTCAGCCGTATACAGCTCTATGTCTGTCTCTCTCGCACTCGTGGCGTTGAGGTAGGCAAAGTGTCTTTTCCCCCGTAACTCCCGTAATTCCCACGGGAAAAATCCGAAACCAACCCCCTTCGATGGGGTTGATCCCCACGAACCCAACGAGCCCCAATTTGTCCCTCCCGTCACATTTTTTCGAATTTTAATTGGGAAAAATCAAAAGGAAAAATTGGAGCATTTATCGCAAAAATCCCTTGGCGATACATTCCATTCCCCCCTTCCCCCCATATCACGTCACCCGTATACCTCGGACGAGTTCCGAGAATTTGTGCCTTTTGGATGGTTGTTGTGCTTCCTAGAAACTAAAATAATAATAACTAAAATAAAATTAATTTCGATACCATTTAATAATCATAAATAAAATAAAATTAATTTCGATACCTTTAATAATCATAACTAAAATCCTTTTATTTCAAGAGCCAAAAATAATCATAATTAAAAATAAAATTAAATTCGGGATTTTTATTTCAGATCTCCGAGCACTTATTATGTCGTATTTGTTTGGAATTTTCCTTTTTTGGAGTAATCTTTTTTTGAGTCTCCACGTTTTTTTTTGGGAGGTTAAAGGGAACTATGGGAATAAATAAAGGGGGAGGTACATATGTGTAATATTTATTCATTTTTCTTATTGGCAATATACTTTACTTTTACCCGATAAAATTTTGTGTTTTGGAGCATTTATTTGAAGATTCTCCCTTTCCCCAGAATTTCCCAACTTTTCAGGTTTCGTATTTTTCGGGAAGGTTGTTCTTGTTTTCTGGTTTGTTTTTTTGGAGGAACGGCAACGGATCGGGTTAACAACCCCGATTCCACCCCTGACTCATGTCATGGTATTTTCTCTCGGGCTAGACGGGAAAAAGGTAACACCTCCCCCCCTCCGCCTATTTCGTTCCGTTCTCGGCGGAACTCCCTGCTGCCACGGGCCGGTTAAGGGTCGTAAGATTGTGGGGCAGGAACCGCCGAGGAACTTCCGGTTTGGTGGTTCCGTAAAAACCACCTGGCGCCCAGCACGGTTTTTTTTATTTATGGAACTTTAAAAAGGAGAGAGGCGGAGGGAGGGACGGCGCGGTGGTTTTTCCCTTGGACGGGAAAAATCACGTTACAAAATGGCGCCCAACGTGGGGCCCGATCCGTTGTTCATTTAATTTATAGTTTTTTTGGAAAAGTTGAGAGTTTGGGAGGGGAATTTTTTTATTTTTGGGGTTTCCTAAAATAATTGGGGAAAAATTTTTCAAAAGCATTTTTCTCATTTCGTCAAGTCATACAAAAATTTAAAATTCCAATTATTCAATTTTTAAATTTTCAATTTATTCTACCGTTGAAAGCATTGCCGTCCAAATTCCCGTTTCGCAAAAGTTTTTTGGTGATGACGTCACCAACTTTGGCCCGTTAAACCCGTGTCTATGGTTCTCTTCGTTTACCAGGAAAAAAAAAAAAAAAAAAAAAAAAAAAAAAAAAAAAAAACAAAGAGAGCAGTAAAGCGAAGAAAAGGCGTATGTCCGACTGACCCGCTACAATTATAATTGCGTTATTCAAAAATTTTATATAACTTAAATTAATCAATGCAATAATGAAAATTCCCTAAATCCATAAATTCCCGTAACAACCTAAACGAAACATTTTTGCAGCATAGGCTTTGGAGTTTAGGCGGTAAAAATTAACCCCGTGACGAGACATAAATTTTCATTCTCTCCAAAACGCCGTAACAAACCACAAGCAAATTTTTATGTGCCTCAGGGTTTCACATAATTTCGTGTCGTATAATTTTATTCGGGTTATTCAATATAACGCTCGATAAAATTCACACGAAATTCATCTCTGTTTCGAACAACCAAATTTTAATCCCCGTAACAATAACAAAGTTATTTTCGAAGAGAAGCTTCGAGACTTCTATTGTCCCATTGTTTATTTCCCGTATCGACCCGTGTCTTACGTCATCCCGAGTCGCCAATTTTGAAATAAAATTGGAAATA
Source organism: Aleiodes leptofemur (assembly GCA_963942555.1). Classification (NCBI taxonomy): domain Eukaryota; kingdom Metazoa; phylum Arthropoda; class Insecta; order Hymenoptera; family Braconidae; genus Aleiodes; species Aleiodes leptofemur. Next base: position 17,455,395 of record OZ012609.1, read on the forward strand.
ATATTTCCGCAGCCCGTAAGAGTGAGAGAGAGGTCCGCTCTCGATCTCAACTTGTTTTCATACCCGTTTCTCTTTCTCGCACTTTTCGTCAACAGTGACAACAGTGAGAACAAAAGCCGTCACGTGATCCGCGAAGTGGGGATAATCCCTAGGACTATCGCCCGAAATTTTGAGGCTCGAGTTCCCGTTAGCTCGTAGCGTCAGTTCTCCGGACACCGCGAAAGAAAACGGATCAAATAGTTAATTACGCCCTATCCGAGTGCTAAAAAAAAAAAAAAAAAAAAAAACACAAAAAAATCGATTTCTTTAGAATTGTGCATAGTGTGCAAGTGCAGTCAATTTAATCCCGCGTTTCGTATCACCGTGCGCATTTTACAATGACGAACTCCGAGGAGGAGGCCCAGTTGGAGGAAGCCCGTATCGCAGCCGCCCAGGTCGCTGAAGCCACACGCTTGGCGGAAGAGCAGCGACTTGCCGATGCACAAGCTGCCGCCGCGAATGCAACCCTAGGAGGCGAAACTGCAGGTGGCCCGCCGGCCCAACCGGAGCAGGTAATTCCCCCACAGGGCCCCGTCCTTCCCAACCCCGTAAACGCATCACCTTCGGTGCAAGACCCGTCAACGTCACAGGGGGTGAGTCAAGAGATTCAAACTGACCCCCTAATAACCGGTAACATCCGTCCACCCAAACGGCCATACATCCGACGCAAGGTGAAGGTGAGCACCGTACCGGACCCCGACTCGTTGCACACGCGAGGTCTGGATGGTGACGACGAGAACAGTGGTACTTCCATTGCGAGCGACGACCTTCCCCGTGACAACCGTCGTAACCCGGCGATTCACGTTACACCAGCGACCGATTCACCCCGCATAGGGGCAAACCAACCCTCGTCTACACGAGCCAACTCCAATCTCCCGAGTACATACGCCCCAGGCGTTTCCGTGTCGGACCGAGCCCCCACGTCCCGCTCACGTTATCAGGTCAGCTCCCGTATCGCTGGAACCCATTCCTCGCAACCTGGAACCACTTCGACCCTCCCCCAGGTTCCGTACACTGGAGGTCAGACTTATCCGACGGCCCCAGTCTACACCTTCGCCAACCCGTCACAGCAGACTCAGTCTGCCCCTAATTATCCAAATCCCCCAGGCCTGGCACAACCCCAATTCCCTGTACCAGGCTATCCGATGGCTCCCGGATACACCTATCTACCAGGCCACTACCCAGCCTTCTACACCGTCCCAAATTGCCAATACGCAACTGAGTATGGCAATCCACCCCCGTCACAACCAGTCCAATCCCCTACGGGCCAACGACGACCGGTGCCGGTTCAGCCGAATGACTTTAGTGGTTCGGGTAACCTCGAAGCCAAAGCGTCTCGTGCGGTTGGACTAATCGTGAAAAAAGGTCTTTATAGTGGAAAGAAGGAGGAAGACCTAGAAACCTTCATCAGCCGTGTCGAATATGGAATGCGTGGACTCCCCGATGACGAAATTCTCGCGTCATTTGGGAATCTCGTAACTGGAATGGCCGAGATGTGGTATCTCGCCAACCAGAATGCATTCTCATCTTGGGAACAACTCAAGATGGCTTTAAGAGCCCACTACTCCTCGTCTGCCTATCAAGCAACGTTGGAAATGGAGGCTCTCACCCGTGTTCAAGGAGTTCATGAATCCGTGAGCGAATATTTCACGATCATGACTTCCTATTTCTCCCGTTTACATCCACCAATGCCAATAACCAAGCAAATCCAGACAGTAACCCGTAACTTGCTTCCCCAATATCAAATTGGCCTGTCTGTCCAGGCTTACACCAGTCTCCAGGAGTTGGAAGAGGCAGCTAAACGCCAAGAGTTAATTTATCAATGTGCTCAAAGCCGCCCAGTCCCGTTACGACCAGACCAAAGTGTCTGTCCTAGTCTGGCCTATCAGCCACCTAAGAATAATTCCCCACGTTACAATAACCAGTATGGTAATCCCCGTTTCAACAACCAATATGGAAATCCCATGGGCCCAAGGCCACCATTCATTCCAAACTCAACTCCCGTCACGAGTGGATTTACCCAAAACCCGCGACCAGGTTTTCCCATTCCCAGTCACTACCCAAATTCACTACGACAAAACTATCCCGTTAGAGCTCTGGAGACACTGGAGAATGAGCCCGTTGCTCCAGAATGGAACCCCGTCACACCCGAAGGGTACCCATTCAATTTCCCGTATCCTCCAGAGTATGCACAATATTACGAGCCCTGTTACGACCCAGAGCAGCCTCCAGCCATGATGCAGTGGCCAATGGAAACAGTTGATGCTGCTGGGACCCCCCGCCCAAGGCCAAACGCCAATGCACCAAGACCCCCCGGTCTTCAGCCGACCCATCAAACCCAAATTCCCGTGCAACGAGTTAATAACTCTAATCCCGTTCCGCCAACAAATTCAAATACGGTAACGCCAGGAGACAATCCCCCTCGACGTTGTTACAAGTGTGGTGAAGTGGGACACATGCGCCGAGAGTGTAACAATCCACCTCGTCTCACGTGTCGTCGTTGTGGGAATCCCGGATATTCCTCTTTCACATGCCCGTCCTGTAACGCGGGAAACCCCAATGGAGGTGCGTAGAGCCGAATACGACGCCTCCAGTTCTCGAAAGGCCTGTTACATCGGCAGCCCAAGCTCGTATCGTAAGAGACTCAGAATCTCGAAATCCCGTATCTTCTGAAGAGTTAAAAATCTCTTCCGAACCCGCAGTAACGCCCAATACCTCTTGGGATAACCCGAAGGACCTGGTTAGTCCTGAACCAGCCCCGTCTAGCGAGTTCGTAAAGAACCTCCACCCCGATGACCCTCCTATTGCTTTTCACGTGGATATCGTAATAGGAGGGAAGTGCATAAAAGCCCTGATTGACTCTGGTGCAACCAGGACGTTTGCAGGAAAAGTTGGTATCGAAGTCCTCTCCACAACTAACATCCCGTTACTGCCCATTCCGCCAAGACGAGTCGTCACGGCCAATGGACAAATAAACAAGTTAAATCAACTTGCAACCTGTTACGTAGATCTCGGAGGACGTAGCAGTCTAATGAACGCATTTCTTTTTCCGGGACTATCAGAAGATTTCATACTTGGTATGGACTTCCTCATCAATTCCCGTATCGTAATCGATTTCTTTGCCAAAGAATGGTATTACCGTGACGCCCCGGAACAAAAATTTTCATTTGTACCAACTGACCACGTTTCCCGTGTCACTATGTGTTGTGGACTCCAAACGTTGGATGACTCACAACAGACCCGTCTCGAAGCCTTTCTGGATAAAAATCTCCCGTCCAAAAGGGATAAACCCGGCCTGTGTCCGCTGACCACTCATGACATTGACGTGGGTGATCATGCGCCGATAAATCAAAATGCCTATTCCACCAACCCCGAAACCCGCAAGAAAATGTGGAAAGAAGTCGACACGATGCTGCAAGATGGCATTATTACCCCGTCACACAGCGATTGGTCCAGCCCAATCGTCCTTGTGAAAAAACCCAATGGAAAAATCCGTTTCTGTATCGATTTTCGTAAGGTCAACGCCGTTACGAAAAAAGATGCATATCCACTCCCGAATATGACGGCAATTCTTGACGAATTACGTCAGGCCAATTTCATTACCACCCTCGACCTGAGTCAAGCCTATTTCCAAATCCCGCTTGCTCCAAGAGCACAAGAGATTACGGCCTTCAAAGTACCCGGCCGTGGGCTATTCCATTTTCTCAGAATGCCCTATGGCTTGACCAACGCCCCTGCCACGTTTCAACGACTAATTGACCGAGTAATCGGTCAAGAAATGTATCCAAATGCCTTCGTGTATTTGGATGACATCATTGTCGTGTCCCGTACCTTCGACGAGCACTTAGTGCAACTCGAAAAAGTCCTGAATAAAATAAAAGCCGCTGGACTCGAGATTAATCGAGAGAAAAGTTTCTTTTGTTGTTCCCGTGTCAAATATCTTGGTTTCATCGTCACAAGCGAAGGCTTACAGGTGGATCCTGAGAAGATCTCCGCTGTGATCGATTACCCCGTACCGAAAACCCTGAAACAAATCCGTCGATTTCTCGGGATGGTCTCGTGGTATCGCAGATTTATTCCCAACTTAGCAACCATTGCTGAGCCCCTAACAGCCCTAACAAAAAAGAATAATGCCTGGCAGTGGGCCGAGAGGCAACAAACGGCCTTCGACACCCTGAAGACCCGTTTAACCACCGCTCCGATTCTTTCATGTCCCGATTTTTCACAACCCTTTGTGGTTCAAACCGATGCGAGTACCGTTGGCCTCGGAGCCGTCCTCACCCAAACCATTGAGGGAGAGGAAAGGGTAATCGCCTATGCGAGTCGCACCCTGTCAGCCCCAGAGAAGAATTACACTGTAACCGAGCTCGAATGTCTCGCAGTAATCTGGGCAATCCGCAAATTCCGTGGCTACCTCGAGGGGTACTCCTTTACTGTTATCACGGACCACAGTAGCCTCCGGTGGTTAAATAATCTGAAAGATCCGACTGGGAGACTTGCCCGATGGGCCCTGAGTCTCTTAGAATATGACCTGACGATTATCCATCGAAAAGGAGCCCTTCACCACGTACCCGATGCATTATCCCGTTCACTCGAAGGAGAAGATCCTAGCAGTGAAACCATTGCTTTTGCCCGTGTCGTTATTGAACCCCCAGCTGAAACAAACGATTTGTGGTACCTCAATCGTTTAAAGAAAGTCCAAAACGACCCGGATCAGCACCCTGATTGGAAAATCGTTGATGGAAGACTATACTCCCATCGCCCCTCTGAATTCATCACTTTAGAGATGGAGGATTTAAATGCGTGGAAGTTGGTCTTGCCCATTGAGTCCCGACACCAAGTTCTGTCACAATGTCACGACGTGCCACAAGCCGGTCACTTAGGAGTGGACAAGACGTACCGTCGAGTCTCCACCACCTATTATTGGCCAAATATGTTTCGTGACGTCGTTACATTCGTTCGTCACTGCGACCCGTGTCAAAAAGTCAAAGTGGAGAACGCATTACCCCGTGGACACATGGTAACCAGAGTTGCCATGGAACCCTGGACTTCCGTCGCTGCGGATTTAATTGGATCAATTACTCCCAGCAAGTCCGGATCCCGTTACGCCCTAGTGATTCAAGATATGTTCACTAAGTGGATAGAAATCATCCCGGTACGCCGAAACACCGGTAAATTGATTGCACAACATCTTGAGAACGTAATCGTTTCAAGATGGGGTACCCCCCGTATCTTATTCACAGATAATGGTCCCGAATTTATTAATAAGGACGTACAAGCCCTGATGCAGTTGACTGGAACGCAACACCAGACAACTCCCCCGTATCACCCACAAGCCAATCCCGTTGAGCGCGTGAATCGTGTCCTCAAAATGATGCTTCGTGCATTTATGGATCACGATCATAGCCGATGGGATGAACACCTCCACGAGTTTCGTTTCGCCTACAATACCGCGTACCATAGTGCATTACAAGCAACACCTGCGTTCGCGAATTTTGGCCGCGAACCTCTACCTGCTATTTCCCTTCGTCGCGAAGTCGAAGGCAACATAGAAATCGTCCCACGAGAAACTCCAGAATGGATTAATCGTATGTCCCGTCTCGACATCTTACGAAAAGCCCTGAAACATGCGCTAACTGAAGCATCGCAACAGCAAGCGCATAACTATAACCTCCGTAGACGCCCTCATACTTTTGAAGAAGGCCAATTTGTCCTGAAACGGTCCCATCATTTGTCCAGTGCCGCGAAACGGCTTTCCGCGACCTTGGCCGCTCCATTTGAAGGACCATACGTAATCGTCGAGAAACTCTCGCCAACCCGTTTCAGAGTCGCTGATTTCAATGGAAAAGAATATGGAGTAGTTTCCGTCAGCGACCTAAAGCCCTGGCACCCCCCATTAAACGAAAACCCAGGGTGAAACCAAACCAAACAACCCGCGCTAGTGCCCCGTAACGAAAGATAACCTTTTATTAAGAAAATTTCCCGCCCGTAACGAGAAGCTCGAGTAAACTTCTCCCTCATAAACGTAAAATTATCTCCCGTAACAATTAAGCCGTAACATTCACCCGTAGACTCCTCATGTACCATTCCTCGTATAATTCCCGTAGCTAGTAACCAATATATTGGTAAGAATATTTAATTGGTAATGGATTGGTTACAGGTAGTGCAGGAGAACATGGATGTTGACGGCGAAGAAGAGTACCCGTCAACCCAAAAGAAGGAGGAGAAGCCGTTGGAGAAGAAGAAAGAGGAGCCGAGACAAAAGGAGAATAGGAAGGAGAAGCAAAAGGAGAGGGACGAAGGCCATCAGAGTAAGGAGAAAAGGAATAAGGAGGGGAAAAGGAAGAAGGAGGAGAAGGTGCCCGACGGAGCCGCAGCTGCGTCGTGCGTACGGCTTGAGGACCTTTATTGGAACCCCATCAAGCCGTATGCCAAATATCTTTGGGCAGTGGAGGACCACCACCCGGGTCTGATTCGTGCACTGGAGGGACTCGCACAGACAGCCCTCTCCTACACTGCTGGAACCGATTCCATCCCCAAATTCCCGTCACGGCCACGCAGAGGTACCTCTGCGGACCAATTACTGGTCCCCCTACTCAGACGTCTCGACGCCAAGCCCGTCACGAAGACCCCATCCCCCGTAGCGGCCAAAGGCAAGTCCACTGGCACCATCCCAAAGACTCCCAAAACTCCCAAAACCCCCAAAAGCCCGAAAACGCCTAAGGCCAAAGAGGACGAGAAGCCAGCCGAGGATGTGTTGGAACTCCACCCAACACCCGAAGACCAACATCTTCCCGTCTCGCCCCTCAAACAAAACCCCTTAAAACCCCAAAAACCCAAAAGCCGTAGCCGGACTCCTAGTCCCATCACCCCGAGCCTACCAGCCCCTACGGATTTCAAAATCCCCAAAAACCCCGTAACGAAAACCCCCAGTCGTACCCCAAGCCCCGCATCCACTCATTCGAGACCCACAACCCCCACACCCGCTACAAAATCCAAAGTCCCTAAACCCAACAACCCCAGCCGTACTCCTAGCCCTATAAAAACCCCGTCCAAATCCCCAACTCCCCCACCCACGACAAAATCCGATGTTCTGGAGCAAAAGGTTTCCAGCCACCCCCCAAGCCCCATAATAACCCCTCTCATTGACCCACCGCCCAAGGTCCTAGTCCCCAATCCCTTTTCCAAGGCTGCTGACAGTGGAGAGCACAAAAAACTGTATTCCACTGTCGTCAGCACAACAGCCCCCAGACCCCCAACAAACACCGTCACCACGACTCAGGCCAAGCCAAGAAACCCCGATGCCACCGTTACGTCCTCAACGAGTGGTACCGTCCCCAAACCCAATAAAGACGAACGACCACTGCCTCGTTATCCCAATGGCACCAAGGTCGATTGGCCAGGACCCGAGTTTGACCCCTATTACCCCTGCACCAGGTGGTGCTTCAAGTGCCACTACGTGGGCCACATCATGTCCCGTTGTGCGAACAAGGACGAGAAGGTGTATTGCCACAAGTGTGGAGCCGAGGGAGTTCCGTCCCACGAGTGCACCCACCATGATCTGCACCGACACTGGGACAAGCGCTCCTACAGTAAGAACCCGGAGTTGTACCACAACCTCCCACATTCCCATTCCGCCAAACAGAGGTCAACGGCCAAACCCACCAACGTCCCAATTCCAACACTCCCTACAACCCACACGACTCCCGTCACGACAATTCCAAAGGGCCCCGTGCCCTTATTGTCTCTGAAGATCCCAGCACCTGTCACGCCACGGACTCGAACAGTCCCCCAAGACCTTCCAGTTCTACCCACCATAGTTTACCCCGCGCCCAACTCCGTCAAACGTGCTATGAGCCCACCCCCCAGCACGTCAACCTCCCGATCCGACAGCCCGATGTCCACGACAAGTGTCAAATCCTGGCACTTGCCAGCAACCCCTCCACCACCAGTAATACCCGTCACGCAACCTCCAGCCCAAAGACCGGTCTACCCTCGAGCGACACCGCCAACGTTGTTGGACATGACGCCCGAGGAGTACAAGGCTCATTGGGAGAAAGTGCAGGAAGAGAGGACCTGGAGGGAGCATGATGCGTTTTCGCGTTTCGGATACGCTCACCCCAGGAGCGAGGACGACGAGAAGGAGAGAAGAAGAGGCGCCAGAGGAGCCCGAGGACGCCGCTAAACCCCGAGACAAGCCATCGCGCTTAAAGAGACCTGTGACGCACCAAAAAGACTGCTAGATTAGAAACCCGTAACATAAGAATGAAAATAAAGAAAAAAAAAGTATTATATTTAACTGAAAGAAAAAAAAAAAAAAAAAAACAACCTTTAAATAATAAACTTCGTATCGTGTATAACATTTGTGTATTATTTCAGTAGAAGCCCTATAGTTTCCATTCACAGGACGACATCATCGCCGAGGAGAGCCGCCACAGGGGGACGAAGTTCGACACCGCCATGACCACACATCGCCGCCTGAGAGGAGGAGAGGGTGTGGCAACGGAGGGGGGTGTAACGAGCCCCGAAGGATCTCGTTCGTAGTGGAACATCGGCCGAGCACAGGTAAGTGCAATAACCATCGCGCACAACCCCTAGGCAAAAATAATAGAATCAACCCGTTCATCCCCGGAACGCAACGCCCCAAAACCCCGTGACGAACCCCGAAAACGCGACCGTTTAAAGCGGAAGCGAGGCTAGGGATGGGATCCCGCGTAAAAAGCCCCGTAAAAGGGCGCTCCCAATAAGGGGATTTTTTTAGTAATAATTAAAAAAAAAAATTAGTCGAGGGAAATTCGGTTAATTTCGTAAAATTTTAGTAAGGATTGGGAGGCAACAGCGGACGAGATCCGTGTCTCAACGTACGCCAATCACATTCTTTTGGGTATTAAAAGTCCCGGTTATATTTAGGAGGCATCGGCGGACAAGATCCGTGCCTCAAAGAGTTATATTTTTAATTTTGTTGTTGTTAGTAAATTTAGGGGGCATCAGCGGACACGATCCGTGCCCCAATAATTAATGAAAATTGTAGTATAAAATCCCGGAGAAGCGCGCCCAAAAATAGCCCGGTCGCGACAAATTTTATTTGTTTAATAAAAAGTCAGCCCAAAATCCCCGTTTGAATTTAAAATGAAAATGCGCGAAAAAGTCCCGTCGCGAAAAGGTATGTCATGCGCCCTAGCGGTGAAAAGGGGCATGAACCGTTCGAGTCGAAGGACACGAAGGACCGAAGGCAGTCGAGTGTACGCCGTGAGTGCAAGCAACACGTGGTTCACCCGGTACATTTTCGCGCGTGGGTTTTTTGTGTGAAGACAAATAAAAAGGGGAAAAGAGAAAAAAAAAGAAGAATAGAAGATAGTGGGGAGTGAGTTTTTTAAGTGGAGGCAAAGGAGAAGGGAAAGATGATGGAGGAGAAAGGAGAGGAGACGACACAGGAGTTGGTGAGCCTTTCTTTTTATACCCGTTTCTAGACTTTGCCCCAAATTCATTCCCACTAATTTATTTGTTCCTTCCCTTTCCCGTTACATAATTAATTAATTCCCGTTTGACCTAAGTAAGAAAATCTTTCGTTAACCGCCGTGTCGTTCGTTTACCACGTTTTTTTTCGCGAAAAGAAAATGCCCAAAACCCACGCGTTGCCTCAGCCGTATACAGCTCTATGTCTGTCTCTCTCGCACTCGTGGCGTTGAGGTAGGCAAAGTGTCTTTTCCCCCGTAACTCCCGTAATTCCCACGGGAAAAATCCGAAACCAACCCCCTTCGATGGGGTTGATCCCCACGAACCCAACGAGCCCCAATTTGTCCCTCCCGTCACATTTTTTCGAATTTTAATTGGGAAAAATCAAAAGGAAAAATTGGAGCATTTATCGCAAAAATCCCTTGGCGATACATTCCATTCCCCCCTTCCCCCCATATCACGTCACCCGTATACCTCGGACGAGTTCCGAGAATTTGTGCCTTTTGGATGGTTGTTGTGCTTCCTAGAAACTAAAATAATAATAACTAAAATAAAATTAATTTCGATACCATTTAATAATCATAAATAAAATAAAATTAATTTCGATACCTTTAATAATCATAACTAAAATCCTTTTATTTCAAGAGCCAAAAATAATCATAATTAAAAATAAAATTAAATTCGGGATTTTTATTTCAGATCTCCGAGCACTTATTATGTCGTATTTGTTTGGAATTTTCCTTTTTTGGAGTAATCTTTTTTTGAGTCTCCACGTTTTTTTTTGGGAGGTTAAAGGGAACTATGGGAATAAATAAAGGGGGAGGTACATATGTGTAATATTTATTCATTTTTCTTATTGGCAATATACTTTACTTTTACCCGATAAAATTTTGTGTTTTGGAGCATTTATTTGAAGATTCTCCCTTTCCCCAGAATTTCCCAACTTTTCAGGTTTCGTATTTTTCGGGAAGGTTGTTCTTGTTTTCTGGTTTGTTTTTTTGGAGGAACGGCAACGGATCGGGTTAACAACCCCGATTCCACCCCTGACTCATGTCATGGTATTTTCTCTCGGGCTAGACGGGAAAAAGGTAACACCTCCCCCCCTCCGCCTATTTCGTTCCGTTCTCGGCGGAACTCCCTGCTGCCACGGGCCGGTTAAGGGTCGTAAGATTGTGGGGCAGGAACCGCCGAGGAACTTCCGGTTTGGTGGTTCCGTAAAAACCACCTGGCGCCCAGCACGGTTTTTTTTATTTATGGAACTTTAAAAAGGAGAGAGGCGGAGGGAGGGACGGCGCGGTGGTTTTTCCCTTGGACGGGAAAAATCACGTTACAAAAGGCTAGAATTTCATTTTAGCCTTCACAAAGGCTAGAATTCAAGATTTATAAAGGCTAGAATTTCATTTTAGCCTTTATAAAAGCTAGAATTTAAGTTTTAGCCTTGATAAAGGCTAGAATTTAAGTTTTAGCCTTTATAAAGGCTAGAATTTCATTTTAGCCTTTGTAAAGGCTAGAATTTCATTTTAGCCTTTGTAAAGGCTAGAATTTCATTTTAGCCTGTATAAAGGCTAGAATGGCAGTTTTAGCCTTTAAGACGGCTAGAATTTCAATTTTAGCCTTTATGAAGGCTAGAATTTGAGTTTTAGCCTTTATAAAGGCTAGAATTTCATTTTAGCCTTTACAAAGGCTAGAATTTAAGTTTTAGCCTAGATAAAGGCTAGAATTTCGTTTTAGCCTTTATAAAGGCTAGAATTTCATTTTAGCCTTCATAAAGGCTAGAATTTAAGTTTTAGCCTTTAAAAAGGCTAGAATTCAAGTTTTAGCCTTTATAAAGTTTAGAATTCCATTTTAGCCTTTATAAAGGCTAGAATCCCATTTTAGCCTTTATAAAGGCTAGAATTCAAGTTTTAGCCTTTATAAAGGCTAGAATTCCATTTTAGCCTTTATAAAGGCTAGAATTCCATTTTAGCCTTTATAAAGGCTAGAATTCCATTTTAGCCTTTATAAAGGCTAGAATTCAAGTTTTAGCCTTCATAAAGGCTAGAATTTCAATTTTAGCCTTTAGAAAGGCTAGAATTTCATTTTAGCCTTTATAAAGGCTAGAATTTAAGTTTTAGCCTTCATAAAGGCTAGAATTCCATTTTAGCCTTTATAAAGGCTAGAATTCCATTTTAGCCTTTACAAAGGTTAGAATTCAAGTTTTAGCCTTTATAAAGGCTAGAATTTCGTTTTAGCCTTTATAAAGGCTAGAATTTCATTTTAGCCTTTACAAAGGCTAGAATTTAAGTTTTAGCCTAGATAAAGGCTAGAATTTCGTTTTAGCCTTTATAAAGGCTAGAATTTCATTTTAGCCTTCATAAAGGCTAGAATTTAAGTTTTAGCCTTTATAAAGGCTAGAATTCCATTTTAGCCTTTATAAAGGCTAGAATTCAAGTTTTAGCCTTTATAAAGGCTAGAATTCCATTTTAGCCTTCATAAAGGCTAGAATTTAATTTTTAGCCTTTATAAAGGCTAGAATTCAAGTTTTAGCCTTTATAAAGACTAGAATTCCATTTTAGCCTTTATAAAGGCTAGAATCCCATTTTAGCCTTTATAAAGGCTAGAATTTCATTTTAGCCTTTATAAAGGCTAGAATTTAAGTTTTAGCCTTTATAAAGGCTAGAATTTCGTTTTAGCCTTCATAAAGGCTAGAATTTAAGTTTTAGCCTTTATAAAGGCTAGAATTTAATTTTCGCCCTTATAAAGGCTAGAATTCAAGTTTTAGCCTTTAGAAAGGCTAGAATTTCATTTTAGCCTTCATAGAGGCTAGAATTTCGTTTTAGCCTTTATAAAGGCTAAAATTTCGTTTTAGCCTTTATAAAGGCTAGAATTTAAGTTTCAGCTTTTGTAAAGGCTAGAATTTCATTTTAGCCTTTATAAAAACTAGAATTTCATTTTAGCCTTTGTAAAGGCTAGAATTTCATTGCAGCCTTTATAAAGGCTGGAATTTGAGTTTTAGCCTTTATTCAGGCGAGAATTTCATTTTAGCCCTTACAAAGGCAAGAATTTCAGTTTCAGCCTTTATAAAGGCTAGAATTCCAGTTTTAGCCTTCATTAAGGCTAGAATATCATTTTCGCCTTTATGAAAGCTAGAATTTCAGTTTTAGCCTTTATAAAGGCTAGAATTTCGTTTTAGCCTTTGTGAAGGCTAGAATTTCATTTTAGCCTTTATAGAGGCTAGAATTTAAGTTTTAGCCTTTATAAAGGCTAGAATTCCATTTTAGCCTTTATAAAGGCTAGAATTTGAGTTTTAGCCTTTATAAAGGCTAGAATTTAAGTTTTAGCCTTTATTCAGGCTAGAATTTAAGTTTCAGCCTTCATTCAGGCTAGAATTTCATTTTAGCCTTTATAAAGGCTGGAGTGCCAGTTTAGCCATTATAGAGGCTAGAATTTCCGTTTAGCCTTTATAAAGGCTAGATTTTCAGTTTTAGCCTTTATAAAGGCTAGAATTTCATTTTAGCTTTTACAAAGGCTAGAATTTAAGTTTTAGCCTTTATTAATGCTAGAATTTCATTTTAGTCTTTATAAAAGCTAGAATTTCAGTTTCAGCCTTTCTAAAGGCTAGAATTTCATTTTAGCCTTTATAAAGGCTAGAATTTCATTTTAGCCTTTATAAAGGCTAGAATTTAAGTTTTAGCGTTTATAAAGGCTAGAATTTCGTTTTAGCCTTCATAAAGGCTAGAATTTAAGTTTTAGCCTTTATAAAGGCTAGAATTCAAGTTTTAGCCTTTATAAAGGCTAGAATTCCATTTTAGCCTTTATAAAGGCTAGAATCCCATTTTAGCCTTTATAAAGGCTAGAATTCAAGTTTTAGCCTTTATAAAGGCTAGAATTTCATTTTAGCCTTTACAAAGGCTAGAATTTAAGTTTTAGCCTTTATAAAGGCTAGAATTTCATTTTAGCCTTTAAAAAGGCTAGAATTTCATTTTAGCCTTTGTAAAGGCTAGAATTTCATTTTAGCCTTTAGAAAGGCTAGAATTTCATTTTAGCCTTTATAAAGGCTAGAATCTAAGTTTTAGCCTTTATTAATGCTAGAACTTCATTTTAGCCTTTATAAAGGCTAGAATTTAAGTTTTAGCCTTTATAAAGGCTAGAATTCCATTTTAGCCTTTATAAAGGCTAGAATCCCATTTTAGCCTTTACAAAGGCTAGAATTCAAGTTTTAGCCTTTATAAAGGCTAGAATTCCATTTTAGCCTTTATAAAGGCTAGAATTCAAGTTTTAGCCTTTATAAAGGCTAGAATTCCATTTTAGCCTTTACAAAGGTTAGAATTCAAGTTTTAGCCTTTATAAAGGCTAGAATTTCGTTTTAGCCTTTATAAAGGCTAGAATTTCATTTTAGCCTTTACAAAGGCTAGAATTTAAGTTTTAGCCTTTATAAAGGCTAGAATTCCATTTTAGCCTTTATAAAGGCTAGAATTTCATTTTAGCCTTTATAAAGGCTAGAATTTCATTTTAGCCTTTGTAAAGGCTAGAATTTCATTTTAGCCTTTAGAAAGGCTAGAATTTCATTTTAGCCTTTATAAAGGCTAGAATTTAAGTTTTAGCCTTTATTAAGGCTAGAATTCCATTTTAGCCTTCACAAAGGCTAGAATTTCATTTTAGCCCTTAGAAAGGTTAGAATTTCATTTTAGCCTTTAGAAAGGTTAGAATTTCATTTTAGCCTTTAGAAAGGCTAGAATCTAGGTTTTAGCCTTTATAAAGGCTAGAATTTCATTTTAGCCTTTACAAAGGCTAGAATCTAAGTTTTAGCCTATATAAAGGCTAGAATTTCGTTTTAGCCTTTATAAAGGCTAGAATTTAAATTTTAGCCTTTATAAAAGTTAGAATTTATAATTCAGCCTTTAGAAAGGCTAGAATTTCATTTTAGCCTTCACAAAGGCTAGAATTCAAGATTTATAAAGGCTAGAATTTCATTTTAGCCTTTATAAAAGCTAGAATTTAAGTTTTAGCCTTGATAAAGGCTAGAATTTAAGTTTTAGCCTTTATAAAGGCTAGAATTTCATTTTAGCCTTTGTAAAGGCTAGAATTTCATTTTAGCCTTTGTAAAGGCTAGAATTTCATTTTAGCCTGTATAAAGGCTAGAATGGCAGTTTTAGCCTTTAAGACGGCTAGAATTTCAATTTTAGCCTTTATGAAGGCTAGAATTTGAGTTTTAGCCTTTATAAAGGCTAGAATTTCATTTTAGCCTTTACAAAGGCTAGAATTTAAGTTTTAGCCTAGATAAAGGCTAGAATTTCGTTTTAGCCTTTATAAAGGCTAGAATTTCATTTTAGCCTTCATAAAGGCTAGAATTTAAGTTTTAGCCTTTATAAAGGCTAGAATTTCATTTTAGCCTTCATAAAGGCTAGAATTTAAGTTTTAGCCTTTATAAAGGCTAGAATTCCATTTTAGCCTTTATAAAGGCTAGAATTTAATTTTTAGCCTTTATAAAGGCTAGAATTCAAGTTTTAGCCTTTATAAAGACTAGAATTCCATTTTAGCCTTTATAAAGGCTAGAATCCCATTTTAGCCTTTATAAAGGCTAGAATTCAAGTTTTAGCCTTTATAAAGGCTAGAATTCCATTTTAGCCTTTATAAAGGCTAGAATTCCATTTTAGCCTTTATAAAGGCTAGAATTCCATCTTAGCCTTTATAAAGGCTAGAATTCAAGTTTTAGCCTTCATAAAGGCTAGAATTTCAATTTTAGCCTTTAGAAAGGCTAGAATTTCATTTTAGCCTTTATAAAGGCTAGAATTTAAGTTTTAGCCTTTATAAAGGCTAGGATTTCGTTTTAGCCTTCATAAAGGCTAGAATTTAAGTTTTAGCCTTTATAAAGGCTAGAATTTAATTTTAGCCCTTATAAAGGCTAGAATTCAAGTTTTAGCCTTTAGAAAGGCTAGAATTTCATTTTAGCCTTCGTAGAGGCTAGAATTTCGTTTTAGCCTTTATAAAGGCTAGAATTTCATTTTAGCCTTCATAAAAGCTAGAATTTAAGTTTTAGCCTTTATAAAGGCTAGAATTTCATTTTAGCCTTTATAAAGGCTAGAATTTAAGTTTTAGCCTTTATAAAGGCTAGAATTCCATTTTAGCCTTCACAAAGGCTAGAATTCCATTTTAGACTTTATAAAGGCGAGAATTTAAGTTTTAGCCTTTATAAAGACTAGAATTCCATTTTAGCCTTTATAAAGACTAGAATTTAAGTTTTAGCCTTTATAAAGGCTAGAATTTCATTTTAGCCTTCTCAAAGGCTAGAATTTAAGTTTTAGCCTTTATAAAGGCTAGAATTTAAGTTCTAGCCTTTATTAAGGCTAGAATCCCATTTTAGCCTTTATAAAGGCTAGAATTCAAGTTTTAGCCTTTATAAAGGCTAGAATTCCATTTTAGCCTTTATAAAGGCTAGAATTCCATTTTAGCCTTTATAAAGGCTAGAATTTCGTTTTAGCCTTTATAAAGGCTAGAATTTCATTTTAGCCTTCATAAAGGCTAGAATTTGAGTTTTAGCCTTGATAAAGGCTAGAATTTCGTTTTAGCCTTTATAAAGGCTAGAATTCCATTTTAGCCTTTATAAAGGCTAGAATTCAAGTTTTAGCCTTTATAAAGGCTAGAATTCCATTTTAGCCTTTATAAAGGCTAGAATTCAAGTTTTAGCCTTTATAAAGGCTAGAATTCCATTTTAGCCTTTACAAAGGCTAGAATTTAAGTTTTAGCCTTTATAAAGGCTAGAATTTCATTTTAGCCTTTATAAAGGCTAGAATTGCATTTTAGCCTTTATAAAGGCTAGAATTTAAGTTTTAGCCGTTATAAAGGCTAGAATTCCATTTTAGCCTTTATAAAGGCTAGAATTTCATTTTAGCCTTTATAAAGGCTAGAATTTCATTTTAGCCTTTGTAAAGGCTAGAATTTCATTTTAGCCTTTAGAAAGGCTAGAATTTCATTTTAGCCTTTATAAAGGCTAGAATTTAAGTTTTAGCCTTTATTCAGGCTAGAATTCCATTTTAGCCTTCACAAAGGCTAGAATTTCATTTTAGCCCTTAGAAAGGTTAGAATTTCATTTTAGCCTTTAGAAAGGTTAGAATTTCATTTTAGCCTTTAGAAAGGCTAGAATCTAGGTTTTAGCCTTTATAAAGGCTAGAATTTCATTTTAGCCTTTACAAAGGCTAGAATCTAAGTTTTAGCCTATATAAAGGCTAGAATTTCGTTTTAGCTTTTATAAAGGCTAGAATTTAAGTTTTAGCCTTTATAAAAGTTAGAATTTATAATTCAGCCTTTAGAAAGGCTAGAATTTCATTTTAGCCTTCACAAAGGCTAGAATTCAAGATTTATAAAGGCTAGAATTTTGTTTTAGCCATTATAAAGGCTAGAATTTAAGTTTCAGCCTTTATAAAGGCTAGAATTTCATTTTAGCCTTTATAAAGGCTAGAATTTCATTTTAGCCTTTATAAAGGCTAGAATTTCATTTTAGCCTTTATAAAAGCTAGAATTTAAGTTTTAGCCTTGATAAAGGCTAGAATTTAAGTTTTAGCCTATATAAAGGCTAGAATTTCGTTTTAGCCTTTATAAAAGCTAGAATTTCATTTTAGCCTTTATAAAGGTTAGAATTCCATTTTAGCCTTTATAAAGGATAGATTTTAAGTTTTAGCCTTTATAAAAGCTAGAATTTCGTTTTAGCCTTTATAAAGGCTGGAATTTCATTTCAGCCTTTACAAAGGCTAGAATTTAAGTTTTAGCCTATATAAAGGCTAGAATTTCGTTGTAGCCTTTATGAAGGCTGGAATTTCATTTTAGCCTTTATAAAGGCTAGAATTTAAGTTTTAGCCTTTATAAAGGCTAGAATTTAAGTTTTAGCCTTTATAAAGGCTAGAATTTCATTTTAGCCATTATAAAGGCTAGAATTTAAGTTTTAGCCTTTATAAAGGCTAGAATTTCGTTTTAGCCTTTATAAAGGCTAGAATTTCATTTTAGCCTTCATAAAGGCTAGAATTTCATTTCAGCCGTTGTAAAGGCTAGAATTTCATTGTAGCTTTTATAAAGGCTAGAATGTAAGTTTTAGCCTTTATAAAGGCTAGAATTTGAGTTTTAGCCTTTATTCAGGCGAGAATTTCATTTTAGCCTTTACAAAGGCTAGAATTCCAGTTTCAGCCTTTATAAAGGCTAGAATTTCATTTTAGCCTTTATAAAGGCTAGAATTCCATTTTAGCCTTTATAAAGGCTAGAATTTCAGTTTTAGCCTTTATGAAGGCTAGAATTTCAATTTTAGCCTTTATGAAGGCTAGAATTTCATTTTAGCCGTTATAAAGGCTAGAATTCCTTTAGCCCTCATAAAGGCTAGAATTTGAGTTTTAGCCTTCATGAAGGCTAGAATTTCATTTTAGCCATTATAAAGACTAGAATTTAGGTTTTAGCCTTTATAAAGGCTAGAATTTAAGTTTTAGCCTTTATAAAGGCTAGAATTTAAGTTTTAGCCTTTATTCAGGCGAGAATTCCATTTTAGCCTTTACAAAGGCTAGAATTTCGGTTTCAGCCTTTATAAAGGCTAGAATTTCGTTTTAGCCTTTATAAAGACTGGAATTTCATTTTAGCCTTTATAAAGGCTAGAATTTAAGTTTCAGCTTTTGTAAAGGCTAGAATTTCATTTTAGCCTTTATAAAGGCTAGAATTTCATTTTAGCCTTTGTAAAGGCTAGAATTTCATTGCAGCCTTTATAAAGGCTGGAATTTGAGTTTTAGCCTTTATTCAGGCGAGAATTTCATTTTAGCCTTTACAAAGGCAAGAATTTCAGTTTCAGCCTTTATAAAGGCTAGAATTTCAGTTTTAGCCTTCATTGAGGCTAGAATTTCATTTTCGCCTTTATGAAAGCTAGAATTTCAGTTTTAGCCTTTATAAAGGCTAGAATTTCGTTTTAGCCTTTGTAAAGGCTAGAATTTCATTTTAGCCTTCATAGAGGCTAGAATTTGAGTTTTAGCCTTTATAAAGGCTAGAATTCCATTTTAGCCTTTATAAAGGCTAGAATTTGAGTTTTAGCCTTTATAAAGGCTAGAATTTCATTTTAGCCTTTACAAAGGCTAGAATTTAAGTTTTAGCCTTTATAAAGGCTAGAATTCCATTTTAGCCTTTATAAAGGCTAGAATTTCATTTTAGCCTTTATAAAGGCTAGAATTTCATTTTAGCCTTTGTAAAGGCTAGAATTTCATTTTAGCCTTCACAAAGGCTAGAATTCAAGATTTATAAAGGCTAGAATTTCATTTTAGCCTTTATAAAAGCTAGAATTTAAGTTTTAGCCTTGATAAAGGCTAGAATTTAAGTTTTAGCCTTTATAAAAGCTAGAATTTCGTTTTAGCCTTTATAAAGGCTGGAATTTCATTTCAGCCTTTACAAAGGCTAGAATTTAAGTTTTAGCCTATATAAAGGCTAGAATTTCGTTTTAGCCTTTATGAAGGCTGGAATTTCATTTTAGCCTTTATAAAGGCTAGAATTTAAGTTTTAGCCTTTATAGAGGCTAGAATTTAAGTTTTAGCCTTTATAAAGGCTAGAATTTCATTTTAGCCATTATAAAGGCTAGAATTTAAGTTTTAGCCTTTATAAAGGCTAGAATTTCGTTTTAGCCTTTATAAAGGCTAGAATTTCATTTTAGCCTTCATAAAGGCTAGAATTTCATTTTAGCCGTTGTAAAGGCTAGAATTTCATTGTAGCTTTTATAAAGGCTAGAATGTAAGTTTTAGCCTTTATAAAGGCTAGAATTTGAGTTTTAGCCTTTATTCAGGCGAGAATTTCATTTTAGCCTTTACAAAGGCTAGAATTCCAGTTTCAGCCTTTATAAAGGCTAGAATTTCATTTTAGCCTTTATAAAGGCTAGAATTCCATTTTAGCCTTTATAAAGGCTAGAATTTCAGTTTTAGCCTTTATGAAGGCTAGAATTTCAATTTTAGCCTTTATGAAGGCTAGAATTTCATTTTAGCCTTTATAAAGGCTAGAATTCCTTTAGCCCTCATAAAGGCTAGAATTTGAGTTTTAGCCTTCATGAAGGCTAGAATTTCATTTTAGCCATTATAAAGACTAGAATTTAGGTTTTAGCCTTTATAAAGGCTAGAATTTAAGTTTTAGCCTTTATAAAGGCTAGAATTTAAGTTTTAGCCTTTATTCAGGCGAGAATTCCATTTTAGCCTTTACAAAGGCTAGAATTTCGGTTTCAGCCTTTATAAAGGCTAGAATTTCGTTTTAGCCTTTATAAAGACTGGAATTTCATTTTAGCCTTTATAAAGGCTAGAATTTAAGTTTCAGCTTTTGTAAAGGCTAAAATTTCATTTTAGCCTTTATAAAGGCTAGAATTTCATTTTAGCCTTTGTAAAGGCTAGAATTTCATTGCAGCCTTTATAAAGGCTGGAATTTGAGTTTTAGCCTTTATTCAGGCGAGAATTTCATTTTAGCCCTTACAAAGGCAAGAATTTCAGTTTCAGCCTTTATAAAGGCTAGAATTTCAGTTTTAGCCTTCATTAAGGCTAGAATTTCATTTTCGCCTTTATGAAAGCTAGAATTTCAGTTTTAGTTTTTATAAAGGCTAGAATTTCGTTTTAGCCTTTGTAAAGGCTAGAATTTCATTTTAGCCTTTATAGAGGCTAGAATTTAAGTTTTAGCCTTTATAAAGGCTAGAATTCCATTTTAGCCTTTATAAAGGCTAGAATTTGAGTTTTAGCCTTTATAAAGGCTAGAATTTCATTTTAGCCTTTATAAAGGCTAGAATTTAAGTTTTAGCCTTTATTCAGGCTAGAATTTGAGTTTCAGCCTTCATTCAGGCTAGAATTTCATTTTAGCCTTTATAAAGGCTGGAGTTCCAGTTTAGCCATTATAGAGGCTAGAATTTCCGTTTAGCCTTTATAAAGGCTAGATTTTCAGTTTTAGCCTTTATAAAGGCTAGAATTTCATTTTAGCTTTTACAAAGGCTAGAATTTAAGTTTTAGCCTTTATTAATGCTAGAATTTCATTTTAGTCTTTATAAAAGCTAGAATTTCAGTTTCAGCCTTTCTAAAGGCTAGAATTTCATTTTAGCCTTTATAAAGGCTAGAATTTCATTTTAGCCTTTATAAAGGCTAGAATTCAAGTTTTAGCCTTTACAAAGGCTAGAGTTTCGTTTTAGCCTTCATAAAGGCTAGAATTTAAGTTTTAGCCTTTATAAAGGCTAGAATTCAAGTTTTAGCCTTTATAAAGGCTAGAATTCCATTTTAGCCTTTGTAAAGGCTAGAATTCAAGTTTTAGCCTTTATAAAGGCTAGAATTTCATTTTAGCCTTTAAAAAGGCTAGAATTTCATTTTAGCCTTTGTAAAGGCTAGAATTTCATTTTAGCCTTTAGAAAGGCTAGAATTTCATTTTAGCCTTTATAAAGGCTAGAATCTAGGTTTTAGCCTTTCTAAAGGCTAGAATTCCATTTTAGCCTTTATAAAGGCTAGAATTTAATTTTTAGCCTTTATAAAGGCTAGAATTAAAGTTTTAGCCTTTATAAAGGCTAGAATTCCATTTTAGCCTTTATAAAGGCTAGAATTCAAGTTTTAGCCTTTATAAAGGCTAGAATTCCAATTTTAGCCTTTATAAAGGCTAGAATTCCATTTTAGCCTTTATAAAGGCTAGAATTCAAGTTTTAGCCTTTATAAAGGCTAGAATTCCAATTTTAGCCTTTATAAGGGCTAGAATTCAAGTTTTAGCCTTTATAAAGGCTAGAATTTCAATTTTAGCCTTTAGAAAGGCTAGAATTTCATTTTAGCCTTTATAAAGGCTAGAATTTAAGTTTTAGCCTTTATAAAGGCGAGAATTCCATTTTAGCCTTTATAAAGGCTAGAATTTCATTTTAGCCTTTATAAAGGCTAGAATTTAAGTTTCAGCCTTCATAAAGGCTAGAATTTCATTTGAGCCTTTATAAAGGCTAGAATTTAATTTTTAGCCTTTCTAAAGGCTAGAATTTATGTTTTAACCTTTATAAAGGCTAGAATTTCATTTTAGTTTTTATAAAGGCTAGAATTCAAGTTTTAGCCTTTATAAAGGCTAGAATTTTAGTTCTAGCCTTTACAAAGGCTAGAATTCCATTTTAGACTTTATAAAGGCTAGAATTTAAGTTTTAGCCTTTATAAAGGCTAGAATTCCATTTTAGCCCTTATAAAGGCTAGAATTCAAGTTTTAGCCTTTATAAAGGCTAGAATTTCATTTTAGCCTTTACAAAGGCTAGAATTTAAGTTTTAGCCTTTATAAAGGCTAGAATTTCATTTTAGCCTTTATAAAGGCTAGAATCTAGGTTTTAGCCTTTATGAAGGCTAGAATTTCATTTTAGCCTTTACAAAGGCTAAAATCTAAGTTTCAGCCTTTATTAATGCTAGAACTTCATTTTAGCCTTTATAAAGGCTAGAATTTAAGTTTTAGCCTTTATAAAGGCTAGAATTCCATTTTAGCCTTTATAAAGGCTAGAATTCCATTTTAGCCTTTATAAAGAGTAGAATTCAAGTTTTAGCCTTTATAAAGGCTAGAATTCCATTTTAGCCTTTATAAAGGCTAGAATTCAAGTTTTAGCCTTTATGAAGGCTAGAATTCCATTTTAGCCTTTATAAAGGCTAGAATTGAAGTTTTAGCCTTTATAAAGGCTAGAATTCCATTTTAGCCCTTATAAAGGCTAGAATTCAAGTTTTAGCCTTTATAAAGGCTAGAATTTTATTTCAGCCTTTACAAAGGCTAGAATTTAAGTTTTAGCCTTTATAAAGGCTAGAATTCCATTTTAGCCCTTATAAAGGCTAGAATTCAAGTTTTAGCCTTTAGAAAGGCTAGAATTTCATTTTAGCCTTTATAAAGGCTAGAATTTCGTTCTAGCTTTTATAAAGATAGAATTTCATTTTAGCCTTTGTAAAGGCTAGAATTTCATTTTAGCCTTTAGAAAGGCTAGAATTTCATTTTAGCCTTTATAAAGGCTAGAATTTAAGTTTTAGCCTTTATTAAGGCTAGAATTCCATTTCAGCCTTCACAAAGGCTAGAATTTCATTTTAGCCCTTAGAAAGGTTAGAATTTCATTTTAGCCTTTAGAAAGGTTAGAATTTCATTTTAGCCTTTAGAAAGGCTAGAATCTAGGTTTTAGCCTTTATAAAGGCTAGAATTTAAGTTTTAGCCTTTATAAAAGTTAGAATTTATAATTCAGCGTTTAGAAAGGCTAGAATTTCATTTTAGCCTTTATAAAGGCTAGAATTTCATTTTAGCCTTTATAAAAGCTAGAATTTAAGTTTTAGCCTTGATAAAGGCTAGAATTTAAGTTTTAGCCTATATAAAGGCTAGAATTTCGTTTTAGCCTTTATAAAGGCTAGAATTTCATTTTAGCCTTTATAAAGGTTAGAATTCCATTTTAGCCTTTATAAAGGATAGATTTTAAGTTTTAGCCTTTATAAAAGCTAGAATTTCGTTTTAGCCTTTATAAAGGCTGGAATTTCATTTCAGCCTTTACAGGGGCTAGAATTTAAGTTTTAGCCTATATAAAGGCTAGAATTTCGTTTTAGCCTTTATGAAGGCTGGAATTTCATTTTAGCCTTTATAAAGGCTAGAATTTAAGTTTTAGCCTTTATAAAGGCTAGAATTTCATTTCAGCCATTATAAAGGCTAGAATTTAAGTTTTAGCCTTTATAAAGGCTAGAATTTCGTTTTAGCCTTTATAAAGGCTAGAATTTCATTTTAGCCTTCATAAAGGCTAGAATTTCATTTTAGCCGTTGTAAAGGCTAGAATTTCAGTTTGAACCTTTATGAAGGCTAGAATCTCCATTTTAGCCTTTATAAAGGCTAGAATTTCATTTTAGCCTTCATAAAGGCTAGAATTCCATTTTAGCCCTTGTGAAGGCTAGATTTTCAGTTTTAGCTTTTATAAAGGCTAGAATTTCATTTTAGCCTTTATAAAAGGTAGGATTTAAGTTTTAGCCTTTATAAAGGCTAGAATTCCATTTTAGCCTTTATAAAGGCTAGAATTTGAGTTTTAGCCTTTATAAAGGCTAGAATTTCATTTTAGCCTTTATAAAGGCTAGAATCTAGGTTCTATCGTTTATAAAGGCTAGAATTTCATTTTAGCCATTACAAAGGCTAGAATTTAAGTTTTAGCCTTTATGAAGGCTAGAATTCCATTTTAGCCTTTATAAAAGCGAGGATTTAAGTTTTAGCCTTTATAAAGGCTAGAATTTCATTGTAGCCTTTATAAAGGCTAGAATGTAAGTTTTAGCCTTTATAAAGGCTAGAATTTGAGTTTTAGCCTTTATTCAGGCGAGAATTTCATTTTAGCCTTTACAAAGGCTAGAATTCCAGTTTCAGCCTTTATAAAGGCTAGAATTTCAGTTTTAGCCTTTATGAAGGCTAGAATTTTAATTTTAGCCTTTATGAAGGCTAGAATTTCATTTTAGCCTTTATAAAGGCTAGAATTCCATTTTAGCCCTCATAAAGGCTAGAATTTGAGTTTTAGCCTTCATGAAGGCTAGAATTTCATTTTAGCCATTAAAAAGACTAGAATTTAGGTTTTAGCCTTTATAAAGGCTAGAATTTAAGTTTTAGCCTCTATTCAGGCGAGAATTCCATTTTAGCCTTTACAAAGGCTAGAATTTCAGTTTCAGCCTTTATAAAGGCTAGAATTTCAGTTTTAGGTTTTATGAAGGCTAGAATTTCAATTTTAGCCTTTATAAAGGTTAGAATTTCATTTTAGCCTTTATAAAGGCTAGAATTTCATTTTAGCCTTTATAAAGGCTAGAATTTCATTTTAGCCTTTATAAAAGCTAGGATTTAAGTTTTAGCCTTTATAAAGGCTAGAATTTCATTTCAGCCTTTACAAAGGCTAGAATTCAAGTTTTAGCCTATATGAAGGCTAGAATTTCGTTTTAGCCTTTATAAAGACTGGAATTTCATTTTAGCCTTTATAAAGGCTAGAATTTAAGTTTCAGCTTTTGTAAAGGCTAGAATTTCATTTTAGCCTTTATAAAGGCTAGAATTTCATTTTAGCCTTTGTAAAGGCTAGAATTTCATTGCAGCCTTTATAAAGGCTGGAATTTGAGTTTTAGCCTTTATTCAGGCGAGAATTTCATTTTAGCCCTTACAAAGGCAAGAATTTCAGTTTCAGCCTTTATAAAGGCTAGAATTCCAGTTTTAGCCTTCATTAAGGCTAGAATATCATTTTCGCCTTTATGAAAGCTAGAATTTCAGTTTTAGCCTTTATAAAGGCTAGAATTTCGTTTTAGCCTTTGTAAAGGCTAGAATTTCATTTTAGCCTTTATAGAGGCTAGAATTTAAGTTTTAGCCTTTATAAAGGCTAGAATTCCATTTTAGCCTTTATAAAGGCTAGAATTTGAGTTTTAGCCTTTATAAAGGCTAGAATTTCATTTTAGCCTTTATAAAGGCTAGAATGTAAGTTTTAGCCTTTATTCAGGCTAGAATTTAAGTTTCAGCCTTCATCCAGGCTAGAATTTCATTTCAGCCTTTATAAAGGCTGGAGTTCCAGTTTAGCCATTATAGAGGCTAGAATTTCCGTTTAGCCTTTATAAAGGCTAGATTTTCAGTTTTAGCCTTTCTAAAGGCTAGAATTCCATTTTAGCCTTTATAAAGGCTAGAATCCCATTTTAGCCTTTATAAAGGCTAGAATTCAAGTTTTAGCCTTTATAAAGGCTAGAATTTCATTTTAGCCTTTACAAAGGCTAGAATTTAAGTTTTAGCCTTTATAAAGGCTAGAATTTCATTTTAGCCTTTAAAAAGGCTAGAATTTCATTTTAGCCTTTGTAAAGGCTAGAATTTCATTTTAGCCTTTAGAAAGGCTAGAATTTCATTTTAGCCTTTATAAAGGCTAGAATCTAAGTTTTAGCCTTTATTAATGCTAGAACTTCATTTTAGCCTTTATAAAGGCTAGAATTTAAGTTTTAGCCTTTATAAAGGCTAGAATTCCATTTTAGCCTTTATAAAGGCTAGAATCCCATTTTAGCCTTTATAAAGGCTAGAATTCAAGTTTTAGCCTTTATAAAGGCTAGAATTCCATTTTAGCCTTTCTAAAGGCTAGAATTCAAGTTTTAGCCTTTATAAAGGCTAGAATTCCATTTTAGCCTTTACAAAGGTTAGAATTCAAGTTTTAGCCTTTATAAAGGCTAGAATTTCGTTTTAGCCTTTATAAAGGCTAGAATTTCATTTTAGCCTTTACAAAGGCTAGAATTTAAGTTTTAGCCTTTATAAAGGCTAGAATTCCATTTTAGCCTTTATAAAGGCTAGAATTTCATTTTAGCCTTTATAAAGGCTAGAATTTCATTTTAGCCTTTGTAAAGGCTAGAATTTCATTTTAGCCTTTAGAAAGGCTAGAATTTCATTTTAGCCTTTATAAAGGCTAGAATTTAAGTTTTAGCCTTTATTAAGGCTAGAATTCCATTTTAGCCTTCACAAAGGCTAGAATTTCATTTTAGCCCTTAGAAAGGTTAGAATTTCATTTTAGCCTTTAGAAAGGTTAGAATTTCATTTTAGCCTTTAGAAAGGCTAGAATCTAGGTTTTAGCCTTTATAAAGGCTAGAATTTCATTTTAGCCTTTACAAAGGCTAGAATCTAAGTTTTAGCCTATATAAAGGCTAGAATTTCGTTTTAGCCTTTATAAAAGTTAGACTTTATAATTCAGCCTTTAGAAAGGCTAGAATTTCATTTTAGCCTTTAAAAAGGCTAGAATTTCATTTTAGCCTTTGTAAAGGCTAGAATTTCATTTTAGCCTTTAGAAAGGCTAGAATTTCATTTTAGCCTTTATAAAGGCTAGAATCTAGGTTTTAGCCTTTCTAAAGGCTAGAATTCCATTTTAGCCTTTATAAAGGCTAGAATTTAATTTTTAGCCTTTATAAAGGCTAGAATTAAAGTTTTAGCCTTTATAAAGGCTAGAATTCCATTTTAGCCTTTATAAAGGCTAGAATTCAAGTTTTAGCCTTTATAAAGGCTAGAATTCCAATTTCAGCCTTTATAAAGGCTAGAATTCCATTTTAGCCTTTATAAAGGCTAGAATTCAAGTTTTAGCCTTTATAAAGGCTAGAATTCCAATTTTAGCCTTTATAAGGGCTAGAATTCAAGTTTTAGCCTTTATAAAGGCTAGAATTTCAATTTTAGCCTTTAGAAAGGCTAGAATTTCATTTTAGCCTTTATAAAGGCTAGAATTTAAGTTTTAGCCTTTATAAAGGCGAGAATTCCATTTTAGCCTTTATAAAGGCTAGAATTTCATTTTAGCCTTTATAAAGGCTAGAATTTAAGTTTCAGCCTTCATAAAGGCTAGAATTTCATTTGAACCTTTATAAAGGCTAGAATTTAATTTTTAGCCTTTCTAAAGGCTAGAATTTATGTTTTAACCTTTATAAAGGCTAGAATTTCATTTTAGTTTTTATAAAGGCTAGAATTCAAGTTTTAGCCTTTATAAAGGCTAGAATTTTAGTTCTAGCCTTTACAAAGGCTAGAATTCCATTTTAGACTTTATAAAGGCTAGAATTTAAGTTTTAGCCTTTATAAAGGCTAGAATTCCATTTTAGCCCTTATAAAGGCTAGAATTCAAGTTTTAGCCTTTATAAAGGCTAGAATTTCATTTTAGCCTTTACAAAGGCTAGAATTTAAGTTTTAGCCTTTATAAAGGCTAGAATTTCATTTTAGCCTTTATAAAGGCTAGAATCTAGGTTTTAGCCTTTATGAAGGCTAGAATTTCATTTTAGCCTTTACAAAGGCTAGAATCTAAGTTTCAGCCTTTATTAATGCTAGAACTTCATTTTAGCCTTTATAAAGGCTAGAATTTAAGTTTTAGCCTTTATAAAGGCTAGAATTCCATTTTAGCCTTTATAAAGGCTAGAATTCCATTTTAGCCTTTATAAAGAGTAGAATTCAAGTTTTAGCCTTTATAAAGGCTAGAATTCCATTTTAGCCTTTATAAAGGCTAGAATTCAAGTTTTAGCCTTTATGAAGGCTAGAATTCCATTTTAGCCTTTATAAAGGCTAGAATTGAAGTTTTAGCCTTTATAAAGGCTAGAATTCCATTTTAGCCCTTATAAAGGCTAGAATTCAAGTTTTAGCCTTTATAAAGGCTAGAATTTTATTTCAGCCTTTACAAAGGCTAGAATTTAAGTTTTAGCCTTTATAAAGGCTAGAATTCCATTTTAGCCCTTATAAAGGCTAGAATTCAAGTTTTAGCCTTTAGAAAGGCTAGAATTTCATTTTAGCCTTTATAAAGGCTAGAATTTCGTTCTAGCTTTTATAAAGATAGAATTTCATTTTAGCCTTTGTAAAGGCTAGAATTTCATTTTAGCCTTTAGAAAGGCTAGAATTTCATTTTAGCCTTTATAAAGGCTAGAATTTAAGTTTTAGCCTTTATTAAGGCTAGAATTCCATTTCAGCCTTCACAAAGGCTAGAATTTCATTTTAGCCCTTAGAAAGGTTAGAATTTCATTTTAGCCTTTAGAAAGGTTAGAATTTCATTTAGCCTTTAGAAAGGCTAGAATCTAGGTTTTAGCCTTTATAAAGCTAGAATTTAAGTTTTAGCCTTTATAAAAGTTAGAATTTATAATTCAGCGTTTAGAAAGGCTAGAATTTCATTTTAGCCTTTATAAAGGCTAGAATTTCATTTTAGCCTTTATAAAAGCTAGAATTTAAGTTTTAGCCTTGATAAAGGCTAGAATTTAAGTTTTAGCCTATATAAAGGCTAGAATTTCGTTTTAGCCTTTATAAAGGCTAGAATTTCATTTAGCCTTTATAAAGGTTAGAATTCCATTTTAGCCTTTATAAAGGATAGATTTTAAGTTTTAGCCTTTATAAAAGCTAGAATTTCGTTTTAGCCTTTATAAAGGCTGGAATTTCATTTCAGCCTTTACAGGGGCTAGAATTTAAGTTTTAGCCTATATAAAGGCTAGAATTTCGTTTTAGCCTTTATGAAGGCTGGAATTTCATTTTAGCCTTTATAAAGGCTAGATTTAAGTTTTAGCCTTTATAAAGGCTAGAATTTCATTTCAGCCATTATAAAGGCTAGAATTTAAGTTTTAGCCTTTATAAAGGCTAGAATTTCGTTTTAGCCTTTATAAAGGCTAGAATTTCATTTTAGCCTTCATAAAGGCTAGAATTTCATTTTAGCCGTTGTAAAGGCTAGAATTTCAGTTTGAACCTTTATGAAGGCTAGAATCTCCATTTAGCCTTATAAAGGCTAGAATTTCATTTTAGCCTTTATAAAGGCTAGAATCTAGGTTCTATCGTTTATAAAGGCTAGAATTTCATTTTAGCCATTACAAAGGCTAGAATTTAAGTTTTAGCCTTTATAAAGGCTAGAATTCCATTTTAGCCTTTATAAAAGCGAGGATTTAAGTTTTAGCCTTTATAAAGGCTAGAATTTCATTGTAGCCTTTATAAAGGCTAGAATGTAAGTTTTAGCCTTTATAAAGGCTAGAATTTGAGTTTTAGCCTTTATTCAGGCGAGAATTTCATTTTAGCCTTTACAAAGGCTAGAATTCCAGTTTCAGCCTTTATAAGGCTAGAATTTCAGTTTTAGCCTTTATGAAGGCTAGAATTTTAATTTTAGCCTTTATGAAGGCTAGAATTTCATTTTAGCCTTTATAAAGGCTAGAATTCCATTTTAGCCCTCATAAAGGCTAGAATTTGAGTTTTAGCCTTCATGAAGGCTAGAATTTCATTTTAGCCATTAAAAAGACTAGAATTTAGGTTTTAGCCTTTATAAAGGCTAGAATTTAAGTTTTAGCCTCTATTCAGGCGAGAATTCCATTTTAGCCTTTACAAAGGCTAGAATTTCAGTTTCAGCCTTTATAAAGGCTAGAATTTCAGTTTTAGGTTTTATGAAGGCTAGAATTCAATTTTAGCCTTTATAAAGGTTAGAATTTCATTTTAGCCTTTATAAAGGCTAGAATTTCATTTTAGCCTTTATAAAGGCTAGAATTTCATTTTAGCCTTTATAAAAGCTAGGATTTAAGTTTTAGCCTTTATAAAGGCTAGAATTTCATTTCAGCCTTTACAAAGGCTAGAATTCAAGTTTTAGCCTTTATAAAGGCTAGAATTCCATTTTAGCCTTTACAAAGGCTAGAATTTCAGTTTCAGCCTTTATAAAGGCTAGAATTTCAGTTTTAGGTTTTATGAAGGCTAGAATTTCAATTTTAGCCTTTATAAAGGCTAGAATTTCGTTTTAGCCTTTATAAAGACTGGAATTTCATTTTAGCCTTTATAAAGGCTAGAATTTAAGTTTCAGCTTTTGTAAAGGCTAGAATTCATTTTAGCCTTTATAAAGGCTAGAATTCATTTTAGCCTTTGTAAAGGCTAGAATTTCATTGCAGCCTTTATAAAGGCTGGAATTTGAGTTTAGCCTTTATTCAGGCGAGAATTTCATTTTAGCCCTTACAAAGGCAAGAATTTCAGTTTCAGCCTTTATAAAGGCTAGAATTCCAGTTTTAGCCTTCATTAAGGCTAGAATATCATTTTCGCCTTTATGAAAGCTAGAATTTCAGTTTTAGCCTTTATAAAGGCTAGAATTTCGTTTTAGCCTTTGTAAAGGCTAGAATTTCATTTTAGCCTTTATAGAGGCTAGAATTTAAGTTTTAGCCTTTATAAAGGCTAGAATTCCATTTTAGCCTTTATAAAGGCTAGAATTTGAGTTTTAGCCTTTATAAAGGCTAGAATTTCATTTTAGCCTTTATAAAGGCTAGAATTTAAGTTTTAGCCTTTATTCAGGCTAGAATTTAAGTTTCAGCCTTCATTCAGGCTAGAATTTCATTTCAGCCTTTATAAAGGCTGGAGTTCCAGTTTTAGCCATTATAGAGGCTAGAATTTCCGTTTAGCCTTTATAAAGGCTAGATTTTCAGTTTTAGCCTTTCTAAAGGCTAGAATTCCATTTTCAAGCCTTTATAAAGGCTAGAATCCCATTTTAGCCTTTATAAAGGCTAGAATTCAAGTTTTAGCCTTTTATAAAGGCTAGAATTTCATTTTAGCCTTTACAAAGGCTAGAATTTAAGTTTTAGCCTTTATAAAGGCTAGATTTCATTTTAGCCTTTAAAAAGGCTAGAATTTCATTTTAGCCTTTGTAAAGGCTAGAATTTCATTTTAGCCTTTAGAAAGGCTAGAATTTCATTTTAGCCTTTATAAAGGCTAGAATCTAAGTTTTAGCCTTTATTAATGCTAGAACTTCATTTTAGCCTTTATAAAGGCTAGAATTTAAGTTTTAGCCTTTATAAAGGCTAGAATTCCATTTTAGCCTTTATAAAGGCTAGAATCCCATTTTAGCCTTTATAAAGGCTAGAATTCAAGTTTTAGCCTTTATAAAGGCTAGAATTCCATTTTAGCCTTTCTAAAGGCTAGAATTCAAGTTTTAGCCTTTATAAAGGCTAGAATTCCATTTTAGCCTTTACAAAGGTTAGAATTCAAGTTTTAGCCTTTATAAAGGCTAGAATTTCGTTTTAGCCTTTATAAAGGCTAGAATTTCATTTTAGCCTTTACAAAGGCTAGAATTTAAGTTTTAGCCTTTATAAAGGCTAGAATTCCATTTTAGCCTTTATAAAGGCTAGAATTTCATTTTAGCCTTTATAAAGGCTAGAATTTCATTTTAGCCTTTGTAAAGGCTAGAATTTCATTTTAGCCTTTAGAAAGGCTAGAATTTCATTTTAGCCTTTATAAAGGCTAGAATTTAAGTTTTAGCCTTTATTAAGGCTAGAATTCCATTTTAGCCTTCACAAAGGCTAGAATTTCATTTTAGCCCTTAGAAAGGTTAGAATTTCATTTTAGCCTTTAGAAAGGTTAGAATTTCATTTTAGCCTTTAGAAAGGCTAGAATCTAGGTTTTAGCCTTTATAAAGGCTAGAATTTCATTTTAGCCTTTACAAAGGCTAGAATCTAAGTTTTAGCCTATATAAAGGCTAGAATTTCGTTTTAGCCTTTATAAAAGTTAGACTTTATAATTCAGCCTTTAGAAAGGCTAGAATTTCATTTTAGCCTTCACAAAGGCTAGAATTCAAGATTTATAAAGGCTAGAATTTCATTTTAGCCTTTATAAAAGCTAGAATTTAAGTTTTAGACTTGATAAAGGCTAGAATTTAAGTTTTAGCCTTTATAAAGGCTAGAATTTCATTTTAGCCTTTGTAAAGGCTAGAATTTCATTTTAGCCTTTGTAATGAC
Source organism: Aleiodes leptofemur (assembly GCA_963942555.1). Lineage (NCBI taxonomy): Eukaryota > Metazoa > Arthropoda > Insecta > Hymenoptera > Braconidae > Aleiodes > Aleiodes leptofemur. The sequence continues at coordinate 17,487,047 of OZ012609.1, forward strand.
TAGAATTTCATTTTAGCCTGTATAAAGGCTAGAATGGCAGTTTTAGCCTTTAAGACGGCTAGAATTTCAATTTTAGCCTTTATGAAGGCTAGAATTTGAGTTTTAGCCTTTATAAAGGCTAGAATTTCATTTTAGCCTTTACAAAGGCTAGAATTTAAGTTTTAGCCTAGATAAAGGCTAGAATTTCGTTTTAGCCTTTATAAAGGCTAGAATTTCATTTTAGCCTTCATAAAGGCTAGAATTTAAGTTTTAGCCTTTATAAAGGCTAGAATTCCATTTTAGCCTTTATAAAGGCTAGAATTCAAGTTTTAGCCTTTATAAGGGCTAGAATTCCATTTTAGCGTTTATAAAGGCTAGAATTTAATTTTTAGCCTTCATAAAGGCTAGAATTCAAGTTTTAGCCTTTATAAAGTTTAGAATTCCATTTTAGCCTTTATAAAGGCTAGAATCCCATTTTAGCCTTTATAAAGGCTAGAATTCAAGTTTTAGCCTTTATAAAGGCTAGAATTCCATTTTAGCCTTTATAAAGGCTAGAATTCCATTTTAGCCTTTATAAAGCTAGAATTCCATTTTAGCCTTTATAAAGGCTAGAATTCAAGTTTTAGCCTTCATAAAGGCTAGAATTTCAATTTTAGCCTTTAGAAAAGCTAGAATTTCATTTTAGCCTTTATAAAGGCTAGAATTTAAGTTTTAGCCTTTATAAAGGCTAGAATTCCATTTTAGCCTTTATAAAGGCTAGAATTCCATTTTAGCCTTTACAAAGGTTAGAATTCAAGTTTTAGCCTTTATAAAGGCTAGAATTTCGTTTTAGCCTTTATAAAGGCTAGAATTTCATTTTAGCCTTTACAAAGGCTAGAATTTAAGTTTTAGCCTAGATAAAGGCTAGAATTTCGTTTTAGCCTTTATAAAGGCTAGAATTTCATTTTAGCCTTCATAAAGGCTAGAATTTAAGTTTTAGCCTTTATAAAGGCTAGAATTCCATTTTAGCCTTTATAAAGGCTAGAATTCAAGTTTTAGCCTTTATAAAGGCTAGAATTCCATTTTAGCCTTCATAAAGGCTAGAATTTAATTTTTAGCCTTTATAAAGGCTAGAATTCAAGTTTTAGCCTTTATAAAGACTAGAATTCCATTTTAGCCTTTATAAAGGCTAGAATCCCATTTTAGCCTTTATAAAGGCTAGAATTTCATTTTAGCCTTTATAAAGGCTAGAATTTAAGTTTTAGCCTTTATTCAGGCTAGAATTTAAGTTTCAGCCTTCATTCAGGCTAGAATTTCATTTTAGCCTTTATAAAGGCTGGAGTGCCAGTTTAGCCATTATAGAGGCTAGAATTTCCGTTTAGCCTTTATAAAGGCTAGATTTTCAGTTTTAGCCTTTATAAAGGCTAGAATTTCATTTTAGCTTTTACAAAGGCTAGAATTTAAGTTTTAGCCTTTATTAATGCTAGAATTTCATTTTAGTCTTTATAAAAGCTAGAATTTCAGTTTCAGCCTTTCTAAAGGCTAGAATTTCATTTTAGCCTTTATAAAGGCTAGAATTTCATTTTAGCCTTTATAAAGGCTAGAATTCAAGTTTTAGCGTTTATAAAGGCTAGAATTTCGTTTTAGCCTTCATAAAGGCTAGAATTTAAGTTTTAGCCTTTATAAAGGCTAGAATTCAAGTTTTAGCCTTTATAAAGGCTAGAATTCCATTTTAGCCTTTATAAAGGCTAGAATCCCATTTTAGCCTTTATAAAGGCTAGAATTCAAGTTTTAGCCTTTATAAAGGCTAGAATTTCATTTTAGCCTTTACAAAGGCTAGAATTTAAGTTTTAGCCTTTATAAAGGCTAGAATTTCATTTTAGCCTTTAAAAAGGCTAGAATTTCATTTTAGCCTTTGTAAAGGCTAGAATTTCATTTTAGCCTTTAGAAAGGCTAGAATTTCATTTTAGCGTTTATAAAGGCTAGAATCTAAGTTTTAGCCTTTATTAATGCTAGAACTTCATTTTAGCCTTTATAAAGGCTAGAATTTAAGTTTTAGCCTTTATAAAGGCTAGAATTCCATTTTAGCCTTTATGAAGGCTAGAATCCCATTTTAGCCTTTATAAAGGCTAGAATTCAAGTTTTAGCCTTTATAAAGGCTAGAATTCCATTTTAGCCTTTATAAAGGCTAGAATTCAAGTTTTAGCCTTTATAAAGGCTAGAATTCCATTTTAGCCTTTACAAAGGTTAGAATTCAAGTTTTAGCCTTTATAAAGGCTAGAATTTCGTTTTAGCCTTTATAAAGGCTAGAATTTCATTTTAGCCTTTACAAAGGCTAGAATTTAAGTTTTAGCCTTTATAAAGGCTAGAATTCCATTTTAGCCTTTATAAAGGCTAGAATTTCATTTTAGCCTTTATAAAGGCTAGAATTTCATTTTAGCCTTTGTAAAGGCTAGAATTTCATTTTAGCCTTTAGAAAGGCTAGAATTTCATTTTAGCCTTTATAAAGGCTAGAATTTAAGTTTTAGCCTTTATTAAGGCTAGAATTCCATTTTAGCCTTCACAAAGGCTAGAATTTCATTTTAGCCCTTAGAAAGGTTAGAATTTCATTTTAGCCTTTAGAAAGGTTAGAATTTCATTTTAGCCTTTAGAAAGGCTAGAATCTAGGTTTTAGCCTTTATAAAGGCTAGAATTTCATTTTAGCCTTTACAAAGGCTAGAATCTAAGTTTTAGCCTATATAAAGGCTAGAATTTCGTTTTAGCCTTTATAAAGGCTAGAATTTAAATTTTAGCCTTTATAAAAGTTAGAATTTATAATTCAGCCTTTAGAAAGGCTAGAATTTCATTTTAGCCTTCACAAAGGCTAGAATTCAAGATTTATAAAGGCTAGAATTTCATTTTAGCCTTTATAAAAGCTAGAATTTAAGTTTTAGCCTTGATAAAGGCTAGAATTTAAGTTTTAGCCTTTATAAAGGCTAGAATTTCATTTTAGCCTTTGTAAAGGCTAGAATTTCATTTTAGCCTTTGTAAAGGCTAGAATTTCATTTTAGCCTGTATAAAGGCTAGAATGGCAGTTTTAGCCTTTAAGACGGCTAGAATTTCAATTTTAGCCTTTATGAAGGCTAGAATTTGAGTTTTAGCCTTTATAAAGGCTAGAATTTCATTTTAGCCTTTACAAAGGCTAGAATTTAAGTTTTAGCCTAGATAAAGGCTAGAATTTCGTTTTAGCCTTTATAAAGGCTAGAATTTCATTTTAGTCTTCATAAAGGCTAGAATTTAAGTTTTAGCCTTTATAAAGGCTCGAATTTCATTTTAGCCTTCATAAAGGCTAGAATTTAAGTTTTAGCCTTTATAAAGGCTAGAATTCCATTTTAGCCTTTATAAAGGCTAGAATTTAATTCTTAGCCTTTATAAAGGCTAGAATTCAAGTTTTAGCCTTTATAAAGACTAGAATTCCATTTTAGCCTTTATAAAGGCTAGAATCCCATTTTAGCCTTTATAAAGGCTAGAATTCAAGTTTTAGCCTTTATAAAGGCTAGAATTCCATTTTAGCCTTTATAAAGGCTAGAATTCCATTTTAGCCTTTATAAAGGCTAGAATTCCATCTTAGCCTTTATAAAGGCTAGAATTCAAGTTTTAGCCTTCATAAAGGCTAGAATTTCAATTTTAGCCTTTAGAAAGGCTAGAATTTCATTTTAGCCTTTATAAAGGCTAGAATTTAAGTTTTAGCCTTTATAAAGGCTAGGATTTCGTTTTAGCCTTCATAAAGGCTAGAATTTAAGTTTTAGCCTTTATAAAGGCTAGAATTTAATTTTAGCCCTTATAAAGGCTAGAATTCAAGTTTTAGCCTTTAGAAAGGCTAGAATTTCATTTTAGCCTTCATAGAGGCTAGAATTTCGTTTTAGCCTTTATAAAGGCTAGAATTTCATTTTAGCCTTCATAAAAGCTAGAATTTAAGTTTTAGCCTTTATAAAGGCTAGAATTTCATTTTAGCCTTTATAAAGGCTAGAATTTAAGTTTTAGCCTTTATAAAGGCTAGAATTCCATTTTAGCCTTCACAAAGGCTAGAATTCCATTTTAGACTTTATAAAGGCGAGAATTTAAGTTTTAGCCTTTATAAAGGCTAGAATTCCATTTTAGCCTTTATAAAGACTAGAATTTAAGTTTTAGCCTTTATAAAGGCTAGAATTTCATTTTAGCCTTCTCAAAGGCTAGAATTTAAGTTTTAGCCTTTATAAAGGCTAGAATTTCATTTTAGCCTTTATAAAAGCTAGAATTTAAGTTTTAGCCTTGATAAAGGCTAGAATTTAAGTTTTAGCCTATATAAAGGCTAGAATTTCGTTTTAGCCTTTATAAAAGCTAGAATTTCATTTTAGCCTTTATAAAGGTTAGAATTCCATTTTAGCCTTTATAAAGGATAGATTTTAAGTTTTAGCCTTTATAAAAGCTAGAATTTCGTTTTAGCCTTTATAAAGGCTGGAATTTCATTTCAGCCTTTACAAAGGCTAGAATTTAAGTTTTAGCCTATATAAAGGCTAGAATTTCGTTTTAGCCTTTATGAAGGCTGGAATTTCATTTTAGCCTTTATAAAGGCTAGAATTTAAGTTTTAGCCTTTATAAAGGCTAGAATTTAAGTTTTAGCCTTTATAAAGGCTAGAATTTCATTTTAGCCATTATAAAGGCTAGAATTTAAGTTTTAGCCTTTATAAAGGCTAGAATTTCGTTTTAGCCTTTATAAAGGCTAGAATTTCATTTTAGCCTTCATAAAGGCTAGAATTTCATTTTAGCCGTTGTAAAGGCTAGAATTTCATTGTAGCTTTTATAAAGGCTAGAATGTAAGTTTTAGCCTTTATAAAGGCGAGAATTTCATTTTAGCCTTTACAAAGGCTAGAATTCCAGTTTCAGCCTTTATAAAGGCTAGAATTTCATTTTAGCCTTTATAAAGGCCAGAATTCCATTTTAGCCTTTATAAAGGCTAGAATTTCAGTTTTAGCCTTTATGAAGGCTAGAATTTCAATTTTAGCCTTTATGAAGGCTAGAATTTCATTTTAGCCGTTATAAAGGCTAGAATTCCTTTAGCCCTCATAAAGGCTAGAATTTGAGTTTTAGCCTTCATGAAGGCTAGAATTTCATTTTAGCCATTATAAAGACTAGAATTTAGGTTTTAGCCTTTATAAAGGCTAGAATTTAAGTTTTAGCCTTTATAAAGGCTAGAATTTAAGTTTTAGCCTTTATTCAGGCGAGAATTCCATTTTAGCCTTTACAAAGGCTAGAATTTCGGTTTCAGCCTTTATAAAGGCTAGAATTTCGTTTTAGCCTTTATAAAGACTGGAATTTCATTTTAGCCTTTATAAAGGCTAGAATTTAAGTTTCAGCTTTTGTAAAGGCTAGAATTTCATTTTAGCCTTTATAAAGGCTAGAATTTCATTTTAGCCTTTGTAAAGGCTAGAATTTCATTGCAGCCTTTATAAAGGCTGGAATTTGAGTTTTAGCCTTTATTCAGGCGAGAATTTCATTTTAGCCTTTACAAAGGCAAGAATTTCAGTTTCAGCCTTTATAAAGGCTAGAATTTCAGTTTTAGCCTTCATTAAGGCTAGAATTTCATTTTCGCCTTTATGAAAGCTAGAATTTCAGTTTTAGCCTTTATAAAGGCTAGAATTTCGTTTTAGCCTTTGTTTTGTAAAGGCTAGAATTTCATTTTAGCCTTCATAGAGGCTAGAATTTAAGTTTTAGCCTTTATAAAGGCTAGAATTCCATTTTAGCCTTTATAAAGGCTAGAATTTGAGTTTTAGCCTTTATAAAGGCTAGAATTTCATTTTAGCCTTTATAAAGGCTAGAATTTAAGTTTTAGCCTTTATTCAGGCTAGAATTTGAGTTTCAGCCTTCATTCAGGCTAGAATTTCATTTTAGCCTTTATAAAGGCTGGAGTTCCAGTTTAGCCATTATAGAGGCTAGAATTTCCGTTTAGCCTTTATAAAGGCTAGATTTTCAGTTTTAGCCTTTATAAAGGCTAGAATTTCATTTTAGCTTTTACAAAGGCTAGAATTTGAGTTTTAGCCTTTATTAATGCTAGAATTTCATTTTAGTCTTTATAAAAGCTAGAATTTCAGTTTCAGCCTTTCTAAAGGCTAGAATTTCATTTTAGCCTTTATAAAGGCTAGAATTTCATTTTAGCCTTTATAAAGGCTAGAATTCAAGTTTTAGCCTTTATAAAGGCTAGAGTTTCGTTTTAGCCTTCATAAAGGCTAGAATTTAAGTTTTAGCCTTTATAAAGGCTAGAATTCAAGTTTTAGCCTTTATAAAGGCTAGAATTCCATTTTAGCCTTTGTAAAGGCTAGAATTCAAGTTTTAGCCTTTATAAAGGCTAGAATTTCATTTTAGCCTTTAAAAAGGCTAGAATTTCATTTTAGCCTTTGTAAAGGCTAGAATTTCATTTTAGCCTTTAGAAAGGCTAGAATTTCATTTTAGCCTTTATAAAGGCTAGAATTCAAGTTTTAGCCTTTATGAAGGCTAGAATTTCAATTTTAGCCTTTAGAAAGGCTAGAATTTCATTTTAGCCTTTATAAAGGCTAGAATTTAAGTTTCAGCCTTCCTAAAGGCTAGAATTTCATTTGAGCCTTTACAAAGGTTAGAATTCAAGTTTTAGCCTTTATAAAGGCTAGAATTTCGTTTTAGCCTTTATAAAGGCTAGAATTTCATTTTAGCCTTTACAAAGGCTAGAATTTAAGTTTTAGCCTTTATAAAGGCTAGAATTCCATTTTAGCCTTTATAAAGGCTAGAATTTCATTTTAGCCTTTATAAAGGCTAGAATTTCATTTTAGCCTTTGTAAAGGCTAGAATTTCATTTTAGCCTTTAGAAAGGCTAGAATTTCATTTTAGCCTTTATAAAGGCTAGAATTTAAGTTTTAGCCTTTATTAAGGCTAGAATTCCATTTTAGCCTTCACAAAGGCTAGAATTTCATTTTAGCCCTTAGAAAGGTTAGAATTTCATTTTAGCCTTTAGAAAGGTTAGAATTTCATTTTAGCCTTTAGAAAGGCTAGAATCTAGGTTTTAGCCTTTATAAAGGCTAGAATTTCATTTTAGCCTTTACAAAGGCTAGAATCTAAGTTTTAGCCTATATAAAGGCTAGAATTTCGTTTTAGCCTTTATAAAGGCTAGAATTTAAATTTTAGCCTATATAAAAGTTAGAATTTATAATTCAGCCTTTAGAAAGGCTAGAATTTCATTTTAGCCTTCACAAAGGCTAGAATTCAAGATTTATAAAGGCTAGAATTTCATTTTAGCCTTTATAAAAGCTAGAATTTAAGTTTTAGCCTTGATAAAGGCTAGAATTTAAGTTTTAGCCTTTATAAAGGCTCGAATTTCATTTTAGCCTTTGTAAAGGCTAGAATTTCATTTTAGCCTTTGTAAAGGCTAGAATTTAATTTTAGCCTGTATAAAGGCTAGAATGGCAGTTCTAGCCTTTAAGACGGCTAGAATTTCAATTGTAGCCTTTATGAAGGCTAGAATCTAAGTTTTAGCCTATATAAAGGCTAGAATTTCGTTTTAGCCTTTATAAAGGCTAGAATTTAAATTTTAGCCTTTATAAAAGTTAGAATTTATAATTCAGCCTTTAGAAAGGCTAGAATTTCATTTTAGCCTTCACAAAGGCTAGAATTCAAGATTTATAAAGGCTAGAATTTCATTTTAGCCTTTATAAAAGCTAGAATTTAAGTTTTAGCCTTGATAAAGGCTAGAATTTAAGTTTTAGCCTTCATTCAGGCTAGAATTTCATTTTAGCCTTTATAAAGGCTGGAGTCCCAGTTTAGCCATTATAGAGGCTAGAATTTCCGTTTAGCCTTTATAAAGGCTAGATTTTCAGTTTTAGCCTTTATAAAGGCTAGAATTCCATTTTAGCTTTTACAAAGGCTAGAATTTAAGTTTTAGCCTTTATTAATGCTAGAATTTCATTTTAGTCTTTATAAAAGCTAGAATTTCAGTTTCAGCCTTTCTAAAGGCTAGAATTTCATTTTAGCCTTTATAAAGGCTAGAATTTCATTTTAGCCTTTATAAAGGCTAGAATTCAAGTTTTAGCCTTTATAAAGGCTAGAGTTTCGTTTTAGCCTTCATAAAGGCTAGAATTTAAGTTTTAGCCTTTATAAAGGCTAGAATTCAAGTTTTAGCCTTTATAAAGGCTAGAATTCCATTTTAGCCTTTGTAAAGGCTAGAATTCAAGTTTTAGCCTTTATAAAGGCTAGAATTTCATTTTAGCCTTTAAAAAGGCTAGAATTTCATTTTAGCCTTTGTAAAGGCTAGAATTTCATTTTAGCCTTTAGAAAGGCTAGAATTTCATTTTAGCCTTTATAAAGGCTAGAATCTAGGTTTTAGCCTTTATAAAGGCTAGAATTCCATTTTAGCCTTTATAAAGGCTAGAATTTAATTTTTAGCCTTTATAAAGGCTAGAATTCAAGTTTTAGCCTTTATAAAGGCTAGAATTCCATTTTAGCCTTTATAAAGGCTAGAATTCAAGTTTTAGCCTTTATAAAGGCTAGAATTCCAATTTTAGCCTTTATAAAGGCTAGAATTCCATTTTAGCCTTTATAAAGGCTAGAATTCAAGTTTTAGCCTTTATAAAGGCTAGAATTTCAATTTTAGCCTTTATAAAGGCTAGAATTCAAGTTTTAGCCTTTATAAAGGCTAGAATTTCAATTTTAGCCTTTAGAAAGGCTAGAATTTCATTTTAGCCTTTATAAAGGCTAGAATTTAAGTTTTAGCCTTTATAAAGGCGAGAATTCCATTTTAGCCTTTATAAAGGCTAGAATTCCATTTTAGCCTTTATAAAGGCTAGAATTCAAGTTTTAGCCTTTATAAAGGCTAGAATTCCATTTTAGCCTTTATAAAGGCTAGAATTCAAGTTTTAGCCTTTATAAAGGCTAGAATTTCATTTTAGCCTTTACAAAGGCTAGAATTTAAGTTTTAGCCTTTATAAAGGCTAGAATTTCATTTTAGCCTTTATAAAGGCTAGAATTGCATTTTAGCCTTTATAAAGGCTAGAATTTAAGTTTTAGCCGTTATAAAGGCTAGAATTCCATTTTAGCCTTTATAAAGGCTAGAATTTCATTTTAGCCTTTATAAAGGCTAGAATTTCATTTTAGCCTTTGTAAAGGCTAGAATTTCATTTTAGCCTTTAGAAAGGCTAGAATTTCATTTTAGCCTTTATAAAGGCTAGAATTTAAGTTTTAGCCTTTATTCAGGCTAGAATTCCATTTTAGCCTTCACAAAGGCTAGAATTTCATTTTAGCCCTTAGAAAGGTTAGAATTTCATTTTAGCCTTTAGAAAGGTTAGAATTTCATTTTAGCCTTTAGAAAGGCTAGAATCTAGGTTTTAGCCTTTATAAAGGCTAGAATTTCATTTTAGCCTTTACAAAGGCTAGAATCTAAGTTTTAGCCTATATAAAGGCTAGAATTTCGTTTTAGCTTTTATAAAGGCTAGAATTTAAGTTTTAGCCTTTATAAAAGTTAGAATTTATAATTCAGCCTTTAGAAAGGCTAGAATTTCATTTTAGCCTTCACAAAGGCTAGAATTCAAGATTTATAAAGGCTAGAATTTTGTTTTAGCCATTATAAAGGCTAGAATTTAAGTTTCAGCCTTTATAAAGGCTAGAATTTCATTTTAGCCTTTATAAAGGCTAGAATTTCATTTTAGCCTTTATAAAGGCTAGAATTTCATTTTAGCCTTTATAAAAGCTAGAATTTAAGTTTTAGCCTTGATAAAGGCTAGAATTTAAGTTTTAGCCTATATAAAGGCTAGAATTTCGTTTTAGCCTTTATAAAAGCTAGAATTTCATTTTAGCCTTTATAAAGGTTAGAATTCCATTTTAGCCTTTATAAAGGATAGATTTTAAGTTTTAGCCTTTATAAAAGCTAGAATTTCGTTTTAGCCTTTATAAAGGCTGGAATTTCATTTCAGCCTTTACAAAGGCTAGAATTTAAGTTTTAGCCTATATAAAGGCTAGAATTTCGTTTTAGCCTTTATGAAGGCTGGAATTTCATTTTAGCCTTTATAAAGGCTAGAATTTAAGTTTTAGCCTTTATAAAGGCTAGAATTTAAGTTTTAGCCTTTATAAAGGCTAGAATTTCATTTTAGCCATTATAAAGGCTAGAATTTAAGTTTTAGCCTTTATAAAGGCTAGAATTTCGTTTTAGCCTTTATAAAGGCTAGAATTTCATTTTAGCCTTCATAAAGGCTAGAATTTCATTTCAGCCGTTGTAAAGGCTAGAATTTCATTGTAGCTTTTATAAAGGCTAGAATGTAAGTTAGGCTAGAATTTGAGTTTTAGCCTTTATTCAGGCGAGAATTTCATTTTAGCCTTTACAAAGGCTAGAATTCCAGTTTCAGCCTTTATAAAGGCTAGAATTTCATTTTAGCCTTTATAAAGGCTAGAATTCCATTTTAGCCTTTATAAAGGCTAGAATTTCAGTTTTAGCCTTTATGAAGGCTAGAATTTCAATTTTAGCCTTTATGAAGGCTAGAATTTCATTTTAGCCGTTATAAAAGGCTAGAATTCCTTTAGCCCTCATAAAGGCTAGAATTTGAGTTTTAGCCTTCATGAAGGCTAGAATTTCATTTTAGCCATTATAAAGACTAGAATTTAGGTTTTAGCCTTTATAAAGGCTAGAATTTAAGTTTTAGCCTTTATAAAGGCTAGAATTTAAGTTTTAGCCTTTATTCAGGCGAGAATTCCATTTTAGCCTTTACAAAGGCTAGAATTTCGGTTTCAGCCTTTATAAAGGCTAGAATTTCGTTTTAGCCTTTATAAAGACTGGAATTTCATTTTAGCCTTTATAAAGGCTAGAATTTAAGTTTCAGCTTTTGTAAAGGCTAGAATTTCATTTTAGCCTTTATAAAGGCTAGAATTTAAGTTTTAGCCTTTATAAAGGCTAGAATTCCATTTTAGCCTTTATAAAGGCTAGAATCCCATTTTAGCCTTTACAAAGGCTAGAATTCAAGTTTTAGCCTTTATAAAGGCTAGAATTCCATTTTAGCCTTTATAAAGGCTAGAATTCAAGTTTTAGCCTTTATAAAGGCTAGAATTCCATTTTAGCCTTTACAAAGGTTAGAATTCAAGTTTTAGCCTTTATAAGGCTAGAATTTCATTTTAGCCTTTGTAAAGGCTAGAATTTCATTTTAGCCTTTAGAAAGGCTAGAATTTCATTTTAGCCTTTATAAAGGCTAGAATTTAAGTTTTAGCCTTTATTAAGGCTAGAATTCCATTTTAGCCTTCACAAAGGCTAGAATTTCATTTTAGCCCTTAGAAAGGTTAGAATTTCATTTTAGCCTTTAGAAAGGTTAGAATTTCATTTTAGCCTTTAGAAAGGCTAGAATCTAGGTTTTAGCCTTTATAAAGGCTAGAATTTCATTTTAGCCTTTACAAAGGCTAGAATCTAAGTTTTAGCCTATATAAAGGCTAGAATTTCGTTTTAGCCTTTATAAAGGCTAGAATTTAAATTTTAGCCTTTATAAAAGTTAGAATTTATAATTCAGCCTTTAGAAAGGCTAGAATTTCATTTTAGCCTTCACAAAGGCTAGAATTCAAGATTTATAAAGGCTAGAATTTCATTTTAGCCTTTATAAAAGCTAGAATTTAAGTTTTAGCCTTGATAAAGGCTAGAATTTAAGTTTTAGCCTTTATAAAGGCTAGAAATTCATTTTAGCCTTTGTAAAGGCTAGAATTTCATTTTAGCCTTTGTAAAGGCTAGAATTTCATTTTAGCCTGTATAAAGGCTAGAATGGCAGTTTTAGCCTTTAAGACGGCTAGAATTTCAATTTTAGCCTTTATGAAGGCTAGAATTTGAGTTTTAGCCTTTATAAAGGCTAGAATTTCATTTTAGCCTTTACAAAGGCTAGAATTTAAGTTTTAGCCTAGATAAAGGCTAGAATTTCGTTTTAGCCTTTATAAAGGCTAGAATTTCATTTTAGCCTTCATAAAGGCTAGAATTTAAGTTTTAGCCTTTATAAAGGCTAGAATTTCATTTTAGCCTTCATAAAGGCTAGAATTTAAGTTTTAGCCTTTATAAAGGCTAGAATTCCATTTTAGCCTTTATAAAGGCTAGAATTTAATTTTTAGCCTTTATAAAGGCTAGAATTCAAGTTTTAGCCTTTATAAAGACTAGAATTCCATTTTAGCCTTTATAAAGGCTAGAATCCATTTTAGCCTTTATAAAGGCTAGAATTCAAGTTTTAGCCTTTATAAAGGCTAGAATTCCATTTTAGCCTTTATAAAGGCTAGAATTCCATTTTAGCCTTTATAAAGGCTAGAATTCCATCTTAGCCTTTATAAAGGCTAGAATTCAAGTTTAGCCTTCATAAAGGCTAGAATTCAAGTTTTAGCCTTCATAAAGGCTAGAATTTCAATTTTAGCCTTTAGAAAGGCTAGAATTTCATTTTAGCCTTTATAAAGGCTAGAATTTAAGTTTTAGCCTTTATAAAGGCTAGGATTTCGTTTCAGCCTTCATAAAGGCTAGAATTTAAGTTTTAGCCTTTATAAAGGCTAGAATTTAATTTAGCCCTTATAAAGGCTAGAATTCAAGTTTTAGCCTTTAGAAAGGCTAGAATTTCATTTTAGCCTTCATAGAGGCTAGAATTTCGTTTTAGCCTTTATAAAGGCTAGAATTTCATTTTAGCCTTCATAAAAGCTAGAATTTAAGTTTTAGCCTTTATAAAGGCTAGAATTTCATTTTAGCCTTTATAAAGGCTAGAATTTAAGTTTTAGCCTTTATAAAGGCTAGAATTCCATTTTAGCCTTCACAAAGGCTAGAATTCCATTTTAGACTTTATAAAGGCGAGAATTTAAGTTTTAGCCTTTATAAAGGCTAGAATTCCATTTTAGCCTTTATAAAGACTAGAATTTAAGTTTTAGCCTTTATAAAGGCTAGAATTTCATTTTAGCCTTCTCAAAGGCTAGAATTTAAGTTTTAGCCTTTATAAAGGCTAGAATTTCATTCTAGCCTTTAGAAAGGCTAGAATTTCATTTTAGCCTTTATAAAGGCTAGAATTTAAGTTCTAGCCTTTATTAAGGCTAGAATCCCATTTAGCCTTTATAAAGGCTAGAATTCAAGTTTTAGCCTTTATAAAGGCTAGAATTCAAGTTTTAGCCTTTATAAAGGCTAGAATTCCATTTTAGCCTTTATAAAGGCTAGAATTCCATTTTAGCCTTTATAAAGGCTAGAATTTCGTTTTAGCCTTTATAAAGGCTAGAATTTCATTTTAGCCTTCATAAAGGCTAGAATTTGAGTTTTAGCCTTGATAAAGGCTAGAATTTCGTTTTAGCCTTTATAAAGGCTAGAATTCCATTTTAGCCTTTATAAAGGCTAGAATTCAAGTTTTAGCCTTTATAAAGGCTAGAATTCCATTTTAGCCTTTATAAAGGCTAGAATTCAAGTTTTAGCCTTTATAAAGGCTAGAATTCCATTTTAGCCTTTACAAAGGCTAGAATTTAAGTTTTAGCCTTTATAAAGGCTAGAATTTCATTTTAGCCTTTATAAAGGCTAGAATTGCATTTTAGCCTTTATAAAGGCTAGAATTTAAGTTTTAGCCGTTATAAAGGCTAGAATTCCATTTTAGCCTTTATAAAGGCTAGAATTTCATTTTAGCCTTTATAAAGGCTAGAATTTCATTTTAGCCTTTGTAAAGGCTAGAATTTCATTTTAGCCTTTAGAAAGGCTAGAATTTCATTTTAGCCTTTATAAAGGCTAGAATTTAAGTTTTAGCCTTTATTCAGGCTAGAATTCCATTTTAGCCTTCACAAAGGCTAGAATTTCATTTTAGCCCTTAGAAAGGTTAGAATTTCATTTTAGCCTTTAGAAAGGTTAGAATTTCATTTTAGCCTTTAGAAAGGCTAGAATCTAGGTTTTAGCCTTTATAAAGGCTAGAATTTCATTTTAGCCTTTACAAAGGCTAGAATCTAAGTTTTAGCCTATATAAAGGCTAGAATTTCGTTTTAGCTTTTATAAAGGCTAGAATTTCATTTTAGCCTTTATAAAGGCTAGAATTTCATTTTAGCCTTTATAAAAGCTAGAATTTAAGTTTTAGCCTTGATAAAGGCTAGAATTTAAGTTTTAGCCTATATAAAGGCTAGAATTTCGTTTTAGCCTTTATAAAAGCTAGAATTTCATTTTAGCCTTTATAAAGGTTAGAATTCCATTTTAGCCTTTATAAAGGATAGATTTTAAGTTTTAGCCTTTATAAAAGCTAGAATTTCGTTTTAGCCTTTATAAAGGCTGGAATTTCATTTCAGCCTTTACAAAGGCTAGAATTTAAGTTTTAGCCTATATAAAGGCTAGAATTTCGTTTTAGCCTTTATGAAGGCTGGAATTTCATTTTAGCCTTTATAAAGGCTAGAATTTAAGTTTTAGCCTTTATAAAGGCTAGAATTTAAGTTTTAGCCTTTATAAAGGCTAGAATTTCAGTTTTAGCCTTTATGAAGGCTAGAATTTCAATTTTAGCCTTTATGAAGGCTAGAATTTCATTTTAGCCGTTATAAAGGCTAGAATTCCTTTAGCCCTCATAAAGGCTAGAATTTGAGTTTTAGCCTTCATGAAGGCTAGAATTTCATTTTAGCCATTATAAAGACTAGAATTTAGGTTTTAGCCTTTATAAAGGCTAGAATTTAAGTTTTAGCCTTTATAAAGGCTAGAATTTAAGTTTTAGCCTTTATTCAGGCGAGAATTCCATTTTAGCCTTTACAAAGGCTAGAATTTCGGTTTCAGCCTTTATAAAGGCTAGAATTTCGTTTTAGCCTTTATAAAGACTGGAATTTCATTTTAGCCTTTATAAAGGCTAGAATTTAAGTTTCAGCTTTTGTAAAGGCTAAAATTTCATTTTAGCCTTTATAAAGGCTAGAATTTCATTTTAGCCTTTGTAAAGGCTAGAATTTCATTGCAGCCTTTATAAAGGCTGGAATTTGAGTTTTAGCCTTTATTCAGGCGAGAATTTCATTTTAGCCCTTACAAAGGCAAGAATTTCAGTTTCAGCCTTTATAAAGGCTAGAATTTCAGTTTTAGCCTTCATTAAGGCTAGAATTTCATTTTCGCCTTTATGAAAGCTAGAATTTCAGTTTTAGTTTTTATAAAGGCTAGAATTTCGTTTTAGCCTTTGTAAAGGCTAGAATTTCATTTTAGCCTTTATTGAGGCTAGAATTTAAGTTTTAGCCTTTATAAAGGCTAGAATTCCATTTTAGCCTTTATAAAGGCTAGAATTTGAGTTTTAGCCTTTATAAAGGCTAGAATTTCATTTTAGCCTTTATAAAGGCTAGAATTTAAGTTTTAGCCTTTATTCAGGCTAGAATTTGAGTTTCAGCCTTCATTCAGGCTAGAATTTCATTTTAGCCTTTATAAAGGCTGGAGTTCCAGTTTAGCCATTATAGAGGCTAGAATTTCCGTTTAGCCTTTATAAAGGCTAGATTTTCAGTTTTAGCCTTTATAAAGGCTAGAATTTCATTTTAGCTTTTACAAAGGCTAGAATTTAAGTTTTAGCCTTTATTAATGCTAGAATTTCATTTTAGTCTTTATAAAAGCTAGAATTTCAGTTTCAGCCTTTCTAAAGGCTAGAATTTCATTTTAGCCTTTATAAAGGCTAGAATTTCATTTTAGCCTTTATAAAGGCTAGAATTCAAGTTTTAGCCTTTACAAAGGCTAGAGTTTCGTTTTAGCCTTCATAAAGGCTAGAATTTAAGTTTTAGCCTTTATAAAGGCTAGAATTCCAATTTTAGCCTTTATAAAGGCTAGAATTCCATTTTAGCCTTTATAAAGGCTAGAATTCAAGTTTTAGCCTTTATAAAGGCTAGAATTCCAATTTTAGCCTTTATAAGGGCTAGAATTCAAGTTTTAGCCTTTATAAAGGCTAGAATTTCAATTTTAGCCTTTAGAAAGGCTAGAATTTCATTTTAGCCTTTATAAAGGCTAGAATTTAATTTTTAGCCTTTATAAAGGCTAGAATTAAAGTTTTAGCCTTTATAAAGGCTAGAATTCCATTTTAGCCTTTATAAAGGCTAGAATTCAAGTTTTAGCCTTTATAAAGGCTAGAATTCCAATTTTAGCCTTTATAAAGGCTAGAATTCCATTTTAGCCTTTATAAAGGCTAGAATTCAAGTTTCAGCCTTTATAAAGGCTAGAATTCCAATTTTAGCCTTTATAAAGGCTAGAATTCCATTTTAGCCTTTATAAAGGCTAGAATTCAAGTTTTAGCCTTTATAAAGGCTAGAATTCCATTTTAGCCTTTGTAAAGGCTAGAATTCAAGTTTTAGCCTTTATAAAGGCTAGAATTTGATTTTAGCCTTTAAAAAGGCTAGAATTTCATTTTAGCCTTTGTAAAGGCTAGAATTTCATTTTAGCCTTTAGAAAGGCTAGAATTTCATTTTAGCCTTTATAAAGGCTAGAATCTAGGTTTTAGCCTTTCTAAAGGCTAGAATTCCATTTTAGCCTTTATAAAGGCTAGAATTTAATTTTTAGCCTTTATAAAGGCTAGAATTAAAGTTTTAGCCTTTATAAAGGCTAGAATTCCATTTTAGCCTTTATAAAGGCTAGAATTCAAGTTTTAGCCTTTATAAAGGCTAGAATTCCAATTTTAGCCTTTATAAAGGCTAGAATTCCATTTTAGCCTTTATAAAGGCTAGAATTCAAGTTTTAGCCTTTATAAAGGCTAGAATTCCAATTTTAGCCTTTATAAGGGCTAGAATTCAAGTTTTAGCCTTTATAAAGGCTAGAATTTCAATTTTAGCCTTTAGAAAGGCTAGAATTTCATTTTAGCCTTTATAAAGGCTAGAATTTAAGTTTTAGCCTTTATAAAGGCGAGAATTCCATTTTAGCCTTTATAAAGGCTAGAATTTCATTTTAGCCTTTATAAAGGCTAGAATTTAAGTTTCAGCCTTCATAAAGGCTAGAATTTCATTTGAGCCTTTATAAAGGCTAGAATTTAATTTTTAGCCTTTCTAAAGGCTAGAATTTATGTTTTAACCTTTATAAAGGCTAGAATTTCATTTTAGTTTTTATAAAGGCTAGAATTCAAGTTTTAGCCTTTATAAAGGCTAGAATTTTAGTTCTAGCCTTTACAAAGGCTAGAATTCCATTTTAGACTTTATAAAGGCTAGAATTTAAGTTTTAGCCTTTATAAAGGCTAGAATTCCATTTTAGCCCTTATAAAGGCTAGAATTCAAGTTTTAGCCTTTATAAAGGCTAGAATTTCATTTTAGCCTTTACAAAGGCTAGAATTTAAGTTTTAGCCTTTATAAAGGCTAGAATTTCATTTTAGCCTTTATAAAGGCTAGAATCTAGGTTTTAGCCTTTATGAAGGCTAGAATTTCATTTTAGCCTTTACAAAGGCTAGAATCTAAGTTTCAGCCTTTATTAATGCTAGAACTTCATTTTAGCCTTTATGAAGGCTAGAATTTAAGTTTTAGCCTTTATAAAGGCTAGAATTCCATTTTAGCCTTTATAAAGGCTAGAATTCCATTTTAGCCTTTATAAAGAGTAGAATTCAAGTTTTAGCCTTTATAAAGGCTAGAATTCCATTTTAGCCTTTATAAAGGCTAGAATTCAAGTTTTAGCCTTTATAAAGGCTAGAATTCCATTTTAGCCTTTATAAAGGCTAGAATTGAAGTTTTAGCCTTTATAAAGGCTAGAATTCCATTTTAGCCCTTATAAAGGCTAGAATTCAAGTTTTAGCCTTTATAAAGGCTAGAATTTTATTTCAGCCTTTACAAAGGCTAGAATTTAAGTTTTAGCCTTTATAAAGGCTAGAATTCCATTTTAGCCCTTATAAAGGCTAGAATTCAAGTTTTAGCCTTTAGAAAGGCTAGAATTTCATTTTAGCCTTTATAAAGGCTAGAATTTCGTTCTAGCTTTTATAAAGATAGAATTTCATTTTAGCCTTTGTAAAGGCTAGAATTTCATTTTAGCCTTTAGAAAGGCTAGAATTTCATTTTAGCCTTTATAAAGGCTAGAATTTAAGTTTTAGCCTTTATTAAGGCTAGAATTCCATTTCAGCCTTCACAAAGGCTAGAATTTCATTTTAGCCCTTAGAAAGGTTAGAATTTCATTTTAGCCTTTAGAAAGGTTAGAATTTCATTTTAGCCTTTAGAAAGGCTAGAATCTAGGTTTTAGCCTTTATAAAGGCTAGAATTTAAGTTTTAGCCATTATAAAAGTTAGAATTTATAATTCAGCGTTTAGAAAGGCTAGAATTTCATTTTAGCCTTTATAAAGGCTAGAATTTCATTTTAGCCTTTATAAAAGCTAGAATTTAAGTTTTAGCCTTGATAAAGGCTAGAATTCAAGTTTTAGCCTATATAAAGGCTAGAATTTCGTTTTAGCCTTTATAAAGGCTAGAATTTCATTTTAGCCTTTATAAAGGTTAGAATTCCATTTTAGCCTTTATAAAGGATAGATTTTAAGTTTTAGCCTTTATAAAAGCTAGAATTTCGTTTTAGCCTTTATAAAGGCTGGAATTTCATTTCAGCCTTTACAGGGGCTAGAATTTAAGTTTTAGCCTATATAAAGGCTAGAATTTCGTTTTAGCCTTTATGAAGGCTGGAATTTCATTTTAGCCTTTATAAAGGCTAGAATTTAAGTTTTAGCCTTTATAAAGGCTAGAATTTCATTTCAGCCATTATAAAGGCTAGAATTTAAGTTTTAGCCTTTATAAAGGCTAGAATTTCGTTTTAGCCTTTATAAAGGCTAGAATTTCATTTTAGCCTTCATAAAGGCTAGAATTTCATTTTAGCCGTTGTAAAGGCTAGAATTTCAGTTTGAACCTTTATGAAGGCTAGAATCTCCATTTTAGCCTTTATAAAGGCTAGAATTTCATTTTAGCCTTCATAAAGGCTAGAATTCCATTTTAGCCCTTGTGAAGGCTAGATTTTCAGTTTTAGCTTTTATAAAGGCTAGAATTTCATTTTAGCCTTTATAAAAGGTAGGATTTAAGTTTTAGCCTTTATAAAGGCTAGAATTCCATTTTAGCCTTTATAAAGGCTAGAATTTGAGTTTTAGCCTTTATAAAGGCTAGAATTTCATTTTAGCCTTTATAAAGGCTAGAATCTAGGTTCTATCGTTTATAAAGGCTAGAATTTCATTTTAGCCATTACAAAGGCTAGAATTTAAGTTTTAGCCTTTATAAAGGCTAGAATTCCATTTTAGCCTTTATAAAAGCGAGGATTTAAGTTTTAGCCTTTATAAAGGCTAGAATTTCATTGTAGCCTTTATAAAGGCTAGAATGTAAGTTTTAGCCTTTATAAAGGCTAGAATTTGAGTTTTAGCCTTTATTCAGGCGAGAATTTCATTTTAGCCTTTACAAAGGCTAGAATTCCAGTTTCAGCCTTTATAAAGGCTAGAATTTCAGTTTTAGCCTTTATGAAGGCTAGAATTTTAATTTTAGCCTTTATGAAGGCTAGAATTTCATTTTAGCCTTTATAAAGGCTAGAATTCCATTTTAGCCCTCATAAAGGCTAGAATTTGAGTTTTAGCCTTCATGAAGGCTAGAATTTCATTTTAGCCATTAAAAAGACTAGAATTTAGGTTTTAGCCTTTATAAAGGCTAGAATTTCAGTTTTAGGTTTTATGAAGGCTAGAATTTCAATTTTAGCCTTTATAAAGGTTAGAATTTCATTTTAGCCTTTATAAAGGCTAGAATTTCATTTTAGCCTTTATAAAGGCTAGAATTTCATTTTAGCCTTTATAAAAGCTAGGATTTAAGTTTTAGCCTTTATAAAGGCTAGAATTTCATTTCAGCCTTTACAAAGGCTAGAATTCAAGTTTTAGCCTATATAAAGGCTAGAATTTCGTTTTAGCCTTTATAAAGACTGGAATTTCATTTTAGCCTTTATAAAGGCTAGAATTTAAGTTTCAGCTTTTGTAAAGGCTAGAATTTCATTTTAGCCTTTATAAAGGCTAGAATTTCATTTTAGCCTTTGTAAAGGCTAGAATTTCATTGCAGCCTTTATAAAGGTTGGAATTTGAGTTTTAGCCTTTATTCAGGCGAGAATTTCATTTTAGCCCTTACAAAGGCAAGAATTTCAGTTTCAGCCTTTATAAAGGCTAGAATTCCAGTTTTAGCCTTCATTAAGGCTAGAATATCATTTTCGCCTTTATGAAAGCTAGAATTTCAGTTTTAGCCTTTATAAAGGCTAGAATTTCGTTTTAGCCTTTGTAAAGGCGAGAATTTCATTTTAGCCTTTATAGAGGCTAGAATTTAAGTTTCAGCCTTTATAAAGGCTAGAATTCCATTTTAGCCTTTATAAAGGCTAGAATTTGAGTTTTAGCCTTTATAAAGGCTAGAATTTCATTTTAGCCTTTATAAAGGCTAGAATTTAAGTTTTAGCCTTTATTCAGGCTAGAATTTAAGTTTCAGCCTTCATTCAGGCTAGAATTTCATTTCAGCCTTTATAAAGGCTGGAGTTCCAGTTTAGCCATTATAGAGGCTAGAATTTCCGTTTAGCCTTTATAAAGGCTAGATTTTCAGTTTTAGCCTTTCTAAAGGCTAGAATTTCATTTTAGCTTTAACAAAGGCTAGAATTTAAGTTTTAGCCTTTATTAATGCTAGAATTTCATCTTAGTCTTTATAAAAGCTAGAATTTCAGTTTCAGCCTTTCTAAAGGCTAGAATTTCATTTTAGCCTTTATAAAGGCTAGAATTTCATTTTAGCCTTTATAAAGGCTAGAATTTAAGTTTTAGCCTTTATAAAGGCTAGGATTTCGTTTTAGCCTTCATAAAGGCTAGAATTTAAGTTTTAGCCTTTATAAAGGCTAGAATTCAAGTTTTAGCCTTTATAAAGGCTAGAATTCCATTTTAGCCTTTATAAAGGCTAGAATCCCATTTTAGCCTTTATAAAGGCTAGAATTCAAGTTTTAGCCTTTATAAAGGCTAGAATTTCATTTTAGCCTTTACAAAGGCTAGAATTTAAGTTTTAGCCTTTATAAAGGCTAGAATTTCATTTTAGCCTTTAAAAAGGCTAGAATTTCATTTTAGCCTTTGTAAAGGCTAGAATTTCATTTTAGCCTTTAGAAAGGCTAGAATTTCATTTTAGCCTTTATAAAGGCTAGAATCTAAGTTTTAGCCTTTATTAATGCTAGAACTTCATTTTAGCCTTTATAAAGGCTAGAATTTAAGTTTTAGCCTTTATAAAGGCTAGAATTCCATTTTAGCCTTTATAAAGGCTAGAATCCCATTTTAGCCTTTATAAAGGCTAGAATTCAAGTTTTAGCCTTTATAAAGGCTAGAATTCCATTTTAGCCTTTATAAAGGCTAGAATTCAAGTTTTAGCCTTTATAAAGGCTAGAATTCCATTTTAGCCTTTACAAAGGTTAGAATTCAAGTTTTAGCCTTTATAAAGGCTAGAATTTCGTTTTAGCCTTTATAAAGGCTAGAATTTCATTTTAGCCTTTACAAAGGCTAGAATTTAAGTTTTAGCCTTTATAAAGGCTAGAATTCCATTTTAGCCTTTATAAAGGCTAGAATTTCATTTTAGCCTTTATAAAGGCTAGAATTTCATTTTAGCCTTTGTAAAGGCTAGAATTTCATTTTAGCCTTTAGAAAGGCTAGAATTTCATTTTAGCCTTTATAAAGGCTAGAATTTAAGTTTTAGCCTTTATTAAGGCTAGAATTCCATTTTAGCCTTCACAAAGGCTAGAATTTCATTTTAGCCCTTAGAAAGGTTAGAATTTCATTTTAGCCTTTAGAAAGGTTAGAATTTCATTTTAGCCTTTAGAAAGGCTAGAATCTAGGTTTTAGCCTTTATAAAGGCTAGAATTTCATTTTAGCCTTTACAAAGGCTAGAATCTAAGTTTTAGCCTATATAAAGGCTAGAATTTCGTTTTAGCCTTTATAAAAGTTAGACTTTATAATTCAGCCTTTAGAAAGGCTAGAATTTCATTTTAGCCTTCACAAAGGCTAGAATTCAAGATTTATAAAGGCTAGAATTTCATTTTAGCCTTTATAAAAGCTAGAATTTAAGTTTTAGACTTGATAAAGGCTAGAATTTAAGTTTTAGCCTTTATAAAGGCTAGAATTTCATTTTAGCCTTTGTAAAGGCTAGAATTTCATTTTAGCCTTTGTAAAGGCTAGAATTTCATTTTAGCCTGTATAAAGGCTAGAATGGCAGTTTTAGCCTTTAAGACGGCTAGAATTTCAATTTTAGCCTTTATGAAGGCTAGAATTTGAGTTTTAGCCTTTATAAAGGCTAGAATTTCATTTTAGCCTTTATAAAGGCTAGAATTTCATTTTAGCCTTTATAAAAGCTAGAATTTAAGTTTTAGCCTTGATAAAGGCTAGAATTTAAGTTTTAGCCTATATAAAGGCTAGAATTTCGTTTTAGCCTTTATAAAAGCTAGAATTTCATTTTAGCCTTTATAAAGGTTAGAATTCCATTTTAGCCTTTATAAAGGATAGATTTTAAGTTTTAGCCTTTATAAAAGCTAGAATTTCGTTTTAGCCTTTATAAAGGCTGGAATTTCATTTCAGCCTTTACAAAGGCTAGAATTCAAGTTTTAGCCTATATAAAGGCTAGAATTTCGTTTTAGCCTTTATGAAGGCTGGAATTTCATTTTAGCCTTTATAAAGGCTAGAATTTAAGTTTTAGCCTTTATAAAGGCTAGAATTTAAGTTTTAGCCTTTATAAAGGCTAGAATTTCATTTTAGCCATTATAAAGGCTAGAATTTAAGTTTTAGCCTTTATAAAGGCTAGAATTTCGTTTTAGCCTTTATAAAGGCTAGAATTTCATTTTAGCCTTCATAAAGGCTAGAATTTCATTTCAGCCGTTGTAAAGGCTAGAATTTCATTGTAGCTTTTATAAAGGCTAGAATGTAAGTTTTAGCCTTTATAAAGGCTAGAATTTGAGTTTTAGCCTTTATTCAGGCGAGAATTTCATTTTAGCCTTTACAAAGGCTAGAATTCCAGTTTCAGCCTTTATAAAGGCTAGAATTTCATTTTAGCCTTTATAAAGGCTAGAATTCCATTTTAGCCTTTATAAAGGCTAGAATTTCAGTTTTAGCCTTTATGAAGGCTAGAATTTCAATTTCAGCCTTTATGAAGGCTAGAATTTCATTTTAGCCGTTATAAAGGCTAGAATTCCTTTAGCCCTCATAAAGGCTAGAATTTGAGTTTTAGCCTTCATGAAGGCTAGAATTTCATTTTAGCCATTATAAAGACTAGAATTTAGGTTTTAGCCTTTATAAAGGCTAGAATTTAAGTTTTAGCCTTTATAAAGGCTAGAATTTAAGTTTTAGCCTTTATTCAGGCGAGAATTCCATTTTAGCCTTTACAAAGGCTAGAATTTCGGTTTCAGCCTTTATAAAGGCTAGAATTTCGTTTTAGCCTTTATAAAGACTGGAATTTCATTTTAGCCTTTATAAAGGCTAGAATTTAAGTTTCAGCTTTTGTAAAGGCTAGAATTTCATTTTAGCCTTTATAAAGGCTAGAATTTAAGTTTTAGCCTTTATTCAGGCGAGAATTCCATTTTAGCCTTTACGAAGGCTAGAATTTCATTTTAGCCATTATAAAGACTAGAATTTAGGTTTTAGCCTATATAAAGGCTAGAATTTAAGTTTTAGCCTTTCTAAAGGCTAGAATTTATGTTTTAACCTTTATAAAGGCTAGAATTTCATTTTAGTTTTTATAAAGGCTAGAATTCAAGTTTTAGCCTTTATAAAGGCTAGAATTTTAGTTCTAGCCTTTACAAAGGCTAGAATTCCATTTTAGACTTTATAAAGGCTAGAATTTAAGTTTTAGCCTTTATAAAGGCTAGAATTCCATTTTAGCCCTTATAAAGGCTAGAATTCAAGTTTTAGCCTTTATAAAGGCTAGAATTTCATTTTAGCCTTTACAAAGGCTAGAATTTAAGTTTTAGCCTTTATAAAGGCTAGAATTTCATTTTAGCCTTTATAAAGGCTAGAATCTAGGTTTTAGCCTTTATGAAGGCTAGAATTTCATTTTAGCCTTTACAAAGGCTAGAATCTAAGTTTCAGCCTTTATTAATGCTAGAACTTCATTTTAGCCTTTATAAAGGCTAGAATTTAAGTTTTAGCCTTTATAAAGGCTAGAATTCCATTTTAGCCTTTATAAAGGCTAGAATTCCATTTTAGCCCTTATAAAGGCTAGAATTCAAGTTTTAGCCTTTAGAAAGGCTAGAATTTCATTTTAGCCTTTATAAAGGCTAGAATTTCGTTCTAGCTTTTATAAAGATAGAATTTCATTTTAGCCTTTGTAAAGGCTAGAATTTCATTTTAGCCTTTAGAAAGGCTAGAATTTCATTTTAGCCTTTATAAAGGCTAGAATTTAAGTTTTAGCCTTTATTAAGGCTAGAATTCCATTTCAGCCTTCACAAAGGCTAGAATTTCATTTTAGCCCTTAGAAAGGTTAGAATTTCATTTTAGCCTTTAGAAAGGTTAGAATTTCATTTTAGCCTTTAGAAAGGCTAGAATCTAGGTTTTAGCCTTTATAAAGGCTAGAATTTAAGTTTTAGCCTTTATAAAAGTTAGAATTTATAATTCAGCGTTTAGAAAGGCTAGAATTTCATTTTAGCCTTTATAAAGGCTAGAATTTCATTTTAGCCTTTATAAAAGCTAGAATTTAAGTTTTAGCCTTGATAAAGGCTAGAATTTAAGTTTTAGCCTATATAAAGGCTAGAATTTCGTTTTAGCCTTTATAAAGGCTAGAATTTCATTTTAGCCTTTATAAAGGTTAGAATTCCATTTTAGCCTTTATAAAGGATAGATTTTAAGTTTTAGCCTTTATAAAAGCTAGAATTTCGTTTTAGCCTTTATAAAGGCTGGAATTTCATTTCAGCCTTTACAGGGGCTAGAATTTAAGTTTTAGCCTATATAAAGGCTAGAATTTCGTTTTAGCCTTTATGAAGGCTGGAATTTCATTTTAGCCTTTATAAAGGCTAGAATTTAAGTTTTAGCCTTTATAAAGGCTAGAATTTCATTTCAGCCATTATAAAGGCTAGAATTTAAGTTTTAGCCTTTATAAAGGCTAGAATTTCGTTTTAGCCTTTATAAAGGCTAGAATTTCATTTTAGCCTTCATAAAGGCTAGAATTTCATTTTAGCCGTTGTAAAGGCTAGAATTTCAGTTTGAACCTTTATGAAGGCTAGAATCTCCATTTTAGCCTTTATAAAGGCTAGAATTTCATTTTAGCCTTCATAAAGGCTAGAATTCCATTTTAGCCCTTGTGAAGGCTAGATTTTCAGTTTTAGCTTTTATAAAGGCTAGAATTTCATTTTAGCCTTTATAAAAGGTAGGATTTAAGTTTTAGCCTTTATAAAGGCTAGAATTCCATTTTAGCCTTTATAAAGGCTAGAATTTGAGTTTTAGCCTTTATAAAGGCTAGAATTTCATTTTAGCCTTTATAAAGGCTAGAATCTAGGTTCTATCGTTTATAAAGGCTAGAATTTCATTTTAGCCATTACAAAGGCTAGAATTTAAGTTTTAGCTTTTATAAAGGCTAGAATTCTATTTTAGCCTTTATAAAAGCGAGGATTTAAGTTTTAGCCTTTATAAAGGCTAGAATTTCATTGTAGCCTTTATAAAGGCTAGAATGTAAGTTTTAGCCTTTATAAAGGCTAGAATTTGAGTTTTAGCCTTTATTCAGGCGAGAATTTCATTTTAGCCTTTACAAAGGCTAGAATTCCAGTTTCAGCCTTTATAAAGGCTAGAATTTCAGTTTTAGCCTTTATGAAGGCTAGAGTTTTAATTTTAGCCTTTATGAAGGCTAGAATTTCATTTTAGCCTTTATAAAGGCTAGAATTCCATTTTAGCCCTCATAAAGGCTAGAATTTGAGTTTTAGCCTTCATGAAGGCTAGAATTTCATTTTAGCCATTAAAAAGACTAGAATTTAGGTTTTAGCCTTTATAAAGGCTAGAATTTAAGTTTTAGCCTCTATTCAGGCGAGAATTCCATTTTAGCCTTTACAAAGGCTAGAATTTCAGTTTCAGCCTTTATAAAGGCTAGAATTTCAGTTTTAGGTTTTATGAAGGCTAGAATTTCAATTTTAGCCTTTATAAAGGTTAGAATTTCATTTTAGCCTTTATAAAGGCTAGAATTTCATTTTAGCCTTTATAAAGGCTAGAATTTCATTTTAGCCTTTATAAAAGCTAGGATTTAAGTTTTAGCCTTTATAAAGGCTAGAATTTCATTTCAGCCTTTACAAAGGCTAGAATTCAAGTTTTAGCCTATATAAAGGCTAGAATTTCGTTTTAGCCTTTATAAAGACTGGAATTTCATTTTAGCCTTTATAAAGGCTAGAATTTAAGTTTCAGCTTTTGTAAAGGCTAGAATTTCATTTTAGCCTTTATAAAGGCTAGAATTTCATTTTAGCCTTTGTAAAGGCTAGAATTTCATTGCAGCCTTTATAAAGGCTGGAATTTGAGTTTTAGCCTTTATTCAGGCGAGAATTTCATTTTAGCCCTTACAAAGGCAAGAATTTCAGTTTCAGCCTTTATAAAGGCTAGAATTCCAGTTTTAGCCTTCATTAAGGCTAGAATATCATTTTCGCCTTTATGAAAGCTAGAATTTCAGTTTTAGCCTTTATAAAGGCTAGAATTTCGTTTTAGCCTTTGTAAAGGCTAGAATTTCATTTTAGCCTTTATAGAGGCTAGAATTTAAGTTTTAGCCTTTATAAAGGCTAGAATTCCATTTTAGCCTTTATAAAGGCTAGAATTTGAGTTTTAGCCTTTATAAAGGCTAGAATTTCATTTTAGCCTTTATAAAGGCTAGAATTTAAGTTTTAGCCTTTATTCAGGCTAGAATTTAAGTTTCAGCCTTCATTCAGGCTAGAATTTCATTTCAGCCTTTATAAAGGCTGGAGTTCCAGTTTAGCCATTATAGAGGCTAGAATTTCCGTTTAGCCTTTATAAAGGCTAGATTTTCAGTTTTAGCCTTTCTAAAGGCTAGAATTCCATTTTAGCCTTTATAAAGGCTAGAATCCCATTTTAGCCTTTATAAAGGCTAGAATTCAAGTTTTAGCCTTTATAAAGGCTAGAATTTCATTTTAGCCTTTACAAAGGCTAGAATTTAAGTTTTAGCCTTTATAAAGGCTAGAATTTCATTTTAGCCTTTAAAAAGGCTAGAATTTCATTTTAGCCTTTGTAAAGGCTAGAATTTCATTTTAGCCTTTAGAAAGGCTAGAATTTCATTTTAGCCTTTATAAAGGCTAGAATCTAAGTTTTAGCCTTTATTAATGCTAGAACTTCATTTTAGCCTTTATAAAGGCTAGAATTTAAGTTTTAGCCTTTATAAAGGCTAGAATTCCATTTTAGCCTTTATAAAGGCTAGAATCCCATTTTAGCCTTTATAAAGGCTAGAATTCAAGTTTTAGCCTTTATAAAGGCTAGAATTCCATTTTAGCCTTTCTAAAGGCTAGAATTCAAGTTTTAGCCTTTATAAAGGCTAGAATTCCATTTTAGCCTTTACAAAGGTTAGAATTCAAGTTTTAGCCTTTATAAAGGCTAGAATTTCGTTTTAGCCTTTATAAAGGCTAGAATTTCATTTTAGCCTTTACAAAGGCTAGAATTTAAGTTTTAGCCTTTATAAAGGCTAGAATTCCATTTTAGCCTTTATAAAGGCTAGAATTTCATTTTAGCCTTTATAAAGGCTAGAATTTCATTTTAGCCTTTGTAAAGGCTAGAATTTCATTTTAGCCTTTAGAAAGGCTAGAATTTCATTTCAGCCTTTATAAAGGCTAGAATTTAAGTTTTAGCCTTTATTAAGGCTAGAATTCCATTTTAGCCTTCACAAAGGCTAGAATTTCATTTTAGCCCTTAGAAAGGTTAGAATTTCATTTTAGCCTTTAGAAAGGTTAGAATTTCATTTTAGCCTTTAGAAAGGCTAGAATCTAGGTTTTAGCCTTTATAAAGGCTAGAATTTCATTTTAGCCTTTACAAAGGCTAGAATCTAAGTTTTAGCCTATATAGAGGCTAGAATTTCGTTTTAGCCTTTATAAAAGTTAGACT